>JAPHNG010000660.1:2602500-2615000 GCA_027405835.1 Asclepias syriaca
TGATTGAATAAATAACAAGTATTATATTTCACGATTTCAATTAACCGATTACTAATTCTAAATATCAAATAATCCAAAATCAAGTTATCATGCAATTGTTCTCAAACATAAACAATACAATAACTTGCATATCCAAATATATATATATATATATATATATATATATATACACGTAGTGATGACCTCTTCATGATTTATTATAGAAAAAAGGAAAAAACGTAACTAATGACATAAAGTATAACACCACCATTCCCTTCATTTATCCCCTCCATTTATCCTAACCATAGTTTATTCTCAAAACCCACCAAATCATTTAACCACCCCCGCCCCAAATAAACACATCTATACACACACACAATATATATATATATATATATATAATAAAAGAATATAAAACAGCGCTGAATGACTTGCCACGTACTATATATACAACTCTTGCCACATGCAATCCTTCACAAGTCTGTTCCCTTTCTCTTTTTCCTTTTCTTTCTTTTTGTTTTTTTTACGATGAAATCTTTCTGCTTATTTTCCTTAGCAATTATTACTTATTTTATTACGATGATTATCAGTACTAATATTTCATCAACTTCTCTAATCTCTGTTTTATTGCTTATTATATTTCCTCTCTTTCCTACCCTCGTAAATTTTCTATTTATTACAATATTACCCTCAGGAGGATTTGCATGGAGAAACCATAATACAAAAAATCTCCCGGGTCCAATTTCTTGGCCGTTCTTAGGACTTTTACCACAAATGGCTTTTTCCGATCACCCTCACAGAAAACTAGCTTCAATAGCCAATTCCCTCAGCGCCAGCCGTCTCATGGCATTCAGTCTCGGCTTGACTCGAGTCGTCATCAGTAGCCATCCCGATACAGCTAAAGAAATTCTCTCTAGTACCTCTTTTTCGGACCGTCCGATAAAAGAATCCGCCCGTTTGCTCCTTTTCGAACGGGCTATCGGGTTCGCGCCATCCAATGGGTACTGGCGCCACCTGAGGAGAATAGCGGCTAGTCACATGTTCTCGCCGAGGAGGGTTTCGGGTTTGGAGTGTGTCAGAAGTAATTTGGCTGAGGGTATGATTGGAAAAGTGAAAAAAGAGATGGAAATTAAAGGGGAAGTGGATTTTCGAAGGGTTATTAGAATGGGTTCTTTGGGAAATGTGTTGGAGACCGTTTTTGGTAATAGTAGTAATAATAATAATAATAATAATATGTTGTTGGGAGAAGAATTAGGGTTTATGGTTAAGGAAGGTTATGAATTAATTTCAGAATTTAATTGGAACGATTATTTGCCATTTTTAGGCTATTTGTTGTTTGATTTTGGTGGGGCGAAAAAAAGGTGCTATAAATTAGCAGGAAAAGTTAATTGTGTTATTGGTGAGATTATAAAGGAAAGGAAAAAAGATGGAGATTTTAGTACGAAGAATGATTTTTTGAGTGTTTGGCTTTCTTTGCCTCAAGAAGATCAAATTAGTGATGCAGATTTGGTGGCTGTCCTTTGGGTATGTACTTTCTCTCTCTACTCTCTCTCTCTCTCTCTCTCAAAGTTTGTGTTGCAAGTAATTATAATTTTTTATAACATTTTTTTTAATTCATAACATTTTAAATCATAAATAAATTTATTAATACAATTCTTTTTACTATAATATATAGTTTTTAGTACACGAAATCTTGAAAGTTTGATATAAAAATTTATGTTGATAAATTCATATATATATATATATATATATATAAAGACTTTGGATAACTTCAAATCTTTGGAGTACATAGTCATAATAGCTTTTAGAATAGTTAATATATACAAATATAGTGGATTTGATTTTATGTCTCTGTTTAAAAATTAGACAAACTTTTTTGACATCATATATATATATATATATATAATATATATATATATATATATATATATATATATCAATTAAATGTTAGAATTTATAGAGTATAAAACAAATAAAAATGAGACAAAACATGGAATGAGACGGGCACTTGCTATTAATGAAGTCCAAGTGGTTAATAATTAAAAATCTTTTAATCATTGAAGAGATAGTTAGGGTCAAATATTTTTCTTGTCAAAAACAAAAATTCAGATTGTCGGATTAAGTACTATTTTAGTCAAATGATTAACTAAGATTTGTTTTTCCGTACAAATATTTAAGATAATAATAAATAATTTATAAATTAAAAAAAAACACATAGTAAAAGTAGTGTTTGACCAACTTATAATTATTATTGTTCCTCAAATGAAGAGATAACACACAGTAAACCCACGTATGGATGTAATCAAAAGTTTTCCCTTTTTTTAAAAATAAAATAATAAATATCATCCCTCGTGGCATCTTTTCACTTTGCCATATCCTACCAACCCGATTTATTCCTATTATTAATATTATTGCAATTAATTTGTTGTACACTTTCTTTCCCATTTAGGTTTTATTTAATTATATAATTTCATATATATATATATATATATATATATATATATATGAGTCGATAAAGATTTTTTTCAATATATATGATTATATAAAATCAATTATTTGATATTTATTGTGAGTATTATGTAAAAATTTTAAAAAATTAAAATTATCTTTTTTTCATAAACATAAATTGAATTCTTAGAATATAATTCGAATCTGGATTAATGAAAATTGTGAACTGTTTATTTTGCTCGAAATGTTCCCGGATTTAGAAATTCATATAAAACATTATAATATATTGTGTGATTATATATATATATATATATATATATGTCATTTTGAGGTAATTTTCTTTGATGCAGGAAATGATATTCAGAGGAACAGATACAGTGGCAATTCTACTAGAATGGATCATGGCAAGAATGGTAATTCACCAAGATATTCAAGAAAAAGCCCAACAAGAAATCGACCAAATAGTTGGGCTAAACAGGCCCGTACAAGATTCCGATATCCCAAACTTGCCGTACCTTCAAGCAATAGTGAAAGAAGTCTTACGTTTACACCCTCCAGGCCCATTACTATCGTGGGCCCGATTAGCAATCCAAGATGTCCACATAAACAAGGCTTTAGTGCCAGCTGGTACGACAGCAATGGTTAATATGTGGGCTATAACTCACGATCCAACAATTTGGAAAGATCCATGGGCTTTTCAGCCCGAAAGGTTTATCGGTGGTAATGATATCTCCGTCATGGGCTCGGATCTCCGGTTAGCTCCGTTCGGTTCCGGTCGTCGGGTATGTCCAGGAAGAACACTAGGGTTAGCGACGGTGCACCTTTGGCTCGGTCGTTTTCTTCAGAAATATAAATGGATTTCCTGTCGTCGTGGACCGGTGAATTTATCAGAGTGTTTGAAGCTTTCTCTTGAAATGAAGAAGCCATTAATATGTCAAGTGGTTAATAGGCATAATAATTGTACAATATAAAATGACATATATATATATATATATATATATATGGTGTTTTGGAGAATAATAGACGAATAAAATGCAGAAGTAATAATAATAATTATTATATTTTTCTTTCATATATATATATTTTCTTTTTACATGTTATTATATTAGAAAATTAAATAAATATATATATACACGTAATTATAATATATACACCTATAAATTACAAATTGGACAAAACTCCGTGACAAACTTGACATGTAATTCTCACTAATTGTTGATAAGAGTGAATTTATTTATATACACCTATAAATTACAAATCGGACAAAATTTTGCGACAAATTTGACATGTAATTTTTACCCATTACTTAATAAAAGTGAACATATTTTTCCCTCAATTAATTTTAAAGAAAATAATAGTAATCCATTAATAACCTTAAATTAATGAATTAATAATTAAAATTTAATTTTTGATAATTTTTTTATTTATGTATTGTGTTTTTATTTTATATTTTAAAAATAATAATATTTCATTACAAATTTTCATATAATATCAAACAATAAATTTAAAGTTAAAATTAATATTATATATATAACGAGAGAACGGGAGAGCCTCTATTTACTAACCCCATATGAAAAAAATAATGTAAAACTTTCATTACAATTTATAAAATATATATACATGTTTTTACACAAATATCTATCAATCCAAATGGCACAATTATATGTAAGGTTTACAAATACTATATTTTAAATAAAACAAATTTATATTAAATAAAAATATTCGCATTACAATTTATTTAAAATAATTTACAATATTTTTTATTCATTAACGAAGTTTTAATATATATATATAATATTTTAAAAATGTTTTCGAAAAAAAAAAAAGATGTTTGGCGCGGGATGCAGTAATTCAAATTCAAAATTTCAGGGGACAGACAAATATTTTGCATTTTGGTACTTCACGCGGCAGCTGGACAAATCAACTTAAATTTTCGTTTGGTTTGTTAGCTACTGAAATTTAAATAAATAAATAAATAAATAAAAGGTGAGGAAAAAAAAAAAAAGAAAAAAAAAACAGAAGAAAGATTCTCTACACGAGGAAGATTGGCGGTGGACAATATTTCGTTGAAAATGTAGTCCTTGAACTTTTATAAATTTACTTTTAAGATGCCCTACAAGTTACATCTTATTAAATTTAAGCCATACAATTACATTAAATTATTAATATTTTTTAACATTTAAAAAAAAATAAAATATTAATTATAAGAATGCTTATTTTTTTATTGTTATTTTTTTTCTTTTAATATATATATATATATATTATAAACAAAAAACTATATCACTAGACTAAAATATCTAAGTAAAAATTTTAAATTTTATTTAATCACTCATTTAAAAAACATAAATTGCATAAATTGTATAATATTGTGGACAACATCACTTTTAATATATATATAAACTGTTAAAGGGGGAATAACAAAAATTCATCATTGTACAAGCATTGAATTTGATAATTCAAAAGCTATAGGGACTAAAACACAATAATTAATTGAGAGGAATGTATTCCAGTATGAAAAATTCGAACCGATTCTTCACGCGCTGTATGGGATTTCCAAAGGCTGCCACGCACTGGAAAAGTACGAGTGTGCATATAAAAAAATCGCGAGTGTTGTTTATTATCCCTATCTCGCGAGTGAGCGTTTTAATTTTATAATAAATATTTAATGCTACGATACAGCGACTCGTAAATTTAGGAAAGCCGATAATTTTTTTCCCCAAAATTTCATTATAATTTTATTTAAATATAATTATTTATTATTTCTCTTTCCACCGTCTCTCAATTAAATCATTTTATAGAAAAAGGAAAATTTTCATTTCCATTTTTTTAAGTTTCATATTTCTTCCCAAAATTTCCCTCTCATTTCATCCTTTTCAATCACTGGAGGGAAACTAAAGAAGAAAAAAGGGAAACAGGTAGATCATTGATTGGTCAAACGACTGCAGATTCGTCTTCTTTGAAGCTCTGGAGCAGGTAAAACCCTAGGATTTCTGCTCATTTATCAAGTTTTCTCTTTATCTCTTTCTGTCTACTATGGTTAGACTGTTTTGAACTTGTTGGGAGGAAGGGCTTATGTGGAATTTGAGTTTTCCGATTTCATTTTGGGGTTTTTAACTAAGGTAAGGTGTCATGGAGCTGGTTTTTGATTTGTTATATTGTTTTTTTGTTTCTTGCTGATTTTTGAATTCTTTACTTCCTCAGTTTGAAGGTTTAGGGTTTCGAGTTTAGTTCAGCTTTAGGGATTATCTGTTTGAGATTGGGTTGCTGGTGGGTGAAATTAAGGTTTGCGGAAATGCTTTTACCTCCTTTGTTTGGAGGATGAGGGTGAGTGTTGGAGCTTCGAATGCATGTCGGGGATGAAGTTTGGAGTTTCACTTCATGATCACTTTAGGACGCATTTTCAGGAAGTGTATAAATTTACCGGATTTTGTTTATTTGAATTTAGAAGATTTTTGTGATAAGTTGGCTTCGAAATACTTAAAATCTGATTCCTTGAAGGATGAACTAGCCTTTTAATTGAAAATATATTGATCACAAGAATTGAAGATCTTCTGTTAATAGGTAATGAAAGTAAATATCAATTAATCCTTTTCTCTAAGAATGAATCAGAAAATGTTATTGAGCTGTATCATTAGTTTTACTTCTGTGCAACAGTTGTGAATGTGAAGCATCTGTAGATCACCATTCCAAGGTTAAAATGCAAAACAAGAAGAAAATCTCTGGAAAGAAATTTGGAGAGCTTGCTAGTCCCAGGGCTACTAGACTTCGGAAGAAGGCATCTGAAAACTTGCAAGGTCAAGCAAAGAAGGTTACAGACATAATCACCTCTTCTACCAGAAAGCAAAAATCTAGTAAGCATTACAATGTTGAACATATATTCATGATCAGATGCAAAATAGCTCCACCTTTTATGCTCTCTTGTTGATTAGTCATGAGAACTTTGACTAGAATTTCATTGAAAAGTGAGTGGTTACTGAAAATTCAACTGACAATATGCAAAGCAGCCTTTTGATTTGTAAATTTTCATAAAGTAAGAACTGATATACTAATTTGTTTGTGTAAAAAAGTGGAGGGAATTTTAAAATGTATAAAAAAGTGGGACAACTTTGGACTGTTGAATCTTCTGTGCAAATTGTTTAAGTATGGAGAGGCTTGCGTAGCCAGTTGACCAGTTTTGCAACAAGAGAAAAATGGATCAGGGGTGTTATATTTTAACTCAGTATGAGGAGAGAAGGAAAAAGATTTTAGGAAAAATACATTCCTGATTTTGACATTAGAATATCTGAGTTTTAAATTCCTTGTTTATCAGGAGTTACTCACATTTATTGGTCGAAACTGTTTACTCCTATAAGGATCCTCTCAATTTAACATGTATATACATGGTCATTTGTCCGATAACTAGTTGGATGCTGAAAAATCAATATATCTTCATTCATTGTATCTCAATGTATAAGATTTCAATATGATATAATTTGTGTTCTCTACTAGACTTACTTATTCTATGTTTCTTTTGCTACTAGCTAAAAATCTTTCAAAAAACATAAACAAATGTGTTTCTACAACAAATTCAGATACTACATTTGGTCTGGTCAAAGATGGTGATGCTGCTTTGTGTTTGGACCAAGACAGCAGCCATGACAACAATAGTGGTCTAACTAATAATAAGGTATTGATGTGGTAGCAGAACGTACTAAATTGTTTCTCTTTCATTATTGTGAAACCTTGTTGTCAGTATATTAGCTGCTAAATTACTGTTTTCTGGAATAAAATATATTGAATTCTGGTAATAATTTATGATCTTGCCAATTAAAAATGACATTTGTATAATGTTTTAATATGCAAATTGGAACCATACAATGGTTTGACATTGTCAGGACTTTGACAATGGAGCAGTGCATCAGGTTGTTGAAACTATTTTTTCCCCTGCTTTCCATATTTCAAGGAGTGTTGGAGAGGAAATTTCAAATGGAGGTATATATTAAGATTTATGCTATTACTTCTTATAGCTCCTTCTATTGTCTCTGTATGAGCATCTAATTGCTCAATTTTTTATGTATTTCTTTTTCCCATGTATTTTATCACTTTCCATTTGGTGGATAGAATTTCTGAAGTTCTTCCAGAACGGAGACCAATTTGAGGAGCATGGGAATGCAAGCCTGCCGGGAGGTTTGCTGAATGAACATGCCATGAAAGAAGCAAATTTTAATGAGGAGGCACTGACTACAATGAACATTGCATGCCCAGGTAATTTTAAAACTGTGGAACTTGAACTCCACCATATGTTTTCTAATGATATAATTGCTGTTTTGTTCAGGCTTTGAAGGTAATTTATCATCCGAAATCTCAACGGTGTATCTCTCTGTTAGAAATCCAAAGTTGGAGTGCATTGATGAATATACCCAAGAAAATTTATCAGCTGATGTGTGTGTTGAGGCTGAGGAAATTGAAGAATTTGACGATTTTGACCCATACCTTTTCATTAAAAACTTACCAGATTTGTATTCTGTAGTCCCAACATTTCGACCTGTACTACTACCTAAGCAGACAAGGAGCTGCCCTTCAACTACACTTGTTCTGGACTTGGATGGTGAGGAATATTCTGGAACTTTTCTTCTGCTTGTTTTCTAATGGAAATGTTTGGCACTATTGAACTTGTGACATCTCTCAATGCTTCTTTTTAACTTTAGAATCTGCTTTAACTTATGCTTGCCTTTGATTAAAATAAAAGAGTACTCAAGATTTCCATGGTTGTTAAAAAAAGAAAAGTAAGAGATGAAGAATAAGTAAGATAGTTTCACCTAGCTATCTTTGGTAGATGTAAATCTAGTGGGGTTTCATTACTTCTGTGGTTCCTTTAATGTTTCAATGTTTATTTTGAGTTTGCTGAATGAGTTATCTACTTCTAGATTGGTATCTGACTATGTTTTTTCCTTTTTCTTTTTTTTTATTTTTATTTTTTTTAATTTTTTAATTTGCATCTCTATATGGATATTTTTATGGGTATTCCTAAAACCGTGGTTTCAACTAGTGTCAACCTCTATGTTTATTCTAATAGAAGTTCATTTAATTTTGACAGAGACCTTGGTGCACTCCACACTTGAACCTTGTGATGATGCAGATTTTTCTTTTACTGTCAATTTCAACCTGGAAGAGCATACAGTATATGTTCGATGTCGTCCTCATCTCAGGGATTTCATGGATCGATTATCTGGCCTCTTTGAAATTATCATTTTCACAGCCAGCCAAAGTATATATGCTGAGAAACTCCTGAATGTACTAGATCCACTGAGGAAAGTATTTCGCCATCGTGTTTACCGTGAATCTTGCGTATTTGTTGATGGAAATTATCTCAAAGATTTGTCAGTTCTTGGCCGTGATTTAGCACATGTCATAATCATTGACAACTCCCCCCAGGTACTATTGCTGAGTCTGCCTTTAAGATATTGTTTCTAGAACCTGCTATTTCATTTCCTTTGAAAATGAACAAAAGGTACTCAAGACTAATCATATGTTGGAGATCTTTATGTTGTTGGCTAACTCTGCATAGGAGCTATTACTTGTTCTCCTTAATCATCTAGATGAAATTGTGCTAACATTCCTCTTATTCATTGCATGGTTGGATTTGTACTAGTTATAACTGCTTGTGTTCCTTCAAGGTTAGAGGAAATTTAGTGGAGCATGAATATACAGCTCTTGAATATCAGTCCTAAATTGCTTTGTTTTCTCTCCATTTTCAGGCATTCGGATTCCAGATAGACAATGGAATACCTATCCAGAGCTGGTTCGATGACCGGTCAGATATGGAACTGCTATCTTTAATCCCTTTTCTGGAAAGTTTAATAGGAGTTGAAGATGTTCGGCCCCTAATTGCTCAGAAATTCAATCTCAGGGAGAAAATAGCTGCTGCAGTTTGTCCTTTTAGTTCTAACAGAAGATACCCTCTTGAAACATAAACATGTTTGATAATGGATGCTGATGTATTTAAACTATATAATATATATAGCTAAGAAGAGAAAAATAACATCTGTGAGATATTGTTTCAATCTGATCTGATTGAAAACAAAAAACATGAATATGGTCTTTACATGAGACAGAAATGTGTCTCATTTATTACTTTTTCTCCCAGTGGCTTTCGCCTTTCTAAGTCTATTCATCAGCTCTTCCTTGTCTTATCTATAATTTCTTTTAAAAGTATAAAAATTTAATTATTTTTATTGATGTGTAAGTAAAAAAAAAAAATTGAAATGTGGGATTAATTTCTTGAAATTTGGTGTTCTTTTGGATCCCAATTTTGAGATTTATTTTTTTCCAAGATAATTGGTTGGATTAGTATTTTGTCCTCATATTTTAATCACCCTTTTTCACCTTTATATAAATTAGCCAGGAAAAAAAGAGGCCATTTAAATAAAAACACGTGTCCTCTTCAAGGGAGTACGTCAGATTCTCTTCCACCATAAAAAAAAATAAAAAATATATATAATATAATAAATATCTCATTTTCTTATTCGCGGGAAAAGAATTCGCGGGAAAAGAATCTTTCTCGCTCCTCCAAGTGGCACAATTGGGATCGTTGATACACGAAACTACCACGCAGTGGGCCCTATCAACATCACACATTTTACACAACAAACAAACTGGAAAATCCCTTTTCGCTCGTCATTATTTATTGTTCTTACCGAAGAGAAGGACAACTATCAGTGGAAGTCATAGCTAACACACTTGGAAAACTCTCTCGAAATCGATGATGGCTTCAAGCAAGGTATTACGAAATTGATATGTTGATTTTGTTTGTGTTTACTTTTACATGGTAAAATTGTTGAATATTGATTTGATTCGTTGATTTAATTTGTTCTTTTTTTTTTTGCTTGAAAATGTTATTGATTTTATTAGGTTGAGATGGAGAAAAATTATGGAGAACTGAAGTACTTAGGTTTTGTGAGGATGGTTGCTATTAACATCATGATGTGCGTGCTGGATTTGTATGAGTGCGCGAAGCAGAAATCTGGTCCTCTGAAATCAACTCTACAAACTATGGAGAACGCTGTAACTGCTGCTACTGGACCGGTTTATGAGAAATACAAAGGCGTTCCTGATGTCGCAGTTGGTTTTCTCGACAAGAAGGTAGTATTTTAACAATCAAACATCTGTTACTTTTTCTCCATTTCAGTTTCTTCTCTGTTGTTCATATTGATCCGTTTGTTTTTTCTCTGCTGTGTATATGGTTTTATGTCATACTTGGGAATGTTAAGCTTGTTTTCTTATTGTGATTTGGAATTTTAATAGATTGGATTGTTTTCTTACAATATAGACACTTAGATTGCTTCCCTCGTTTATTACGCGCCTACAAAAAAACTTTGAAATAGTTTTATTTGGAATATTTGGGCTTACATCGCAATGGATCTAATTTTACATTTTTCTTTTCGTTGTTGAACTAATGTGTTTGTACTGTTGGTAAGTGATATTGATTTATTTTGCTTTTGAAATTCTTCCTCTGATGATTCCTAGGTCATCAGAGAAAATTCACATTTTCCCAAAATATCTCCTTATGTGTAATTGTGTATTTTTGTTCTGCATTTTCTGTTAAATACAGATTCACTTGTTAAAAAGAAAAATTCTATTAAATGTAACCTTTTGTACGTTTTGAATGGTTGTGCTTTTGGTTTTTGATGATTTTCGGATTTGTATCTGACTTAACCAAGGACTGTGATCTTCATGCGCATTTTTACTGATCATTCTGAAGTTCCCTACGATCAAGCATCATTTGTTGGGGCTTTATGAATTGTTTATATCTTTATCGTTTTCTGGGAGCTTGAATTATGTGGTAGGATTAGTCCCATGGCTTACCATGTTATTGGCAACTAGTTTTTAAACCGGATTAGGGATTAAGAATTCTGGAATACATTGTTGTTTGATAATATGCATTTTCTTTTTGTTAATTTTCTGTGATCGTGATCACTTGTTTATGTTAAATTTTGCATGCCAATGTACGTATATTTCCTGAATAGGAGGTCTATATTTTGCTTAATTCCGTGTAACAAATACCTAAGTGCATTATCTGCATAGATACTTGTGATCTATATGGACAATCTAGTAACATAGATACTATCATATTCTTTACTTTATTCTGAAAAATTAACATATATTTGCTAATAATATTTATCTTTCGATTGTTTTGCCAATAAAATTCTTTTTCAAAAAAAAAAAAAAAAGTCAAAATAATGTTCTTTTAATTTTATGCACATTAAAGAGATATTATTAGTGAAAATATATAGCTAACTTTTCTTTTATTCTAAGAAGCAATTTTTTGAAGTATTTTCCATTCTTTGATGCTAGCTTGTCAAAGCAGTTTCTGACTTAGACGAGCTTACTCCACCTTTTGCAAAGTCTGTTGTCCGTATAACTAAGCAAGTAGTCTACAAGGCAGTAGATATTTCCCAGGAGATGGTGCAAGAAGTTCGAGTTGCAGGTCCTCGTTCCGCCATTCTGTATTTTGCTACACACTGCAAAAACTGTGTGCAGGGCTACATGCCTATACTGCTAGGTCAAGTTACCCGCATCCCCGTCATCAATTCAGTGGCAAAAGAGCTCATCCCTACTGCCACTGTCTGGGTAGGTAAGTATAATAATATGGTTACGAAGCTGGGTGCTCGAGGTTATCATCTCTTTCGCTACTTCCCGTTGGTTCCTATGGATGATATCGCTAAGGCCTTTAAAAACGACTGAATCAATTGAACTTCCATCAACTAGAAAAAAGGGAGTTGTGGTTATCCTACCAATATTTATTTTGGCATATTAAGCTGAAGAACTGGATGAATTTAAACTTGAATCCTTTCTTTTTTAGAAAAAAAAAAAAAAAAAAAATCTTGTGTGTGTGTTTTAAAATTCATAAAATCTAGTCAGTGATGTATATGCATTTCTGCCTTGTTTGATACTTTGAAGTAGCTTTTCTCTGTCCGGCTAAAGGGAATACTCTATAAGTCAGTGATTCCTAACGCTCTGCTATATTTATATAGATTCCAGATTTAACCATTATTCCAGTTTCCTCTATAACTTATTTATGAAGGCAAATTTAA
>JAPHNG010000660.1:2620000-2625000 GCA_027405835.1 Asclepias syriaca
ATATATAACTTTCTTTTTCAAAGAAAAATAAATCCCATGTCCACTTACCACATCATTCATTCAATCATAAATATTCATCACATGTAACACACTATACAATACATACATACATATATATATATATATATATATATATATATATACCTATTTTGGAGGAAAAATAATGATTTTAGAAGAAAAAAAAAGTGAAAAGTAGTCAAAATTATACAACACGTGTAAATGAATAAACTAAACTAATAGTAAACAACTTATAGATATTACATGATTTGAATTAGTTATGAACATTACATAAGAATTAGAATAAAATTTACTGATAAAACTCGAATTGAATTAAAATTTATCATATATTGGACACTAAAATAGTATAATACAAAAAATAAGTAAGTGAGTGGGTTGGTGAGTGGGTAGAGGAGGGATGAGTAGAGGGGGAAAGTGGATAATTGAAGGGGAATTGAGAGACATATATGTATATATATATATATATATATATGTATATGTATGTATATGTATGTATATGTGAGGAGGTGTGGGGGGGAAGGAAGAGCTAGGTGGAGTTGGGAACAAAATTGAAAAGTTAGTGTTGGCAAGTCGTTGTTAAGATTCTCATCAATCTTTCATTGTCAATATTTCATATACGGAACAACACAACAAAGCAATTAGGGACCTAACAATTTACACAAGAGAAGAAAAAAGTAGACACAAATTTAAAACATCCAATACACCAAAAGGATAGGATTCCCATTTCTATATTATTGTGTGCCACCTCTTCCTCTTTCTCTTTATATGTTCTTTTATAAATATCATCATTTAGTTATAAAAAATAAAAAGTCTTATTTTTAACTCTTATATATGATTATCATATCGGTTGATATATATATATAACTTTTAAGCAAGAATTAATGTTGAGGGATAATGAGTGAGGTTATGAAATGGGGTGAGACAAAATGCTACAAAAATGGCAAAATAATAGTAATTTACATCTCACACGCAAAACTCAAATTTGCTAAAGAAAAACACTTCCAAAAAAGTCTAAAGCAAAACAAGAAAAGGGTATCTCTTGTGATAAGCTCTATCCGGACACCAATTTTTTATTATTATTATATTTTTAGTATATATTTATTTTTTTAAAAAAATTTATAATAATCAATTTAATTTGTCTTTAGATAAAACTTTTTCTTTTATTAAGGAGTTACACATTGTAAATAAGTCTCAAATTATAAAATAATAATTTTAAACTAAATGCATATTTTTGTTAATTTTCTTATGAGTTTCTGATATTGAAGAGATTTTATTATTAAAATTATGTTTAAAGCAAAGATAAAAAAAAATTTTGGTTAATGTTTACTATTTATATGTAAGAATTGACTGTTTTTGGTAGTATTTATTGCTTCTTTTTCAAAAATATATATAAAAAAATTGCTTCCGGAGAAGGGCACAAAAATCAGATGCTGAACCGGAAAGAAAAGGAGAAAAAATTAAAGTGGTATTACTTACACTGTCTCACCATGTTTAGTGTTGTCCCTCCTTAATCACCAAAATTTTAAACTGAAATTACAAAATGGGTTACTTAATGGACCATAAAGTTGCCCAAACAAACTACGTACCATATAATTCCTTCCACTTGCAATAAAGGGGAAAAAGGAAACCCCTCCCATAAAATACATATATATTGCGCCCTAGTTTTGAGTTCTATTATTCCCCCTACTGAAAATTCCTTTACCCCAAAAAACAAATATATATATAATAATACTGAATCTTGACACCCACCCACCATTTTATTTTTTTTGGTTTAGTCAATGCCTGCTTGTTCAGAACTTTATTGACCAACATAAAAGCCTAAAACAGGAAAAAGGAATACCAGAGAAACAGGCAATCTATACTTCTTCCTTTTCAAATTTGTCCTCCCAATCTACAACAACATTCAAATGAAATTAAGTTTTTTTTTTTAGTCTTTACCCTCAAGTTAAGCCAAAATATATTGCTTACTACTATTACAAAACCATATATAATTGTTAGTTTCTTGGTACATGGTTGGTTTCTTGGTTCTTCATTACCTAATCTTTTTTCCCTTACTTTTATTCTCTTTTCAAGTAAAAGAAGTGAACATGATTCATGAGTCATGACCCACATTTTCATGTCATGTTGTCAAAATGGAGTACAATTCAAGTCCACCAGAATTCTCAGGAATTATCATTTCGTCTCTTTACGGGGAAACATTTAAATTAGTTACCTAAGAAATTTAGTTATAATTAAACACGGAAAATTAAGGGCAAAAAAAAAAAAAACAAAATAGACATTGACCATATCAAAAGATTTTAGCTCAAATTTTTTCCACACAAAAATTGGTCTAATTCTCCTCTTTAATTAAACTTCCCTTACTCGTTTTTTTTGTTTTGGGTTAAGACTCACGTGCCGTTACCGTCACCTTCACAGTCATCCGTTATCCAGCCATTAAACGGTTAACTCAACTATCCACCATCATTACATCTTGGACAAACCCATTACCTTCTCCTCCGCCGTTATCACCGGCTTCACCGTTGACGTTTCCGTTAACGTTGTTGCCTTCATTCTCCCCGTCGTCTTCCAACCACCTCTCTACGGGTGCACACTCCGCTTTATGCCGCATCTTCCAATCGAGAGCTTGACAAGCGCGTGAGCAATAGTTAACAGCGCCGCAGACGGAACACCTCCGGAACTCGTGTCTTCGGGTCTCGGGCCTTCCACAACCCGAGTGAGAGCAGAGTCGGAGACCAGGGCCAGGGTTTCCTCCGCGAGCAGAAAACCAATCCGTTAGAAACTGATTCGCCGGATGAGCCTCCGGAGCCGGAACGTTACACCCGAAATCACTCAGCAACGGACAACCAGATCCAACCACGTGCCGATGGTTAGGGAGTGGGTTCCACGTCAACCATGATCCGGAAGAGGTTAAGGCCGATGGGGCTGTCGAAAGAACAGTGGCTAACTCACGAGCGTTGGCTTGGACGAGGAATCGGCGTCCCTCGGCGATGTTTTGCTTTACCCCGTAACCGTCTTGAAGACAGTGCCCGAGCTCCCTTAGTGCATCGATGTGGCCTAGAAAAGCGGCTCTGGCACAAAGCGCGACGCCCGCTCTCAGGTCCTTGTCGTTCTTGGAACCCCCGCTGCCGTTGAACTGAACGACGGAGAGCGAGTAAAGCGCCGGCGCGTGAGAACTAATCGCGGCCTTAGCCATCAGAGATGCACCGCTGCCTCGATTTTGCAAACAGTAGAACCGTATCTGTATATAACAAAGGGAAACACAGAAACTTCTTCGCTTTACTATTTGTTGAACATATCCATTGCTACTGTAAATTAAAGTAGCTGTGTCTGGGCATAAATAGACAAACGGATAAATAAAAAGAGCAACAAAAACACACTAACCATGCCGAGGGTAAAACATGCTTCAGCATTTCCGGAATCGGCACATAGCTTGAGAAATCTATGAGCAGAGTCCGACCATTTCTCCGCTTTAATGGCTAAAATTTTCTGAGATGCTTTAGATAATACTAACGAATGAAGACCTAATCCGTTGAGCCTCTTGCATCTGTTTACCGAAAAATCAAATCCATCAGTACGATTTTTCAATAACATTCTCCACACATCAACCAATTTTTTGAAAACTTGCTCCAAATTAAACAATTATTCTCTCATAAAAAAAAAAAAAAAACCTAAAATCGGAAACAATAGAACCAAAACATACGTCATCAAAACGTTAGTGAAATCTGCAGCGGAAGAAGCGGTGGCACTGAGTTTGTAGAGAATAGATATAACAAGGTCATCAGGCAAAGCCTCAAAATAATCACAGCCACCGGCGGGAACGACTTCCGGCGAAAACTTTGTCCTTTTCCTAGATTGAACAGCGGCAGCGGCAACGGAAACCGCATCGGCAGCCGTACGGGAATCTCTTCTTCTCTTCACCACTCTAATATCAACAACATCATCACTTTTCTCCACACACATATTCACAACCCTAGGATAACACAGCCCTCTTCTCGTTCTCATCCCCCCCTTTTCTTCCCTTATCAATTTACCTCTCCCTCTCTCTCTCTATATATATATATATCAACTCACACAAGATTTAAAGGCGCCTCTAGGTTATCCTCTCAAGATAGAGAGCTAAAGAAGAGAAGTATGTTTGTGACTCTCTCTTTTTCCTTTCTTTTATTTTTTCTTCAATTTTCTTTATCTCTGTTTGGTTCTTTATAAAGAGATAAAAAAGAAGCGAAGAATGAAAGCCTTATATATAATCAGCAGAGAGAGAAAAAAAGGGGCAAACGTTACAACAACATCAACGACAAGCCGAAGCCAAATTATAAATACTGTTAATTACCCAAATCTTTCTTCACACACACTCACACCCCCAAAAACCCATCCTATAATGTAAAATTACTTAAATACCCTTCCCACTTTGTTTTTCTACCTGGTCAACGAGTATTTGACCAGATCCGCACGCTCGTCGTCGTCCCCCGACGCTTCCTTCGTTTGTTAACCTTTTTCCCCCTCTACTTTCTATCTATACATACATATATATGTATAAGTGTATGTATATATCTGTATCTATATCTACGGCTACCGTACTCGTACTATTTATTCAGCTACGTATGCACACGGAACAAATACGACAAAAAATCTTACTTGTTAAAAACTAATTATGTTTTTTTCCTTATCTTTAAAAAAATATAAAATCACAACATATTATTTTTAGGAGTTAATTTTAATAATATATTATAATTATGGGTTTATTGTTGTCTTGTATCCGTACTAATTGTTATTTAGTTGAAAAGATTAAGGAATAACAAGAAATCTACTGAAATTTCTCGAACTTGTTAAGTGAATGTGGTTGTTCTGTTTTAGTTCTGGTGAGTTTGTTTCAGATTCTGTTACCTTTGTTGTGGATAAACAACCTTTTTTTTTTATTTTTTAATTTTTAAATTTTTTTTATATAACGAAATATAAAAATATTATTTATTTTTTATTTTTTG
>JAPHNG010000660.1:2627500-2955000 GCA_027405835.1 Asclepias syriaca
TTACATTTTTACATTTTTACCCCTCTCTTAACTTTCTTTTTACTTGCCATTTTATTAATTAATTTTTTAAAAAAATTTGGATTTAATTAGGAGTAATTTATAGGACGTTGAAAATTTTATTAATTGCGGGGATAGAAAGTCAGTAAGCACACGACTTTTGAATAAAAGCGTGGTGGCGCCGTAATTAGCGTTTCCATTCTAATGCACATTAGGGTTATGATTTTCAAAGGTAAAAGCGTGCCAACTTAGTAGAGCAATAAAACAAGTCACCTCACCCCCATTGACATTTAACCAATTGAAAGAAAAGAAAAATATATTTTGAACACCCTTTCACTCGAAGAATGGGAATGATTAACTTGAAATGGTCTCTACAAAGAGGACAAAGATTATCATTCTCTTTCACTTGTTTTCTATACAATATATATATATAATTTAATTAGTCAAATTTTATACAAGAATTGTTTAACTCGATTCATAAATAGTATTATAATAAATATTGAATTATGGATCTCTCTTAATATTGTATATATATATATATATATACATATATAAGTCAAATCAAATACGTTAAAGTGTTTATATGTATAAAATAAATGAGAAGATGAGAAAGAAAATATGGAAGAAAGAAGATATGAAGAAATGGGCAATAATAATATGTTGTAAGAATGGGGGATGAGATGAGAAAGGAAAGAATGGATTTTTATGATTTAGGGTTGGTTTTAATTATAAGTAACCTAAAAAATTATTATGATAAAAAAAAAAGAGCAATCAAAATCACTTTCCAAATGGTCGGCATATTTTGGCAAGCATGATTTGGATAGAAAATATTATTCTGAAGTAATTGATTTTGCCTCCCATAGAATAGAATAAATAAATAAGGTTGACCATGTTTTTATGTGGTAATAATTCAAGAGGATTAGGGCATCTTTTATTTATTTATTTTATTTTTGGGTTGTTGGTTTCTTAACTTAAAAGTTGGGGACTTTCACTTCACTTCAAACGTGTCAATCTAACCATACAGTCAAACACGTACCACTCCCTGTTTTTCTTCCTTCCTTTCTTCTTCTTCTTTATTATTATTATTATTTTATTTGTTTCCCCTCTTTATTTAAATTTTAAAAAAGAAAGAACCATCTCTATTTCCTTCGTCTTCTTTCCATGAATTAATAATTATTCCCTCTAAAATTTGACAAGGACATTTCATTATTTAGTTTTATTTGTTATATATATATATATATATATCAAATTTTATTTATTTTTATTAATTTCAATTCAATTCAAATTGACTTTTTCTTTCTTGAATAAACCTTTATTTAATTCAAATGAAATATATATATATATATATATATAAGAATCTAGGTGCAAGCATAGTAACAAAACATTTGGGATCATTACGTTTTATTCTTTAGTCTATTTTACATTGTAGCTTTTAAGGAATCTTGGAGTAATAACAAGGTAATAAAACAACTAGAACCATCCATATATATAGTTATAAATAAATTATTTATTAATTAAGAACATATTATAATATAATATATATATATATATATATATATATGTATGTATGTATATATTGATGTTTAGTAGTTAATTTATTGAAGACTTTTATTTTTCTACTACGTACTATTAGCTAGCTACTATCTCAATTAATTGTTGAAATTTGCAATTAATTAATTAATAATTAATTATCAATTAATTAATCAATTAGGCGTGCTACGTTTGTTTAAGTAGTTGGGATACTCCCATTTAGGAAGGGACCATTGATTGGGACGTAAGGATTATTAGTACGTTGCATGCATGCATATTTATTAGGTTAGGTTTCCCGCGGAATCTGACTTAGTTCTTCTGGTATTATCAAATTAAAAATTTAACAATAATAATATTTTAATATTACCGAATTCGGGAAAATTCGGATTAGGTTTCTTTTTTTCTCTTTCTTGGTGTCGTGCCACGTGGAGCTCTGTCGTTAGTTCATGCATTCTCAAGAAAAGATAACATGGGTGTAATATATAAATCTGGAAGCAATGGTTTAGAATGCTGTCAAGTGGCAGATTTTCATTTCTTCTTGTGAATTTTGGATTGCCCTTTTTTTGCCATGCAAATACGATAAAAGGAAAACTACGTGTCCTTTGCACCTTATACCAAACAAAACATCCATCCTTGCCAAAGAATATATGGCCTTTTTCTTCCACCCTTTTTTCTCACATCACATGTGTAAAATCATAATCTTAATTTTATACATACACACACACACACACATATATATATATATATATAATAAGTGAGTATAAAAATCCGACAAAAAAAAGATAAAAAGAATCCCACATATATATATATTTCTAAGGAAGTATGTAAATCTTAATTATTATAGTTCCTAATTTGATTATATCTTACCTTAACCACGTTTAAAATGAAAGAAATATGCTTCCACATTAATGACAAAAATCTCTCCAAAGCAAAAACTTATCCATTCATAATTTTCTATAATAATCTAAAAAAAAGTATTAGGAGATTTTAAGGTTTTTCTTTTGGATATTATTAGTCCTAATACTAATAATACTAATAATACTAAATATAGATAGTTTGTTACGAATTTTTTTTTTTTGAAATGGGTCCCACATTTTGTTGGGAGGTTCGGCGACAGTTGAGACTTGTTCCCTCCTGATGGCGCAATAGTTCTTGTCCTGTCTTGGACACGTGGCAGATCATTTGCCCTCTCATCATCAGGATTAGGATGTCGCGTGCTTTGGTGGCATACGTAAGCTCTAGCCACGTGTGAGTAGATATTTGATACTATGGAGTACTAAGCAAGCAAAAGAGTTACAGAGCTTCCAAAGTTGGATATTTTTAAGTCAACCAAAATGTGACGCCAACTTTATCTATAATTCCAAATATATCATATATATTAATCACAAAAAAAAAAAACCCAAAATTTTTTAATTTAAAATATTATTACTATTTTAACAAAAAAATGTAAAAAGACAAAAAGGGGCATGCATGTATGAGAGGGTAGATATGGGCAGACGTGAGGGATCCGCAACCAACCGGCCGGTGATTCAGCTCCGGCGGCAGGGAGTGGATTTGGTTAACCAATGCAATTTGTAAGGGTTTCTTTAAAATGGGATTTAGTGTTGGTTAAGTAAATGGCGGTGAGAACTTCGTGGATTGTTCATCGATCACGACTTTTTTTGAATGGTAATTTGATGCGTTAATGCAACGTTTTCTACTTCCACCCTTGCTTCATTATTCATTCATAATTTACATATTTATTTCTAGATCTTATGTATTTGTATGTATTATAATGCTTCATACCAAATCATAGGCTTTCAAATTCAAATTGAAATTCAAGATTAAATTTGTTTAAATTAACGCACAATTTTTTTTTCTATAAGATAAATTTATAGTCACAAATCACATATTTCGTTTAAAACTTGAAGTCACTACTAATAATCTTTCATAAATAATCTATTTGATTCGAACCTAAATAAACTTTTAGTTCATCTTTTATAATAATAAAATAATAAAACTTTAAGGAAATGAATAATTTTATGCTTATTATAAAATATACTTTAGTGGTTCCCTAAAATAAGGCATTATAAAAAAAAAAAAAGGATAAATAATTGAATGAAAAATATTAGTAAAAAATATTTGGAGAAGAAAAAAACAGAGTTCCAAATTAGAAGTCATCCAAATGCGAAATCTTTGACTCGGGCAACTTGTAATTCCTTAATAAACCAAATACCGACAAATGGAATTCTGCATCTCAACTCAATCAATACCAAAATCTAACATTAACGTAACCTTAAAAATAAAAAAAATTTAAAAAAAAAATTAATTTGGGGGAGACAAAGGTAGAGTCTTCTTGACTGCTTGTTAACGTAAATAAAATTTTATTTACTGTAATATATATATATATATATTTCTGAGTTTAATTCCTTTATTATTCCTTTTTGTGTTTGTCGGGATTTGAGAACGGAATGAAATAAAATAATTTATTACTAATAAATAAAACTGAAATAAAAATGTTTTTTCTCTTCGATTTAATTGATTAATTAATTAAAGTATAATATACTACTGTTCGGACAGAGGATGTTGCTTAACGCATTTACCATTTAATAATTAAATAAAAGATTAGTAGTTTTTGGTTTCCTCGTAAAACTGAGTGAGATACGACGAGTTACACACGCCTGCGCACGTGATACTTCCTTTCCTTACCTCCTCTTCTTCTTCCCTTGAGTATGGTTCAAGTTTCCTTTCAAATTCCTATATTTTTAGTTATACATTCTATAGTACCCAAAAATATCTCTTTCAATAATTTAGATATATTCATAAAGATATTCAATATTAAAATAATAAATTAAAATCTATTTTATACACGTGTAAGTTTTTAATATCAATTTTTTTTAAATATTATATGTAAACAGAAAATTGTGAATACAAATTTTGGTTAGTAAAATTGAATCTGTATTGTTGTTAATAAATATATATTAATTTAATGTATTGTTGTTAATAAATATATATTAATTTAATCTGTTGCATAGAGTGGATGTCAGTTATAAAATTTGTCATTTAATATATATATATATATATATATATAATATATATATATATATATATATCCATGCATGGCATATCTGGATCGTTGATCTTAATTCATGGTCAAGAATCAAGATGATGATCATGATCATCATCGTCACCAGCAGTAGCAGCAGCATTCATGGCATGTGATAAGGGAAAAAGGAAAAAGACTGTAAAAAAGTAGGGTTTTTTTTTTTTTTTCTGTGTGTGTGTGGGGTGGGGTGGGGTGGGTGCTATGCAGTAATGGTTACTGGGAATGGGGTTGACCATATATAATATATATATATATATATATATTGAGATTCTTGACATCAGGTTATGATGATGATGAGTTTTTTTAATTTTTTATTCTTTTTCATTATTTGCTTTTATGTAAAACTGGTAGAGAACTGAGCACGCCACCATTTCTCCACGCCTGTGATTGTGATATCCTTCTTCTTTTGTCTGTTGTGATTTCATGCCATATTTTTTGACATGTCTTGTAAGTAATTCTCCTTCCATTTTCGTGTTTATTTTTTCCTTTTGACCCAACAAAAATTTTACCTTTTTCTTGTCTTCTAAAAAAAAATATTGGGTTTTTTTCTTCAATGAAAAAAGATTTAAAAACAAAAAGAAATAAACTATTTTTAGTAAAAAAAAGAGATGGAACTTGTAAAATATAAATAATAGGAGTAAAAAAGCAAAAAATTAATAAAATTAAGCGGTGAGTAATATCCATTTCCCAAGTTATCGGGGTAAGTAGCAGAGAAAAACTGTAGATGACAAGAACAAAGTATGAGTTCCCTCACCTTCCCATGAATATGGACAACATCTTTTTTCCTATTTTTGTTTTGCTAGGCGTACGTATTTCCGCAAATCACTAAAAGTGTATAAAGGAAGTGTACGTAATGATGAAACTAGTCTTTCTCCCATATATATATATATATATTATATATATATATATATTTCTTTTTTCCTTTCCTCCCCAGCAAATTTAAGATATATATACATACATATATATACATATATATATATATATATATATATATACACATAGTACATGGGTGTTTGGCCGTTTAAGCACGAGTGAGGTTACTTTCTGCCTCCTTGTAATGGGACAAATGGGGAAGAGCTTTGCCTTTACGTATATGGTAAGTGAGCCATCCTCAAATTTTGACCAAGCCACTCACTAGCTATATATACACACACTCATTATGGTTTTCACATCTTCATTAATTAAGTTTGCCTAATTATATACTTATATTGCAATAAACATTCTTAACTTACTAATTTAATAATTTAATCTTTAACTCATGTAACTATTTAAAATTTAGAGTCAAAGTTTTCTTAAACAACGAATTAACTCGACTCGAACATAAATTAATCTAAATATAAATTGACTTAAAAATATTCTTTCATAATATACAAATTTTTTCATATGAATAAAATTCTAAGGTATAATATGTATATAATTATTTATTAGATAATATAAACTTTTGACATTTGTATCAAGACAAAAAATTTAAACACAATATATATATATATATATATATATGTATGTATGTATATGTTTTGGGAGGAAGAGATAAGGTTGAGCATGTGGAGTGGAGTGGAGTGGGTGGAATGGATATCTTAATATTCTCATCTTTGAGTTGGGTGTGGTGTGATGGGGATTCGACAAATATGGCTCTACTTATGAATAATCCAAGTTTCACTTCTTCAACATATATATCTATATCTATATATATATATATTATATATATATAATAAATTAATTTTTGTTTTGTTTTTTCCTCGAAATGAAGCACATTTTGATGAATCAAAGCGTGCTTCTTCAATTTCTGCTTGCTTTAGTCTCAAGAAATCAAATTAACCTAAAACTACTATACGCTCCAATTGACTCACATTTTATTTCATTAATTACAAAATTATCGCATTTAGTTCTTAATTTTTTTCCACTAACAGTTTTATCAGTATATAAAAATAAATAAATATTATAAATCAAAGTTGTCATTTGATAGATACTAATCATTTGTTTTCCCCGAAAGACTTGTCAATAATTATGGCAATGAATATATTTATGAGTGCTAAGCCTAATTGAGCCAAACATTAAGGAGAATTTTGCTTATATGACATAATCACACTTCTTCTTTTTTTCTCTCTCTCTCTCTCTCTCTCTCTCTCTATATATATATATATATATATATATATATATATATATATATATATATATATATATATATATATATATGTATGTATAAATGTAGTCATTATAGTCACATAGAAATCTCCAACTAAGTAATAGTTGAAGTAAGATAAATAAGAGCATTATAATTATGTGCTAATAAAAGTGATCAAATTTTCGATAAATATGTTGTTCCTCACCAACCATTATATATATATAATATGCATAATTCAACTTTAATTCATCATACAAGTGGGTGGTAATATATATATATATATATATATATATATATATATATATATATAAAATATTTTGTTCTCCATTTCTTGTAGTGGGATTCTCTTTTTCTATTATAATTGTGGTATAGGGAAAAGTGAATGCCTTTTTTTGGACCAAAAAGAAAAAGGGATATCATCATATTGAGGGAATTTGTGTGTAGTGGCCAAAGAACCAAATATGTATTACGCAAAAAGAAAAAATTGGTGCCGAACAATCCCACTATTATATATATATATATATATATATATATATATATTGAAAAATAAATTTCTTTTTCCTATTTGAATTTTGAGATAGAATATTTCTACCTTTGCCAGAAATATTCGTTCCATCCGATTGAAATTCTCCACTACACACACACATATATAATAATATATAATTTGGATGTTAATTTTGTGTAAAGAAATAAAATTTAGGAATTTGATTATAAAATATTTTTTTAATAATATTACATTTTCAAAAGTTATAATATAGTTGCTGAGTGTACATTGACCCGTTTTTTATAAATTTGAATTTAAGATTTATTTAAATTCTAAAACTAAGATCAAATTGTTACGGTGCAAATCGATCATAATTTTTTTTCTATTTAATCTAATCTGTATTACGAAAAATAAATAGTATTATTGGATACACAAAAATAATATTGATTCAATGATAAAAAAAGTTGTTGGTTTTTTTATCTTAAATTGAATCATTGATATAGTCAAAGAAAAACAACAATAACAAGAAAATGTGTATATCATATCATGTACGTAGTTGCTTGCTGCTGGAAAATTCCACAGCAATCTTTATTAATTTCTTAGCTACTAATTTCTCTTTAAGTCTTCTACTAATAGAACAAAAAAATTCTATGCCCAAGAAAATCAAAGTACTGTTTGGTTATTCTAAGAAACCCTACAAATAGAAATATATATATATAGATATAGTTATATATTACATTTACTTAACTTTCTTCTCTCTGCCATCTCTATCACTACACCATGATAAAAAGGAATAACTGGTAATAATATTGACAAACGGGCGTTGAGAGTTGGTGCCGGCTTCTTTAATTTTTTGTTCAAAATTGTTCATTTCATAACTGCTATTATTTCCATTCCATCTACTTTTTCCTCCCTCTTTATATACATATATATATATATATATATATATATTCATGGACAAATCAAGAGAATATTACTACTGAAATATATGTGGAGCTAAATTATATGAAGGTCATTTATTAATGTTTGGCTCTTGTTTGTCCTCAAAGGACCACAATAATTATATATGTATGTATATATATATATATTGGTTCTCTTTCTAAAAACAAACATTCTACATAACGAACAATTAATGATGGTATGGACAAAATGATTTTAATTCTTGAGGTTAATTGAACATGGAATTTTATGTAGTTAGAGGTTAGAGGTTAGAGGACAAGGAGATTTTCTATTGTGTTTGGTTGCATTAAGGAAAATATACATACATACATACATACATATATATATATATATATATATATATATATATGTGTGTGTGTGTGTGTGTAACATTTTGAATTTTATTCTTACATCTATTTGTTTCTAATTTTATATTGAATATTCAATTAATTTCCTAGTTTAGTTTAAGTCTATTCTCATAATTTTTGCTAATAAAATTAACCACACTCTTAAATACTTTCTTCATGATCATTGATCAAGCGATTCGAATCTCTTAAGTGGATAACTTTATATTAAAAGTTTTGGTCGGACAATAACCTTAATTTTATATTGAACCATTTACAGCTAAATCCATGTATCAAAAAAAACTTTTTAATTTTATTTTTATCAAATTTAATGTACCTAAAGACTTATTAAAAGATTATTATTATGTACGACAATTTCTTAATTGTATCATTTATTAAAAAAATAAATTAATGCATTATTATTATTATTATTGCAATCACTTCACAAAGAGCTTTAGGAGACAGATTTGGATTATGAGTATGAATAATTTCGTTGATGGTGTTGTTGGTTCTTCTTGGTACAATCATGTTTAATACACTACTATTATTACTGTTTACATTAATTACATCAAAACAAATTAATTAAGGTTCTAACACAGTAAAGTGTTTACATATATATATATATATATGTGTGTGTGTGTATGTATGTATATGTATGGAGAGAAGGGTACATTTTGATTATGTAGTAATTGAGTAGTTTGTCGTTGGCAATGGCTGCAACATATCAGGCAAACATTCATGTAATGTATATTACCCTGTCTAACATGATCATACGTATTAGAATATAATTCTATTTATTGAAGTATTTTAAAATTAAATTTATTTTATTATTTCCTAAGTAAAAAAAATGTTTTTAAAATAAATATTTTGACAGTTAAAAGTGAATAGATAGATTATAAAAATTAGAAACTTTTCAAACAATTTTATTTTTTTTTAAAAAATTAAAAATTTCCATTTTGTTTATATGGAACGCGTTTCTAAAATGCGCTAATATAATATATATATATATATATATATATATATATATATTTTTTTTAATAAACTTTCACTTTTAAAAATGCTAAAAATACTACTTATCAATTCAATTCAAAAGTTATAAAGAGATCTCATGTCTAAGTATATAATAATACCAAAAACATATAATTAAACATAAATACATATATTTTTCAATTAATAATTTGTCTCACTATATAGTATTTAACTTATATAAAATAATCATTACTTTTTAAATTTGTAATATTTTATATATATATATATATATATATTATATGTGGTGGAGAGATTTATATGAATATTACCAAAAATGGATAAAGATAAACAGAAGGTCCCCAAAAGAAAGAAAAAGAAAGTAAAGGTTATCTAGAAAACTAAATAATAAAATATATCTTTGGTTTGTAAATAAATAAAATATACGAAACTTCTATCACAAGAATTGGAAACTTACAGCAAATTTCCCATAGACATTTGGGCATAGCAACATAAAGCCATTTGGATTTGCAAATCATATAATCAAAAGAAGAAGAGATCAAATTCGCTTTGAAAATAAAAAAGAAAGAAAAGTTCTTCACTCACTCTTATTTTTAACCAAAAAAAAGAAAAAAGAAAATGAAAGGCGTCACTATTCTTTTTCCCTTGCTAATATTTAAACAATTAAACAAAAAAATATAATAATAAAAGTTTCATTTTCCTCTCTTAAAATAATAAAAAGTCATAAAAATGAATGAACTGCTGCCATATTCCATAGTATTTTTTACGTGTAACTTTGGAAATCCATAATCTAATATATATATATATATATAGTAATTTAGTTCAAACAAAATTGATTGGGTTAACAAGATACAATCATGCGCAACCGACTAAACAATTAATAATAACCTAATTTTTCAAGAACTTTATATATAAAACCATAGATTTGTTTTTTTCCTATGATGTCCTTTTTTCCACTATGGTGATGTAACCACATAAATCCTACGTAAATAAAAATATAATAAATATTTGTGACATTCTCAAATTAAATTATCTCCATTAATATAAAAAATAAATAATCATAATTTCTATTCGATAGCCACTTTATATTGTAACTAATTTAAAATTAAATTATCTATGTTAAATTTTTTAAAAATGAAATCTTTTTAACATTTATATTTTCATTCACAAAATTCAAACTTTAAATAAATTTTTTTAAAAAAACTTCTTGAGTTCATATTAAGATCGTTAAAATTATACTTTTTATATCTTTAAATCTTAAATTTATCAAAATAAAAAACTATATAAATATTAGACGATAATTTAATATAATTATATATAAAAAGAAAAGAAGAAGTGAATCTCGATGGCACGACAACATTGCCCAAAAAGTATTACCTATCATAAACTATAAGGCTTTGTCCAATTTATTTTATTTTAATTTTTTGGAAGTGGGTTGTGGGCCATAGTACGCATCATGCCCAGAAGGTTAGCCCAGCTAATTAAACAATTATATAATAATAATAAGTATTAATAAATAATAAAATTAATTGTAGCAAGTAAAAATATTATTTATTTTATATATTTTTTGGAGAATAAATTATTTTGTGGGAAAGAAAAAGTGCAGGAAAATAATTTTAGTTAATTCTGATTTTCATTAGTCTCATCCCATCATAATCTGATATTTGTGATTAATATAAGGAATTGACGCTATTTTTTGACTAATTAATAATTAAAATAGTCATGTTTGAGAGCTCCATCTTATCTGCTTTTCCTTTTGTTCAAATTAATATTATTTTGTCCTTACATTAATTTTCCACAAAATAATAATAATAATAATAATGGTAGTTGCTATATTTTTTATGCCCTCATGATAATGCTTATCTCCACCTCTCATTGCTTATATATATATAATATATATATTATATATAATAAAATTAATTATATGTATATAATCTCTCGAGTATTACTAAAAATTTAAAAGATTATTGTACCTTATTTACAGAAATTTATAAGTGAAATTTTTATTAATTAACTTATATATTTTAGATAAAATTTTAGTTGAATTAATTTGGAGGTTAATATTTAAAATGCAATTATTAAAAACAAAAAAAAATTAATAAGATGACAAATAAATAATTAATTGAATAATACCGGCCAAAAAACCGACATGGGATGATATATAATATATATATAATATATATATATATATATTACTTATAATATTAAGAAGCTCTTATGAAATAGTTGGTAAGAGGAAGCAATAGTTACATCATTACAAGTAATTTATTTTTTATTTTTTAAGAATTGAAATGAAACATCCTGATGTGAGGGCGGTGTCAAACATCTGTTAGGGGATGATGTCGTTTTGATGCCCTTTTTATGTTATCCCTTTGGTTTATCTTTTTTTTAATCTATTTTCACCTTATTTTAAAAAATATATATATACATATATATACACACACACACACACACATATATATATATATATATATATATATATATATATATATATAATATATATTCTACTAGTTTCTACATCCCCCTTCTCCCACCTAGCTCCAAATATTTGATATATTAAATAAGTAATGATTAAGATAATAGCGTAGTTAAGTTTTCTTATTGAAAACTTTGATTAATATTAACTAAATAATTTTATCAAAAGAAAATATATTATAAAAGAGAGTCGGCTAAAGATTTTTGAAAGAACATCATCTGGTAAATCCATACTCCATTCACAAAAATTTCGGATTCTCAATCTTTATTTTGCAAAAAAAAATAAATCGATTTATTAAACTGTCTGTTAACAAAATGAATAATTTTTTTTTTTAAAGACTCATATTTAAAACGAGCCAAATTATATTTAAGGAAGTTATATACTTATAAATATATATATATATATATATATAATAGGAGATATTTATTATAATCCCATTATGATTAGGAGAAAATAAATTATTATAATTGCATATATTTATTTGTGTATATATATATATAATTTGTAAGAGTATAAAATAATTGAGAACCATAGGTAACAAGTACCTTTAAGGTATATGTATTAATTATTGGGTTTAGACAACAAAATCCCAATCCAAAATCTAATGTGTAAAGAATAAAATCACCTAGGAATTCATTACAACTACATGCAATAATAATTAGGACCATAGAATATGAGATACTTCGTACTGAAAAAGTAGATTTTTATTATTATGTACGTATACATATACTATATATTTATATATATATATATATATATATATAAATAATCAATACATTGTTAGAACTATATATATATATATAAATGGACCAAAAAAAGTTGACATCTTGATAATGTATGTTGGAATCATTCTTGATTGTAGTTGATAATTTGTTGTATATGTTACTAATAAGAATAGCTGTCTCTCTCTCTCTCTCTCTTTCTCTCTTGTATGTGTTCAGACACTAATAATATCCGGCAAATCAATTTCCTTCATTACAGGCATATAATATATATATATATATGTATGTATGTATAGCTTGAGCTAGCTTGCAATCTACTCATGAATCAAGAATCTGCTGGGTCATATATAAATATAAATATAATATATATTATATATATATATATATATATATGTATAATAAAAAATTCAAGATTTTGCAAAAAGGAAGAAAAGAACATTGTTTTACTCAAAGTAATTAGTTGAACACTGTTTGCATGTGAAAACAAATAATTAGGACTGCTTAGATAAACACAAACCGATGAACAATATAATTATGTTTTCTTTTTTTTAACTATTTGTTTATATGGAGGGGTCCACTTTTTAATGTCGTAAGAAATCATAATAAATCTATTACTTTAAATCTCGATTAATATAAATTAAAATCGAATTGTATTAAATAATTGAAAAGAAAATTCAGACCAAAAATCAAAATTACTTTGAATTTGTTTATTGAAAAGAAATTGGGAGTAGTATGTTTTTTTGTAATGATTAGAGGGAAAAAAAGAAAAAAGAGAGAATTATTTAGTAGTTTGAGAAACACAAGTGATGAGAAGTCTTCAAATATATTCTTTGGGCCTTCACCATATCCAATCATGGCAAGGACTGCTGGTTTCGCTTGTTGACCCCGCAACTATTGGAAACAAACAAAAACCACTACTTATTAACAGTCAAATATGGTGAAGAGAGAGATAGAACTCATCCCCATCTATGGTGATCACTATGTATATATATATATATGTATGTATGTATAGCTCCAATAACAATATTAGACATATAATAATATCATCACTATAACACCTTCTGTATTAATCTAGATTCAATTAGAATCGTGTTTATAAAATTTAACTTTTACTTGACAATTATAATAATAATTAAATTTACTATATTATGTAATATTTATAATTTAATTTTTAATTGTATTTTGTGTCGAGTCAAGAATTTACTAGTGATTTTAAATTTATATGATTTGATCCGATTATAATGAAACACATAAATTTATGTCTATGAAATAGTTGTTAAAGACATATTTTGTATTTTTAATTACAAAACAAATCATATGAATTGAATTACGTAATTATATTTTTTTATTGACAATTATTCAATTTTTGTAATAAAAATATTATTGTATTAATGGGATTTTTTAAATAAATAATAAATAATAAATAAATAAATAAATAATAAATAAATCTATATATATATTATATATAATATAATATATAATGTGCAATGATTTGCATAAGAAATTATAGAGGAGGAGGAGATATTAGAGGGATTTTAATTAATTACCATTTATGGTTATATATGGTTGTAATGATACATTAATTAATTTCTTTGTCTGCTACCTTAACTTATGATTACAACAATAACAACACCACATGCCTTCATCAACTCACAAAAAATTAAATTGAAAGCAAAAAAAATAAAAATAAAAATAGCATTGATATATATATATATATATATATTATATATATATATATATATATATATATATATGTCTCTCTGTCCGATCATCAATGATTTTCTAAATCTAATGAAAGCAGACAGACCAAAGATATAACTCAAATGTCAATAAATTTAGCACAATTAACTCAAAACTCTTCTAACCAAAGTCATATAAACAATTAGATTCAATCATATCATTTTTATTATTTATTAAACATCTTATATTTACATCTAAACTCTTACTTAGATTAATCTGACGGTAACTTTTAAAATGATATTCACAACAACAAATCAAACATATAACTTTATCATATATATATATATATATATATTTATTGTGGGTTTCATTCAACCAAAAAGAAAGTAATTAAAATAAATGAAGAAAAGTAGAGTAGTATGACTTTATACATATACATGCATACATATACATATATATAAAACTATGGGTTTGCATTTTTGGGAATGACAAAATTATAAATATGGTCTAAAGCATGAAAGTGTAATATATATATTATAGTTGGGGCAAGCATGAGATGCAATGCAAGGAAGCATGAGGATTGAGATGTTGAGAAGGCGTGGAAAATGTAGTTTATAAATAAAGTTGTTGCATGGTGTGCAAGCAAGCTCTTTTTGGATTACATTTCCATCTGCCCTCTTCTCTTGCCCTCACTTCCATTTTTTATATAATTTCTTACAATTACATACATAAAATCAATCACAATCTTTAATATATATATATATATATATATATATATATATATATATATATATATATATATATATTTCTTTATCTTTAAAATTTGTTTTGGAAGAACTCTCTTAACACTCATTTCTTTATTTACAATGTTCCAACTAATAAAATTAACAATCTTGAACACATAAAATTAAGATTATTTATTTAAAAATATTTATTAGCATATATGTAAATCTAATACAATACTTTTGTACATAAATAATTCAAGATGGATCGGATCTATATATATATATATAATTTTTTATTTTGATATTACGTTAAAGATGAGAATGGGGATTTGAGGGGGTTGGATTTGGTGATGTGGTGGGGTAGGAGGTTTAAGACCTTTAGAATCTAACAGATGGCTAAAATGATTAATAATGTTAACTAATACATACATATATATATATATATATATATATATATTATATATATATTTATTTATATATATGTATGTATATATATGTGTATTTATATATTATATATATATATATATATATATATATTTATTTATATTATATGTATATATATTTTTGTATTTATATATATATATATATATATATTATATATATATATATGTGTGTGTGTATGTATGTGTTTCTCTTTCTCTCGTTTCTCTCTTCTATGGTCAGGGATGAAGAAGAAGATAAGATCAATTTGGCAGCTCCTTTCCTTTCCTTTCTCACAAACAAACAAAAAACACACACACCCCAAGGACTAAGCTTGTTTTTGGTTTCTTTACTTAAAATTTAATAATTATATATATATATATATTATATATATATATATATATATGAAAAATGTAGGAGATTATGATAAATAAGGGGATGGAACTTTCTTCTTCAAAATTCTTCTCCGCCCGCCTTGTTTTATTAAGGTGGTATTTTGGTCCTCATATATATAGTAATGATTATAATAATTGCAAGTTGCAAAGAATCCCAGGTTTTCAACAACCAATGTCTGTATTTCACAAAATCAAAAGTAAAATATCTAAAAGGGATAACTATGATCTCTGATTTTACTGAAAATGAAAACCAAAATGTAAAGAAATACTAATTTTTTGGTCCCAACTCAATAGGAATATATATATATATTTTTTTTCGGGTATTCTCACTTTCGTTTCGTTGAGACTAATCCAAACTTGAACTATAAAATTTTATTTTCGAGATTTTTACTCGAGCGAAAGAGTTCTGAGCAAAATCTTTTTTAACATAAAACTATTCGTTTTAAGAGAAATTCGAACCCTCGATCATCAATTTTAAAAAAAAAATATTTATTAACTCCCTAAGTTACCGGGTAAAAAATGATCTATTTTTTTCTTTAAAGAAATATATGTGTTTATATATATATATATATATTAGTTTGTTGGTATTAATTAAACAATGTGTAGTTACGGTTGAGTTTGCATTACTACCTTTTCTTGACTCGCAAGATTTAATGAAGAATTTTTCAACTTGAATTATTATTATTTTATTTTTCCAACTTTGTATGCAATCAATCAATCAATCAATCAAATTGCTAATGTATTATTCCAGAAGCTCATTAATTTTTCTCACCTTGAAAACGTTTTTTTTTTTGACTTGAATTTTTATTCGGGCTGGAAAATGTTAATGGGCTTAGAGTAAGTCTTGTATTGTTTTGAAGCCCAAATAAGTAATTGATAGGCTCAAAAGGAATTACATCTATTAATAAAAGGCCCAAATAAACTTCACTTTCTTGAGACTTTGGATAAATGGGCTTACAGACAAAATTTCTTGGGCTTTTCTTTTCAGAATTTAAGTTTTGCATATTTCTTCTTTATTTTATAAGCCCAAGTCGCAATTTTATTTTATTTTTTAATTTCAAGGCATATTTTCTCTACAAAAAAGAAAAAAGAAAAGAAAAGAAAAGAATGAATGGATAGGCTATGCAAAAAAAATCAGACATATTTGGAACTGAGAATTTTAAACCACAAGAATGAGATTCTTGCAGCTAACCTTGAAACAAGTGGCGGGGTGAGAATTTAAGAAATAGATTCTTGATGCCACATGGCAAGTCTAGTAGCCAATCAGCAACTCAATTTCCTATCCTACAAGATAAGCTCCTCCTCCCACATTAACAGCTTTTCTCACGTTTCTCTATACTTCGCTGCTCTAACTCCATTCCCACAAACAATACATTCATTCACATCCAATAAAAAAAGTAAAGAGGAAAATTTGTCAAGAAAATGGCTTCTGCCTGTGCTTCTTCAGCAATTGCAGCAGTCGCCTTCTCTTCTTCCCCAAGGCAAGTTCTTTCTTTTACTATAATTTTTCTATCCCAGTGATCATATATATGTGTATATATACTTGAAAGATGTAAACTTGATTGTGTGAAATTTGTTTTTTTTTGTTTAGTACAGTTCCCAGAAAAATGGATCAATGGTTGGAGCCACTAAAGCTTCATTTCTTGGAGGAAGAAAACTTAGAGTAAGCAAATTTACCTCTTCAAGAGGGGCAGCATCAAGATCTGTGACTGTTTGTGCTGCAGCTGATCCTGACAGACCCCTCTGGTTCCCTGGTAGCACTCCTCCACCATGGCTGGACGGCAGCTTACCTGGAGACTTCGGTTTTGATCCTTTAGGTTTTGGTAAGTGAAGTTCATTTGCTTACACACTGGTTTTTCCTTCTTCTTCAGTGAAAGTAACATGTATATTTCATGGTGGGTTTTACAGGATCGGATCCCGAGACCTTGAAATGGTTGGTGCAATCAGAGATTGTGCACTGCAGATGGGCTATGTTGGGTGCTGCTGGTATTTTCATTCCAGAATTCTTGACAAAGATTGGCATCCTCAATACACCTTCTTGGTACACAGCTGGGGAACAAGAATACTTCACAGACACAACTACCCTCTTCGTAATTGAGCTGATTCTCATCGGCTGGGCTGAGGGAAGAAGATGGGCAGATATTCTGAAGCCTGGAAGCGTGAACACCGATCCAATCTTCCCTAACAACAAGCTTACAGGTACCGATGTTGGATATCCGGGAGGTCTATGGTTCGATCCACTTGGTTGGGGAAGCGGTTCACCTGCAAAAGTCAAGGAATTAAGAACAAAAGAGATCAAGAACGGTAGGTTGGCCATGTTGGCAGTTATGGGAGCATGGTTCCAACACATTTACACTGGTACCGGACCAATTGACAACCTCTTTGCTCACCTTGCTGATCCAGGACATGCTACTGTATTTGCTGTAAGTTGAACTTCTTCTCACCTTCAAACACTTTCCAAATATGTAGTTATATAACCATTTTTTCTTTTACAGGCTTTCACCTCAAAATGATAGAAGAAAGGAAGAGTTGCAAAGGACTCGAGAGTTGTGAGACATACCTGAGAACATTTTAAGGGGGGAAAATTTAAAGTATCTTTTTCCAAATCGATCCTTGTAATGCTTACAATTTGTATTTCCTGTGTCTGTTTCTGCTGTAGAGAAAAAGCTTAATGCATTGTACAAATAACCTAGATTCTCTTGAAAAATCGCCTTTCTAAGTAAGAAATATATTCAGAAGTGCAATTTAGACTACAGAAAATGAATCAAATCTTCCAATTAAATAATCTTTGAGAAAAAACAAGCGGATATGCACTACAGAAAATGAGAGAAAAACTTAAGATATTTAACCGGAAGCAGTATGCAAGCATGAATAAGTTTAGAGACAATGGATTTTCCTACAAATTTTCATGAATAATGGCTCAAAGCAACATAAAGTAAGTAGATATTATCCATACGAGAGATCAAAGTAAGTCCTGGCCCAGATTATAAAGTACAAATTACAAGAAAACTAGACAAGGGCCATATCTTTATGCAGAGGTCTTAAATATCAGATGAAATGCCAAACATACCACTTCAAAAGAATCATATGAGGATATCTAGAAACTTTTACTCCATCCCCTCTTACTGTTAAAATTCTAGACAAGAAAAGACAGCCACAATTAACCTAAATTTTGCTAGAGAAGATTTATATTGCCACAAAACACAACATGATTCATTAGTTTGAATACCTTTAGGTGGAAACAGAGCTAAGTTCACAATAAACTTCAAGAGAATGCACAAATTCTATTGACTTTCTACATATTCAACACTGACACATGCAAACAGACACTTCTTCAGGGGAGCCAAACTGATAAGAGACAACACTTCTCCTTTACACATTCTTGCTAGAAACAGAGTATTATTGTAAATAACAAAAGAGAGAAAATAGGAAGCTAAAGAACTATAACCATGGTCTTGCAAGAACATCATGTTATATGTCCCTTCAAATTCTCGAGAAAATAAAATGGCTTCCGGATTCTCTCCCACACTGATTCTGATTCAACACAAGGTCCATGTGTCTCTATAAAGCAGTACAACACACTCAAGGATCAAAATAGAGAAAGGCCCTAAAGTTTGTTAACCAAGCAAAACTTTCAACTTTAATCAAACGGGTTGTTGTGAACCCAGAGCAAAGAAGAACCAGTAGACATGGATTCCACTCCATCTATTACTCAATATTACAACCTTCCCAACTACTGTTCCCCATGCAACTCAATAATGCTTTTACCAATTTGACATTCCTTGCAATAAAGCTAGATAAGGAACCATAAACAATTTAAAAACTCATGTCAGAGACTAAATCCTAAGGATGCATTATTACCTTATCCTCAAAGGTAACAACTACAATCTCACTGGACTGCAAGAGTATGACAAAACAGACTGATTTATGTGCTCGGTTCAGCTGGTGGGTAGTGCATATTTGGATTTACAGTCAAAATTTTACAATTTTCACCACCACTGTTACAATTTTACAAGCAAGAAGAGACTACCTATTGAATTACAAACATGAAGAAGTTCAACCAGAGCCACCGGTAAACTAAAAACATTTCCAGCCACCAAAAATATTCAAATTTCCTATTTCAGCAACCACAAGAGAAATAACCAATCATAAGATACACAGCCATCTATAGCTAAAGACCTCTATAGTATAAATTTATCAAATTATCAAAGTAATTGAGATAATTACAAGTATTGATAATAAAAATCTCATATTATCTTCCTCTCATCCCAGGATCAGATAACATAGATTACATCTTATATCTAAATTTGAAATATATATATATATTTCAATTAGATACAAAAGAGAGTCCATGGGATGCCTATAACTGTAGTACTCAAACATTTAACAGCCCTCAAAGTATCACAAACCATTTCAAGAAGGCCGGTTAAGAGGACGAACATTGAGCTGAACCGGAATAGGCCGACCAGTACCTGAACCTCCGCAGCTACTACAACCCATCCGACCGGAACCTGCACAAGTCCGACAACCAAAATCACCGTCCGACCAGCGAGAACAGAGACACGCAACCCGACCAGTCCCATTGCAAGACGGACACCTTGGATACTGTCCCGGACCAAACATGGACTTAGGGCTAGAATCCATCACTGATTTGACCAAAACTGCTCCTGCCAACACGCTTAAACCGGTTGCCAACTGAGTCAACACAATCGGACCCATTATTAGTAATCGATTCCTCTGCTATTATTCTAAACCAGATAATCAATCTTTCAAGATTTTTTTTTTAAAAAAGAGAACAATAGCAAGAAAAGAAAAGTAAAGGTGATATCTTTGCTTGATACTCTTTATTTAGATGGAGTCATTTGCGTGCAAACTTGATTTTTTCGGGTTCTTGTAGAAAAGGAAATGTCAAGTGGTGATGGAGTTGTACACGTAAAATGGAGTAAATTTTGGTGGTGTGGGGAAGACGGAAGAAGAATGGAGAATTTGTCTGTTTTTGGATTTGTGGTTGTTCTCTTCAGGACCTCATCACCAATTTTCACAGCCCATTTCAGGTAAAAGATTTGGATTCTACTTTCTCTGCCTAGATTTCTCCAGATTTGTTTAAAATTTTTTTACTATTTATCCTGAAAAAAAAAAAAATGAAATTTTACATGGAACTAAATTATTCGTGAATAAAGTTTATTTTGAGCTTGTTTATATTCGATTAGTTCATTTATTAAATAAATAAATACAAACAAAATTTTGATTAAATTTCAAATTTATTCAAATATTATTCGTGAAATGTATCGAATATTTGCGATCAAATTATAAATATTTATATATATTATTAAAAATAATATTTAATATTTAAATTACAATTATTTTTTATTTTTTTTTCTAATTTATAGAGGTTGATTCAACTTTCCTAATGTTCTTTAAAGTGTCGAAACAATTTGTATCTCTCACAACCATAAAGAGACTCTTTAATTATAACTCAATCAACTTTGTTTCTATACAAATACTAAAAGTTGACTGTTTTTCTTCCCTTATCTTTTCACAATTAGACTCAACTGAAAAAATAAATTTAAAAGTAAATATATTATTTTTTTACCATATTTATTTTATTTTATTGAAATAATTAAATTATATTTATTTGATATTTTAAATTTTAAAAATTATATTAGTCTTAATCACTATCAAATTTTATTTGAATTATTTTTTTCTTCTCCTTTAATTTGTATATATAAAAATAATAATTAATATATTTTAAAATATTTTTATATATTTAATATTTTTTTTTACAGAATAATAATTTATCTTTTAAAAAAATTATTTTATCTTAATTTAAAATTTAATCATTTTAATTATTATATTTAAATTTATCATTTAAAAAAATGCTTACTTTTATTATTATTATTATTAAATAGTTAAATATTTAAATTCTATTTTTTTATATAAATTTTAATTTTTTTTAAAAAATAATATTTAAATTTAAATTTAAATTTAAAAATTTTTAAAATTTAAACGAGCGAAATCACCTATTAGACTCTGTGGGTGCACTCTGATAGCTTCACAGCTAACCACTCAACATCTTAAATTCTAAATGACTGCTCAAAAGTTGTATTTGAACTAGGAAAACTGAGCGAAACCAATCAATTTAACTCCCCAAAAGTGGAGGTATAAGGCAAACAAAAGTATGCACCAGAATTCAAAAACAAGATGAAGCCAACAGATTTGAATTAAAGTTTGAACCAGAAAAACTGTTCCAGACCAATCAATTTAACTCTCCCAAAAAAGGAAGATGAAATGAAGCAAACAAAAGATACGCACTAGAATTAAAAAACTGGAATCAATTTGAATTAATGGAAAACTAGTTTTCATCATCAAAAACACAACTAAGACAAAGAAGGCCACCTTCAGAGAACAATTCATCAAACTTGGGGCAAATACATTATAGCCAACCCAACTTGGATTTGACACACAAATCTAGAGTTCAAAATGCTACGAAGCACAAGTAATCCAGAAAATCTTTTTTTGCAACCAAGAGTCCTTACCAATTTTGGTACAAAAGAAACAATTTCAGAAGTCAAGAGTCCCTTGCTAGAGCTTACAAGCTGACATATAAGGCCACAATATCCACTAACAGCATTTTCTTGATTCCTATGAAGTTTTAATAGATCAGGAAATATCAATAGCCAGCAGAGAACTTTAGAATTTTCTAGTGTTTTTGACATATTTGGTTTCAAATATGTGCAAGTACATAATTTTCTCTTCTCCACATACCAAACACTGTTAGCACACAACATTCATAAAAATTTGAACAATAAAAAAATAATCAAACAATTGTACTCCAAGCAGCTACAACTCAAAAAGGTACAAGGCAAATGAACTTTCCAATTAAATTATAGGAGTTTTTAGGAGTCATCTGCTCACACTGCTCCCTAACACATATCATTGTCGAAATACATGCATACATAACTCAATTAGTAACAACATATCATTGTCCAAATACATGCATACATAACTCAATTAGTAGCAGCATAACATAGAATGCGTACATGGAGCCTCAGGACTAAAAACATATCTTATTGAAAACAGAAAATCAATGTCAAGATCATTGAGCTTCATACCTAGAAGTAGCCTTTAGATTTGGAACTCCTAAAACTTCCTAGACCATTAAATCACCAAAACTTTATTGAAAAGCTTAACAACAATTCTGGGATCAGAAATCAAGCAGTCTTACATACATAACATCTCAAACAGATTTTTCCCCCACAGGTTTTGTCATTCTAACAAACAAGCAAAACATTCAGCATAACTGAAAATCAAGAAACAATAAGCTGAAAAAGTATAATCTGATTTTTTAATTCTCTGTAAAAATCATATAATAACCCCCCAGCTGTTCTCAACTGTTTATATGTATCTTGTAACTGTATATAGTTCAAGAATCAAAATAATCAAAAGAATACTCCATATATTGTAGAAAAACAAAAATGTTACCGCCAAAATTTATCTTCCATTCTGTTTAACTAAACCCCTAAGTAGCGGCAGCCTTGGAATTCCTGAAATCCTTCTTCAACTCATTCATTCTTTTCTGACATGCCGCCTTAGATCTTCCAGGAACTGCAGCTGCAACCTTCTCCCACCTCATTGCTGTATCCTTTGGAAATGCTTTCAAAGCATTCAGCAATGACAAATCCTCTGCACTCCTCCATCCATTATCCTCTCCCTTCACTTCCATATTCCCATATGCTCCATTATTAACATCATTTCCACCATTATCGATTTGTTTGTCCGCTACTGTCTTCCGATCCTTCAAAAACTTCTTGTAACTATCATCATCATTCACTTTCTTTTCCCCCATTTCCTTCGCTCTCTTAATCACATTCTCCATGCTATATCTACCTTTAAACCCCTCGGCAATGGCCTCCCACCTCCCCGGCTTCCCCACCGGATGCTTTCCCATTAACTTCTTCAATAACTCATCTCCTCCTTCATTCCAATCCGCTTCTACGTGGACACCATTTCGCTCCACTTTCTCCGATTCTTGAGCAATCCCAACTCGATCTGTTCCCACAGCATCGTGACCCGATCCATATCGTTCCAACACTGGAATCGGATCATCCAATTTTCGGCTAGATTTGGATGACTTTCTGCCGATCCTTCTACTGTTATTATCTAATTTCTCAATTTGTTCACTGATTTGTGGTTCAATGGGCGGGCCAATTCCAACTCTGATGTCGCCGGCGGTGAGGGAGAGAGGAGCAAACGGACCGACAATGAGAGACAGAGATAGCCAAACGAAGATGGATTTGAGAGGCTCAGAGGTTATGTAAAGAAACGAGAGGACAAAAACAACTATGGAGAGGGAAATTGAAATGAGGAAAGTGGGTTTGTGCAGGGACTGTATTCGAGGTTCAGTTGTTTGAGAATTAGGTTTCGATTGAAGAATAAATCGAGGTCTGGCATCCTCGTCCAAGAATTCCATAATCACTCCCCAAATCAATTAGACAGAGAAATGGCAACTTCAAACAGAGAAAAAGGTAAGGGAAAGTGTCATCTATAGTCCTAAATTTATAGGTATTTCGTAAAACTAGTCCTATTTCAATTTTTTTTCTTTAAAAAAATAATTGAATCTAAATTATTTAAATAATGTAAAAATCAGGAGAGAAAAAATATGAAACCAACTTAAAGTAAATGAATAAACAAATAATTTCATTGAGTTTGATGAATCATCCTATCATATACATACAACTCAGTTGTTTGTACATATATATTATATATATAATTTTCCTCCGTACAAAACATTTTTAATTTTAAAATTAATATATATAATATTAATTAAGAAATTAAGAATTTATAAGAATTTTTGACACATTACTGTGTCTGGAAAATTAAGAAATACGTGGTTTTTCAGCCCTAATTTCTCAGAATCATCCATGGCTGAGAATCCAAAAGAATTTATCCAAGTATCCACGACGTGATGAGAGGCTGGCAAAATCAACCTTTCTACTCCCAACTCCACCAATTTCTGAAACATTATAAATTATACATTTATATATATATATATATATATATATATTAATATACTCATTTATTTCAGAAAAATTTACCTTCTCCAATTCTGTCATAAAAGTACGGCCAATTCTCTGTCCTCGGTATTCGTTTTTTGTAGCAATTAAAGGTAATTCAGCAACCTTTTTTCCATGAATTCTGAGCAAAGAAAGAGAAATTTGTTTTGGCTTTACTCAAATTGAAATATATAAATATATAAAAGAATACCATTAGAAAAGCATCAACTTACCTTACTGTTCCTACCGTAATCACGTCGCAATCTCTTTCCAACACAATTGTGTAAAAGTTTTGAAAATTCATACGATTCAGATTCGACCTATTATCAAATATAGAATTCTCAGATTAGTTATTGAATACACCATCACCATCTGCATTCAAAAATAAAAAACCTAGCTAGATAAATAATGATACCGTTTATTATTAAAAATAGACTTCACAATATGCTGGCCTCCTTCTCTGATAGGTTGGAAAGATTCGTGCATCACGTTAAGACTAAGCTTAAGTTTTCTCTTAATTTCTCTTCGGATATCTTTTTCTATATCTTTTACTTGTCTAAAAGATGTCCAAGTTAAAGTATGAGTAGAATGTCCCGACTTGTGAATTTGCTTTGATTTTCCCACCAACTCTTGTAAACCTGAATATATCTGTGTGCATAAAAATATCAAAAATATTAACTTAAACTTGAAAACCTGTTTTTAAATGAGGAAATAGAAAAACACGAGTGATTTCTCTTACACATTTGCATCCTTCACTGCAAAACCAATTCCCTTCACTATCAGTGTCGACTTTCTTATTCAAACACCCAAGATGGTCTGTGAAAACATGGAAATAATTACAATTATGTATATAAACATTTACAACTACAAACCCACAATTATGTATTGAGCTTACATTTAAGTTGGCACTGAAAACAATCGATGATAGAAAGCATAGATTGTTCCACGCCATCTTCGTATCTATTACCACAAAAACCGCAACAACAAGATGGACAATACCAACTAGCCCCTGAAATTTCCATATGGTTTAATTAGTTAAATTAAATTAAAAGTTACCTTTATGCCCAAGCAAGTTGAATGGTCGCACATGAGTAATTTACCGCCTTCTCGGCAAACTGAACATACGAAGTCATGTTTTTTATTTTCTCCGGTGGGATTCTGATTCTTACGGCAATCCATTAGAGATCTGCCGTCCTCTAAAAAGAGACTTTCACAAGGCCTATGACGCTTGCTTCCTGCGTGAGTTTCGAATTTGCTCACATTAAAAACATGAGAGCAACACAAGCACTTAATTCCTTCTCTGCATATCTGACCTTCTTTCAAAGGAGGCCCCTCATTTTTGAAACGGTACTGCACTTTTTCTCCCATTAAAACTAAGCCAGAATCAATCAATCTCGATAACATCATGCTTTTCTGGTTGTTGTTGCGGGCCCCAATATCAGTCCAAATATCTCTCCTTCTCATCTTCTTCTCACGCCTTCCATCGCTTTCATCTTCAGACTCTATCTCCTCATTCTCATAAATTGGTTTTCTTTTCTCCCCACGAATTTGTTTCGCCTCTTCCCACTTATTGTTGCATAACGATCCACTATTTTTGCACCACCAATCACACGCAGAACGGAGTGAATAAAATTTTCTACCATTGGGAGATATGTATACCTTTTCCGTCCTAAGCTTCAGATTCGATTTTTTTAACTTATCCACAAATTTTCACCCCGCAGCAGACTAGAATTTCTGACATGTAAAGTACGTTGATGTCTCGATATCACTTGAATTTCATTTAAAATATATTTCTGAGCAATTTTTTTCGATTCTTCATGAAACTCGTCGCAGCCATAAACCCAGCATTTAGGGTTTATGGCGATATAAACAAATGTATATATATATATAAAGAGAGAGGAAGAACTAACCTTTAAAAAGTTTTATGGAAGATAATTGAATGGTGAAGTAGTTGCCTTAAAAAGGATTACAGACATGCACTGCATGAATGCGCATGCACGATTGTAACAAAGGAACGAAGGAAATAATTTACTATAAGTATACTTTTAAAACCAATCGAAGAAGAGCCGTGAACGTCTTTTTCTTTACCTTTTAATATATATATATTTTTTCCCTTAACAAGTAAATAAATAAAATCAATCTAAAAGTACTATATCTTTATATATATAGATTCAATATAATAAAAAATTTATATTTTAGGTTTATTTTTTAATAAAAAAATACATAAATTTAAGATAAAAGTATTTTTTTATTATAAAATATTTATAATAATAATAAAACAATACTTAAAAAAATAGAAATCATAAAAATATCAAAATAGTGTAAACTTGTGTATATATTTTTCTTATAACAATACCTATAATTATAGACCCACTTTCCTTGTGGAAAGAAAATAAAAATTTTAAAAATATTTTTTCACACATTAATATGGAAAATGTGATATATATAATTTAATTTGGGGAAAAAATGGTTATTTGTGAATTTGATCTACTAGCATAACTCAATTTCATGCAGGTTTAATATTAAACTCAAATGTTTTTTAATTTTAATACAAAATTGCTGTCCCAAAACCTCCACCAATCAAAAAACCTGTCTAATATTAATGTTGATTCTGGAAGATATGATGTAGTCCAAGAAAGAAATGTCATCTTCCTCTTAAAATTGCAGTTGCAGGGGAGCTATTTTGACATTTTCTTTATTTGTAAAGATCCTACATAATAAGAAACTATTTCAGGCAAATGAATATGTCTGCAATTTAAAAGAAACATTGTAAGGTAATGAAACACTGTAGCTCTTGGATGAACATGCACATGAACATCCTACATGAACATGCACCCAAATAGAAGAAAGTAAGCAATTAAATATAAATCAATACGTTTGGATAATGCTATTGAGTTTTCATCTCAAGTTTTCAATAATTATTATAAGTCTATTAGTATAAGTGTTGAACATCTTGTTGCTCATGTTCATACACAAAATAGATTAGCTAAATCTTATTATTAGCTAAACCTATAATTATGATAACTAAATTACCCATTTCGGCATGGAGTCATGCAATTTTGTATGCAGCAGCACTTGTATGTGTTAGACCAACAAGTTATTATAAATATTTTTCACTGCAATTGGCTTATGGTCGGAGCCACATATTTCCCATTTTAAAATTTTTGGATATGCGGTATATATTTCTATTGTTTCACCACAACGCACAAAAATGGGTTCTAAAAGAAGATTAAGAATATATGTTGGTTTTGATTCTCCTTCCACAATTTGCCGATTGTCATTTTGATGACTCAATGATCCCAGAATTAGGGGGAAAAAAGAAAAACAACTTCGTAAAAATATTACATGAAATACTTTGCAACATCTTGATACTCGTGCAAATAAAGATAATATATGCAAAGTATAGCAAATCAACTTTCAGATGCATTTACCTAAAGAGAGTGACTAAGTCACATATACCAACTGAAAATGCTCATATGCGGATTGATGTCCCAGAAGGACAATCTATAAGTGAAATAGAAAATCAATCTATAGCACGTCAAAAGCGTGGTAAACCAATTAGTTCAAAAGATAAAAATTTTCCGGAAAAGAATGGAGCAAAGGTTAATAATGAATCCGAGTTTAATACTATAGAAGAATCAAGAGACATAATAAATGAAATAATTCCAGAACAAGTTCAAGTATCTAAAGATATTGAAAATATTAGAAAAAATAAATAAATAATGATGAGATCTCAATAAATTATGTCTTAATGGGGAAACGATTGAACATCTATATACACAATAGACATCCAAAAGGGAAAGTTATATAAATCATATTATTGTTTTGTATACTCATAATTTTGTAACCTTCTACTACTTCTACTTCCTCCATATAACTTCCATTACCTCTATATAATTTTCACTATCTGTATATAACCATCATAGAATTAATTTTGTAACATATGTATACATTTATATTTGTATGTATATCTATATATAGATTACACATATTTATCCTTATAAATATAGGATAATTTGTATGTTTTTTAAAGATATACAAGAATAGAAAAAATGTCTTCTTTCTTTTGACCTCTATATTATTTTTTTTAATAATTTTCTTTTGTTAATAATAATTTTATAACATTTTATAATTTATTGAAACATTTTAAAAGATAATAAAATAGAATAAATTATTATAAAAACGAGTAAAAATACTAAAAGTTTCTACGTTATAATAACATAACATAAAAATTACATTTATATCTTTTATATATATACATATAATTAAGTTAAAAATATCAATAAATATCACATCAAATATCACATTAAATATCTATTTACATTAATAAAAATATACACAACTTTTCCTTTTATTACAAAAAATAAATCTTGCCCTACAATTTTTTTTTTTGTTAGCTATAAGAATCATAAACAAATTCTAAACTTTCCTCTATCCATTTACAATCATCTTCGAGCATCACCATAGTTCACCATCTTATACAAAAAAAAAAAAAAAAGAAAAAAAAAATCCATGAATACTCTTCCGATGAATTCACCCACTTTTTCCTTATTTTTCTTTTATAAATTCGTTCGGCTAAAGACTAGACTGTTTCTTTATTTTAACATTCTTGTTCCATCATATATTCTTCAATTTCATTAAATCCACATAATATGTTTAAAACAAATTGAAATTCTAAAAATTAAAATATTATCTACAAATGGTACATAACGTAACTAATGAACAGAATGAAATACTTACGGAGGAATTACATGTTTATCAGTATGTCAATTTTCAAAGTCAAAACCTTCGCTTTTAAATTTATTTATGTCTACCACATAGAATAAGTATATTATATAGATGTCAAATCAAATATTATTAAGTTCAACTAGGGTTTTAGGTGTTATGGAGATATAAAAAAAAATTTTTTAAAAAAAAAAAATATATATATATATATATATATATATATATATATATATATATATATAAAGCTATAATAATTTACGTTATCTATCTATCTATATAATTTATATTATTTTTAAAATTTTAAAATTTAAAAATTTATAATTAATATATTAATTATATATTTTAAATTTTCCAATATATATTTAAATGCAATCAAAATATGATTATTTGACTTACAAAAAAAATTCAGTCAAAAGTAATCAGAAAATAAGTTATAATATCTTAGAATATATATATATATATATTTAAGTAGATATTAATCTATTTCATTATCGAAACACAAACATAGAGTAGAATTCAAATAGATTTTGGGGTTTATTTTTAAATCCTATTTTACAATTTAGTTACTATATTATATACTTACTAAGTTTCCAATTTAGTTATATTATAATTTTATATATATATATATATATATATATATATATATATATATATATATATATATATATATATATATACTATTACGTGTTTGATATATGTCAAAATTTATATAAATATTATAAAATTTAAAATATATTATTTATTTAACATTATTATATATATTCAAATATATTAAACTATAATATAACACAAAATATAATGTATTTTTTTAATGATTCTCTATTTTACTGATTTATCAAATTGTTCGTTTAGTTTATGTTCGAGGACAAACTTTAATAAAATTTTAGATTCAATTTGAACACTATTCGAAAATATATTATAAATACACTATTCGAAAAATTAATTTTTGCAACGGTCAAATCCGTTGCAAATCCGTCACAAATAGCAACAAATTTGCGACATATTTATTTTCATTATTTTTTATTTTTAATTATATATATAGCCCAAATAATAAAACATTTTAAAATGTGATTGTAATAGTAATAAATATATAGTAGTCCTAATATTAAAAACATCGCATCCACCTTTCTTGAAACCATACTTACTCTCACAGCTTTGAAATTATTCCTTCATTGTGTTTGAAATTACAATGCTGCCTGTTTGAACAAATATAGATGCTGAGGACCATACTTACTCGCCCAGCTTTGCAGTTTGATTATCTTGATCTACTGCAATTAGGAACACCCTGAGCTGCTGGAATTGATGTGCACTCTACTCTACCTCTTCCATTTGGGCTGATTTTATATTTCATGAGTTGCAGTTGTCTAAGGACGTCATCAATTGCAATATTTACAGCTCCACAATCATTATGCAGATAATGCAATGCCGAAACTACATCAATTGCAATATTCACTCTTTGTACAGCATTTATGTTTCTCGATCCATCTCTCTCTGTTTCGGGAGTCAAGACTCTGATTTTCCATGAACTCGTAGACTAAGCCAAGGAATTCTTGCCCTTTCTAGAGCATCAGGAACGAGATTTCTGTGTCGAATGTTTCTAAATGCTTCAACTTCAGCTTTGAAGCTTTTTGTAGCACCCATCCTTTTTAGATCAACAACTTTAACTGCAACAACTATATCTTCATGTTGATCCAATTTTCCTTTGTAGACGGATCCGAAATTTCCTGATCCAATTAAGTTTTCAGAAGTAAAAACACTATATCCACTATATCTAGATGAAGAACACGAAGAACAAGAGAGAGAATACGAGGAGATATATACGTGGTAACACCGGGATGGTAAACTCCATGCTGCTAGGTATTTTTATTGATGATTTTAGGTATATACAGTTGCAGAGAAAATTACATTTCTGTGTTGCCCATCTACCCCTATTTATAGTCATCTAGGGATGAGCAGGGTTCAGAGTCATGCTCACGGGCCACGGCCCATGCCACTAGGGCACCATTAGGGTTCCCTTAGTCATTAAGTAAACTTAACCTTGAAGTAAACTTAATCCATAAGTACGCATCAGACTCCACAACCTAACAATTCTCCCACTTGGAGACTCATCAGTCACCCAAAAGATTGCATTCTCGAAAAATTGAATCCCAACATCATCAATATCTTCACCAATCAATTGTTCTTTAATTTTAATACAAAATTGATGTCCCAAAATCTCCATCAATCAAAAAACCTGTCTAATATTAATGTTGATTCTCGAAGATCTGATGTAGCCCAGGAAAGAAATGTCATCTTCCTTTGAAAAATGCAGTTGCAGGGGAGCTATTTCGACATTTTCTTCATCTGTAAAGATCCTACATAATAAGAAACTATTTCAGGCAAATGAATATGTCTGCAATTTAAAAGAAACATTGTAAGGCAATGAAACATTGTAGCTCCGCTACATGAACATGCACCCAAATAGAAGAAAGTAAGCAATCAAATATAAATCAATACGTCTGGATAATGCTGGTGAGTTTTCATCTCAAACTTTTAATGATTATTATAAGTCTATTGGTATAAGTATTGAACATCTTGTTGCTCATGTTCATACACAAAATGGATTAGCTAAATCTTTTATTATTAGCTAAACCTATAATTATGAGAACTAAATTACCCATTTTAACACTTGTATGTGTTAGACCAACAAGTTATTATAAATATTTTTCATTTCAATTGGCTTATGGTAGGAGCCACATATTTCCCATTTTAAAATTTTTGGATGTGCGGTATATGTTTCTATTGTTCCACCACAAAGCACAAAAATGGGTCATAAAAGAAGATTAGGAATATATGTTGGTTTTGATTCTCCTTCTACAATTTGCCGATTGTCATTTTGATGACTCAATGACCCCGGAATTAATTAGGGAAAAAAAAGAAAAAAAGAAAAACAACTTGGTAAAAATATTACATTAAATACTTTGCAACATCTTGATACTCGTACAAATAAATGTAAAATTGAAGTTCAAAAGATAATACATTTGCAAAGTATAGCAAATCTACAACCAGATGCATTTATTGACCCAAAGAGAGTGACTAAGTCACATATACCAACTGAAAATGCTCCTATACGGATTGATGTCCCAGAAGGACAATCTATAAGTGAAATAGCAAATCAGTCTATAGCAATAGAACAGGACGTGTTGAAAGCTTCGGCAAGGTGAGCAACAGAATCAGTCCGAGCATACCGTTGGTTGCAGCGGTCAGCATAATGGCCCTCCGTGCGACAGATTTGGCAGCGAGGTGGTCGACGACCCTGACCAGAGTGGGTTCGTCCTCGGTTGGAAGAGTAATTTCCGTGGGAATGAGACCGACCTCGCTGGTTGCTACGGGAGGCAGCGTTGTTGCCATGGGTGCGGCCACGATTAGTGGCTGTGAATGCTGTAGGAGTGGAGTCAGAAGACTCAAGGGAGCGCTGGAACAACTCAAAGCTTTCGGCTTTAGAGACTAAATCTGCAAAACAGGGGAGAGGGGTGAGAGACATTTGAGCAGTAGAAAAACTTGAGAAGTCGGTGCCGAGTCCAAGAAGGAACCAGTGCACTTTGTCAGTGTCCTCGACGGGTCTGCCAATGGCATGAAGCTAATCACAGATTGTTTTGAAGGTACGGGCATACTCAGCAACAGGTTTGGTGCCACGTTTCATCAGTTGCAAGTCATCCTTGAGTTTCAGTTCACGTGCTTTCGAATGATGGCTGAACGTAGTCTCCAACGCAAGCCAAACATCACGGGCAGTGGAGAGACCAACGACGACAGCAATGGCTTCCTCGGTGAGAGAGGAGAGCAGGAGACAGAGAAGTCGTTGATCGGCTGCTTTCCACGCCAAATATTTGGGGCTGAGTGTGGTAGAGTTTTCTGGTTCAAAACGAGGTGGTGAAACTAGAGTTCCATCAACGTAGCCCAGCAGATCTTGACTCTCAATGAGAGGGAGAAGTTGGCTTTTCCAGAGAAGATAATTGGAGGAAGAAAGCTTGATGGTGATCATATGGATTAGAGTGTTGAAAGGAAGGAGATGAGAAGAGGATTCGGAAGCCATGGAGAAGAAGGGATCGGGGTTGTTAAACCGGAGTATGCTTTGATACCATGAGAATAATTGCAGAAACTACCACACGTAAAAGGTGGTGAGAGTTTTCTATTTATAATCATTTACAAATCAAATAAGATCAGAATAGATTACAATCATTTACAAATCAAATCAGAATATATTACAATCATTTACAAATCAAATAATATCAAAATAGATTACAAAGTAAAAGGAAAGTAGCCGATAATCAAGGGTCAAATATGGTAAACCGTAATGGATGGCTAAGTATCCTCAACAGGTCTTAATCACCATATCATCTACGTATACTTCGACATTCCTGCCAATTTGATTTTCAAAGACCTTATCGACCATCCTCTGATATGTAGCCCCTGCATTTTTTAGTCCGAAGGGCATAACGTTATAACAGAATATCTTCCCTGCTGCTTGGAAAGAAGCGTGCCTTTGGTCTGCTTCGGCCATCTTTATTTGATGATAGCCCAAAAATGCATCTAAGAACTAAATGTCTTGTAACCCGACGTTGCATCTACCAAGGAGCTGATTTTGGGCAGTGGATAGCAATCTTTGGGACAAGCGTGGTTCAGGTCTGTAAAATCCACACACATCCTCCATTTCTCGTTAGCTTTCTTAACCATGACTACATTAGCTAACCAGGTCGGATACATTACTTCTCGAATAAATTTCGCTTGAATGAGTTTCTCCACTTCTACCTTTATCGCTGCTTCCCTCTCGTCCTTAAACCTCCGGATCTTCTGTTGCACCGGAACTACCGTGGGGTTGATATTCAATCTATGTTCAGCCACACTTGGATCGATCCTGGGCATATCCGAAGTACACCAGGCGAAGTTATCCTTGTGTTGAATCAAAAATTCCTTTAACTGCTTTATATCCTCTTCTGATTGACTTCGCCCGATCTTGACCTTTTGTTCAGGGAAATGCGTATGAATAATAACTTCTTCATATTCTTGTGGTTCTGGGTAACTTGCTTCCCCTTCGGGAGTTTGTATTGGTATCGGAGTACTGCTGAGTTCATCAATCATGGCAATCGGAGACGGAGTATGTTCGGTCTCCGGGTGAGTTTTCTTGTATTTTACTAAGTAATCCAACACCCCTTTTGGGTTGCTCAACTCTACTCCGACTCCGTTTGGTGTGGGGAATTTGACCCGTTGGTGAGGAACAGAAATGACCATGTCGAAAGATGCTTGCGCTGGTGTGCCCAGGATCGCATTATAGACTGACTACACGTCCACAATATAAAACTCGACTTCCTCCGTTCGACTAGTTGACCTAGTGCCGAGGGTCACAGTTAACGTCATAATCCCCTTAGTTATTACCTTATGGGTGGTGAACCCCTCCAGCCTCGCCGAAGTTGGCCTTAACATTTCTTCACCCAGCCCCATATCTCGAAAGCACTGATAATACAGTATATTGGATGAGGCTCCTGAGTCCACTAAAACTCGGCGTATTAGAAATTGTTGAAAATTGGGATGAGTCATAGATGCGTCCAATATTATTGGGTTCAACTTCTTTCCTTTCGTGGGGGCTAGCTCCGCCTTAGTGAAAGAAATGATATCTTCCTGCTCCGAGCTTTTCGGGATGTCATATGACTCCTTCATCAACAAATGAATCTGTCGCTTTAACTGAGCCATCGACGGAGCTTCATTGAGGATAACGTCAATTACCTTCTCCTTTCCTTTCAAAGATTGAGGCTCGCGTGGCGACTCATCTTTCATGAACTCCGCCAAGACCCCTTTTCGTTTCAACGATTCAATGATCTTCTTCAGTTGGTAGCAATATTCAGTATTGTGACCATAATTCTGGTGGAAATCACAATACCTACTCCGATCGCGCATTCCATCAGTAAGTGGATTCAGAGGAGGTGGATTTTTGACTCCATATTTTTCCTTCAACACCGCGACTATGTTTTCCACAGGTATATTTAGTCCAAACGGTTTTTCATTCTTCGGACTCCAATTCCGTCCTATGGTATTAAAGTTCTGTCGGGGATTCGGTTTTGCTCCCAAAGTGAAAGACCTTCCTCGATTTGAATTTCCTTTGGGTGTGTCAGGACGTGGATTGAATTTGGGTTTTTCATCCTTGTCGATGTCGACCACCCCTTTCAGCGCGACAGTTTCCTGTTCTGGTTGTTCAAATGCTAAGGCAACATGCTTCGTCGTTTTAAACATCTCCCCAATTGTTCGCGGGTGTCGAAGTCCAAACTCCGCTTTGAGGGCGTGAGACCTCAGACCTCCTTCAAAACAAGCAATAACAGTATCCTGACTTAAGCCTTCGATCTCATCACGCATCTTCTTAAATCTTTCTAAATATTCCAACAAGGTTTCATTGTCTTTCTGTTTGACATTGGTTAAGTCTCATTTCGTCTTAGGGAGGTCGCCGGCCATACTAAACTTGTCCAAAAATTTCTTTTCCAACGTACACCATGAATCTATGATGTTTGCTCTCAGAGAGGTAAACCAAGTCAATGCTTTCTCCTTTAATGTACTGGGAAAAGATTTATATAATATCGCTTCGTCCATAGACACCAAACTCATCAATGACTTGTATCTACATATGTGTTCTTATGGCTTCGTTCTTCCATCATATAAATCAAATTGAGGGAATTTTAAATTACTATCTGGAAGAACATTCTTGATCCACGCTTCGAAAGGTCCCATCTCGAAGGCTTTCCGAACCATTTCAACTCCATTCTTTGCTGACACTTGTCGGGAACCTTTTTTCATTATTGCTTTGGGTGATGATTTTGCAACTGATAATTGAAGTTCTGGTCCCTTTCGGGTGTCAGCAGCTCGCTCAATTCTAGGTGACATTTGTACAGGGGCACGATGTTTGGACTCCGCAACTTCACTCTTTTGAGGTGCTCTTGAAGCTTCATCCACCAGCTTATATGGGGCTGGATTTACGTTCATTAAATTGTGTGGATCTTTAATAAATCCATGAGATGTAACAGGAGGGTTTCTCTTTGCACTCTGGGCTACCTGTGAGTGCACCGACTGATGAGCAGGTGGTGTAGCTGGGAGATTTACAGTAGGCAACGTTTCTCCCAAGTCAGCAGCCTTCTGATACAAACGAAGCCAATCGTCTATCAACTCTTGCCGTTTCTGCAACTTCTCAACTTCTTGTTGCAGACGTTGCATTTCTCGTGAAACAGCTGCCACATGCATCGACGCTGCTGGCACCGCTGATTCTTGTGCTTTTTCCTTATTCAAGGAGCCCACTGGCGCTACCTTTGGAGGTGATGGTAAAGCTGTAACAGCCTTTAGCGCTGGTTGGGTTGTCGACTGGAGTGATTTTGGATTACTCATGTTAGTTCTTCTGTTGGAAGTCTGGAATGAAATTCGATGTTCCCAGTAACGGAACCAAACTGATCGGGAAAATTTGTCGTGGATGTCTTGCTTCTGATTCTGGATCAAATGCCTGCAAATTAAAGTCAAGCAACGGGGGTTCCCGAAGATGACCCTCCAATGATTTTGTCAGAATTTTGATTTGGAAAAATATATTCTGAGATGTAAAATGTATATATGAGATGAAGAAGATGAAAAAAGGTTTTTTCCCTTCCTCCCTGAAGCCCCTTTTTCCCTCTCTTTTTCCATAATATATAGTAAGGAATTTACCGTTTTACCACATCGTAGTAAAAATAGTTTTAGCATGATTGTTGAGTCATCACGTCATATGTCATTAGAAGGGGAGCTCATTCTGCTATTTGTCAATAGAATGTCTCATACACTGACATCTGTCCTGCTGACTGTTATCACTCTTGGATAATTAACACTAAGACAAAAGGAAAATCACTGATTAGGATTTCTATCCACTTCGAACTCAATACCTTTATCGGAGTACTTTGCGTCATTTGACGTCCGCGATGTCATAATGCTGCTCCTACTTCAACGATCGTGTTGACTTAACTCGAAGTGCTAAGGGTAGCGGACTGCCGAACTTATTTCCTTTCTATAGATATATATATATATATATATATATATATATATAAAGCTATAATAATACGTTATCTATCTATCTATATAATTTATATTATTTTTAAAATTTTAAAATTTTAAAAATTTATAATTAATATATTAATTATATATTTTAAATTTTCCAATATATATTTAAATGCAATCAAAATATGATTATTTGACTTACAAAAAAAAATTCAGTCAGAAGTAATCAGAAAATAAGTTATAAATATCTTAGAATATATATATATTTAAGTAGATATTAATCTATTTCATTATCGAAACACAAAGATGGAGTAGAATCCAAATAGATTTTGGGGTTTATTTTTAAATCCTATTTTACAATTTAGTTACTATATTATAACGTACTAAGTTTCCAATTTAGTATATTATAAATTTTATATATATTAGATATATATATATATATATACTATTACGTGTTTGATTTATGTCAAAATTTATATAAAATTATAAAATTTAAAATATATTATTTATTTAACATTATTATATATTCAAATATATTAAACTATGATATAACACAAAATATAGTGTATTTTTTAATGATTCTCTATTTTACTGATTTATCAAATTGTTCGTTTGGTTTATGTTCGAGGACAAATTTTAATAAAATTTTAGATTCGATTAAATCTATTCAAAAATATTGTTCGGGAACATATTATAAATATTTTTATATATTATATATATTATTTTTAATATTTAAATTAAAGATTTTTTTTTATCCTGATCTTTAGAAGTAATTAATATTTTTATAAGAAATTATTAAATAGTTATATATTTAAGTTATAAAAAAATTATTATTTTATAAATTTGAAGTTTTTTTAAAAAAAATTAATATTTAAATTCAAATTAAATTTTTTTAAAAAACTTAAACGAACTAACTCAAACAATAGAAAAATATAACGAATAAATATTTTGATTCAAAATACGAGTAATAAACAAACATAAAAAAAATATACTATATATAAAATTATAACTCATAAAAAAAATATTTAAAATTATAATATAAAATCGTTTATAAACATAAAAACTAACATTTATTCAAAACATCATATAAACTATAAAAATATAATTTATGTTTTTAATTCAAATAAGAAAATAAAGCAAACAAAGTGTATGAAATATATATATATATATTATTCAATTAACTCATAATTTAAAAAATTGTTAATTAAAGAAACAAAATCTAAGAATTAATTTTATATATATATATAAAGAGAGAGGAAGAACTAACTTTTAAAAAATTTTATGGAAGATAATTGAATGGTGAAGTAGTTGCCTTAAAAAGGATTACATACATGCAGTGCATGAATGCGCATGCACGATTGTAACAAAGGAACGAAGGAAATAATTTACTACAAGTATACTTTTAAAACCAATAGAAGAAGAAACGTGAACGTCTTTTTATTTACCTTTTAATATATAATATATAATATATTTTTTTTTTTTTTTTTTTTTCCTTAACAAGTAAATAAATAAAATCAATATAAAAGTACTATATTTATATATATATATAGAGAGAGAGAGAGAGAGAGATTCAATATTATATTTAAGGTTTATTTTTTAATAAAAAAATATAAATTTAAGATAAAAGTATGTTTTTATTATAAAATATGTATAATAATAATAAAATAATACTAAAAAAAATAAAAATTATAGAAATCAAAATAATGTAAACTTGTATATATTTTTTTTTTGTAACAATATTAGCTGATAGTCATGATATTGGCCAAGTGGATTATTATTATTATTATTTTTGTTTTTTGATAAACATTCTTTTTATTCACCTTTTCCATTGACTGTAATGATTTTCTTTGTCACCAATAATTTTCTCACTGACATTTGAAATTTGAAATTTATAGGTTAGACTTAATATTTTATATGCAAGAAAAATGTAATTGTTTTAAAATAAATTTTTTAAAAATAATATATATATATATATATATAATATATATAAGTTGAGATTGCTGAATTGGTTTAAGGTGTCAGAGTTTTGGTCTGAAAAATTTGGGGTTTAAATCTCAAATTTTATTTGATAAATTTAATCCTAATATATATATATATTAATGTTTAACAAAATTTAAAATATATTTTTTATTTTAAAGTTTTAAACTTTTATATTTAAGTTTTATTTTTTTAATTTTTTTTAAAATACAACATCTTGATTCTAATTAATAAAATGAATTATAATTAAGTTATTTTACATAAAATTATTACAAATTTAAAGTAAAATTTTTTTTGTAACACTCATTGACAACATATTGTAAAACATTTTGAGTTTTGTTCCAAATAAATTTTTACTTATTAAATTTAGTCCTAAAATATATAATTTTTTAAAAATATTTAACCTAACTATAAAATATATTTTTCATTTTTAAAGTCTCAAACTTTTATATTTAAATTTTATTTTTAATAAAAAAATTTAAATAAAACATCTTGATTCAAATCAATAAAAAAATAATAATTAAATTATTTTACACAAAATTATTACAATTTTAAAGTAAAAAGGAATTGTAACCCTCATTCACAAACATATTCTAGAGGTTTAAAAGAAAATAATGTTTTTCAATATAATTTTCTTAAAATATAGATATTGTGTTGGTTTAAAGGGTCAGCTTCAAATTCCACTTTCAACCGTCATCAAAAAAAAATTAAACTTTATTAATAATTTTCTATTAAATATCTATATATATATATATATATAGTTGAGATGGCCGAATTGTTCTAAATCGTGTTCGGGTTGAAAAGAGTGTGGGTCTCAGTAATAATTTATTATTATTTTTTTAAATATATAAAAATGTATCTCAAATTAATTTTCTAAAAAACAACACATATATGTATAGAGTTGAAATGGTCGAGTTAATATTCCTTGATTTGAGGGCAAAAAAGACAAGACTGCAGGAAAAAGTTATATGGATAAAGTTGGGAGTGCAGAAAGAGATAATCTTTCAAAAATATGATTCTTAGCAAAAAAAAAACTCTGTTATTATTTACTCTTCATTTTTGGGGGAAAAAATGGTTATTTGTGAATTTGATCTACTAGCATAACTCAATTTCATGCAGTTCTAATATTAAACTCAAATGTTCTTTAATTTTAATACAAAATTGCTGTCCCAAAATCTCCCCAAGAAAGTTTCCCAATCAAAAAACCTGTCTAATATTAATGTTGATTCTGGAAGATCTGATGTAGTCCAGGAAAGAAATGTCATCTTCCTCTGAAAAATGCAATTGCAGGGGAGCTATTTCGGCATTTTCTTCATCTGTAAAGATCCGAGGTACACCTACATAATAAGAATCTATTTCAGGCAAATGAATATGTCTGCAATTTAAAAGAATTTTAGCTGAACTGCTAGTAGATACTGATTTATGCAACAGCACAGCAAATGAAAAACTCCAACTGAGAAAAAGTTCTTGGCATAAGTTACTGATTTTAAGTCATTTATCAATTCCCACCCTTCACAGTACTATATCCTTCCCAAATATCTTTCCAAAGTAAATACTTCATTCACTTTGGCTTTCAGCAACTCTTTTCTTTAAAAAAATTTTGAAGGGTTTTTGTCAAGTTAGAACTCACTTGTTAACTAATTTGGCTCAGCTTCAAAAATTTAAATTTAGATTTCGAAACTACAATTTAATATACTATATGATGAATGAAATATATATCTGCTTTCAATGAATGTTCAGAAGTGTTTGTAGAAGGAATATATAATGTTGTGTCACCACCCTAGTATGTCTAGTCAGAGAACCACATCATTTTGAGTATCAAGATCATGGACACAGAACTAGAAAATCCTAATAATGTACACATCTACTTTTAAGGCCATAGAGTTCAACAAAGCTTCAAGAAAGATGGAAAATTTATTTTGGAGCAGATAGAGTTATTGCCATATAGTTCAGAGAGTTTCTGGACTTCCGCATCTTGTGCAAGTACCATTTCACTAAATAAAGGAAATTAGTGCCTAAGGTTATCATGCTTTTGCAGAAATTTCCTTCACCAATAAATTACACGTTTTATATAGGAGTTTTCAGCCATGGAGAGGCAAATTTAAGGTAGACCACAAATATGCTTTGCCAAAAGGTCAATCACATGGATATTTAGAAGAAACAATCTATATATAAGATATTCATCATCTTCAATAAGAAAGAAACAGTACCAAACATAAGTAAGGCTATCCCACTCACCGTGGAAACACTCCCTAGCTTCTCCAGCCATAAGCACAGCATCACCACTCCGAAGGAACATTGCAAGTGGTGAATCCTCTCTAGATTTCCCACCAAGAAGGAAAATAGCCTTGCAACCCAAACTAGCGAGGGATAAAATTAATAATGAACTAATTGAATGATTCTTTTTTCAGCTCCAGTTTAAGTAAAGAAAAGGTAAGAGAGGACAAAAAAATATGACGAAAAAGAATTACAGTACCTTATGCTTACAATAGGTTTAGTCCAATCTTTTTCCATGTCATCAAGGTGACCACCCAGCATATCTCCTGTAAAGAGAACTGTGAGCATGATTGTTCTTGTGTATGGAATATTTAATTTTTTTAGAAAAAAAAATGCTACACAATTGTTTGTTAATATCAATTTCATGGATATTTGATGCCAAAAGAACCCGAGAATACTCAAATATATAGCATACCCGAAGCAAAGTAATTAATTATTGCAGCTTCAGGATGAAATTCTTCACCCAAAGGCATTGCAGGAGCTGCTAATCTCCTAGCGAGGCAACAAAGGGCATCGGGTATCTTGTTGTAAGGCAATGAAACATTGTAGCTCCGCTACATGAACATGCACCCAAATAGAAGAAAGTAAGCAATCAAATTCCTGATAGAAAGCAAGAGAATATTTTCTATTATTAGTAAATCAATGGAAGTTCAATGATTCATGGTCAAACGGAGGCATTTAACAAGCATCACTACAGAATATAATAGATGAAAGAATGCAAAGAAAAAAGACCTTAGACCAGTCGAATTGCAGGCCAAGAGTGCTCCACCTTAACTTACGCAGCAAAACAGACGCTAATACTGATTTGCATGCATCTCCTACAGAATGTTCCTCAGAAGATGTCCACCGGGAAGTACTTTTGACAGTCTGTTCAGGAACATTATGCAACCCAGTATCCTCAGGTTGCCCATTTTCAACTAAAAGTTTTCTTTTCTCCTTGGCAGCAGTGAATAAATCCTGTATAGGACCGTAAATTGCATTGTGGTTTGTCCTGTTAGGAGGTTGAGGAAAGCTAGTCAGGCTTTCCATTACCCATTGGCATTGCTCTTCAACACTTAAAGCGCCAGGAATGAAATAAAATCCTGCACAAGTAAAGCAAACAATGATATCACGATACATCCATAAAGCTACCATAATCCTCCTAAAAGGTATGAAACTCAGCACAAATGATATACTAATGTAGTTACCATGATACCTGAAAACTACCAGAGTCAGAACTCATCTAAGCCTCAAAGTTTAATAAACTAAGCCAGTATGCAACAAAAACTACAGGAGAACTATGAATTTGATAAACTTAAACCAACAGAATGCAGTTTTCTCTAATCTCAAATTACTCATCACTACTTTAGTTTTAAAAAATCAATAAGACAATCATAAATTTTCAAGCTCAAGAACAATATGCTAAAAACGCAAACCATAAACTTTAAAATGTTTTGCATACCAGGCCGGCTTTCCAAGCCGAAGACAGGTCTATCAATATTGGCTTGAAGAGTGAAAAATCCAGCTGGAAGCTCACCATTTTGATCAAAGGATTCTAAAATGCCCTTGAAATCAATAACTTCAGATAAATCCACTGGTCTTGGATGCTTTTTCCTAAATCAATAATGGACGTTGGAATTTTCCATTATGAATGTTGACAAACAAGTAATTAGAGGAAAAAGCTAATGAAAATTCAGAATTGGAAGCTGAACTAATTATACTTTTTGGAATTATCGTAGTAGAGCTTGTATTTCTTTTCTGCTTTCCTAAAAGCAGTTCGCTCCAAATCTTCAGTGCCATTCTCGGATGCGTACATCTCAATCGAACTTATCGGTCCAAAAGATTTGAATCAAAATGGAATTAACAAAACTAGGGCTTTTCTAGGGTTCCGGCGCTGGTGATGATATGTTCCCCTTAAGATGTGTATTCAACGGAGTCCTGCAGCAACACGACACGGTATGCATGAGCTTATATAAACGAGCGTATTCCTCTGCAGACGTGAAGCTGCAGAGGAATTGATCAGATGCACCGCGGAAGTTCTTCACGTATGAAAAGTTCTCCTGTAAAGAACTGCCACGTGGCACATTGTGTGGTTAAAGACGTAGCAAAAATTCGACAGTCTCTAGAGATTGATAAGAGGAATGAACTTCCTAAACTGCCCTTGGAAATTGGGTTATTTCTTTAAATCTATTTCAATTTAAATATAATAATATAATTTATTTAATTTAAAAATCATATTTTATCGATATACTTTTCTTTTCTTTTTTTTTGGTAAACTCTCAAAAATAATATATATATTAAAATGAATATTAAAGGGCAATATTGTCTTCTCGAAACTGATAAAGTGATCAGCACAGGGCACCCCACCACGTAAACCAAAAAAATCAGCAGAGTTTGTAGGCTCGTAGGAAGGAGGTAATTTGCTTCTGAAATACCGGAAGAATCATAAAAACAGAAGGGAAAATACAGGGGAATCTTAGGATTTTATCCAGAAATGGCGTGTCGGACATCGCTCAGGAGCGTTTTCTTGACAGAAGCATGGCCATGGCGACCTTCATCTCTAAGAAGCACAGATTTTCGGTTATCATTTGTTCCGGTTCACAAATGGTCGAGGCTCGATTTGAGTTGTGGCTGTCAAATTCGAAAGACTCGAAGTTTTCACCATGAGGGAAGAAGCCAGCATGTAAATTGCTTAGATTTTGGAAACCAATCTTCTTCTTCAGATGATGATGATGGCGAGCAAGGTCCTCCTCAGGAAGTTGTCCTCAAGGCCATTTCAGGTTTTGATTTTGTGTTTTTTATACAACTATCTTTTCTGCATTTTTAGTAGTTTTTAACTTCATTTGGTTTGTACTTTATCCAGACTTCGCTATCATTATCTTTTGAATTTGTGTAGGATTCCAATTAATGTGTATGGTTTTTATGGAAGCTGTTTGAGCAACAATTCCATGTTTAGCTAAAGCATATTTTGGTTAGGAAAGTAAATTTTCTTTGGATTTAATCCAGTCTTTGAGTCGTGAAGTTTGCTTAGTTAATATAAATGGTTTTATTGGCAACATAAAGTTTGCATAATTGAGCTAAGCAGATGTTGTTTGGGAGAGAGGCAACGTTAGTCTTGCCTCATGAAATAAATCTTTGTTTTATTTCCACGCACAACTTAGGTTGGAAAGTTTTGAAAGGGAATTTTGTTAGATGAACTTTTGGATAAGAGCTTTAGCTAGATGGTTTCTAAGGGCTGTGGAAGAGATGTTTTTTACTGGGATAGGGTATTTCTGTTAGGAGACGGGAATTTTCTGTCGGCATAATTTCTCATAAGTTTCTTTTAATTCTACTCAGAAGTTTCAAAGGCAGAAGGCAGGGTGGGACAAACAACAAATGTGGTTATCGGAGGGACAGTAACGGATGATTCAACTAATGAATGGGTTGCTCTAGATAAGAAGGTATTTACATATTACTTTGCCTTTCCTCATCTGAATTTTTAATGACACTTTATCTAGTTGCATTTTAGCAGTTGATGATTTCTCAAGTAGCCATTGGGTGACTGTTCCAATATATGTCTATTAAGGTCCTACTTAGTAACCTAAACTGGAAAGACCTTCAAATCATAGGCAACACATAATAGCTATTTTGCCAGCAGTATTGAATAAGTTATAAACTAAGCAAAATGATCACTGTTCATTCTAGTTTTAGGGCAATAGGTGTTGATATATCAGAATTTATTTGGAATAATGTCAAATTCCATTAATTCACAGGTAAACTCTTATCCTACTGTCAGAGGATTTACAGCAATTGGGACTGGTGGAGATGATTTTGTTCAAGCTATGGTTGTTGCTGTAGAATCTGTCCTGCAACACCCTATCCCTGAGGTAAACCTCTATTCAAGCTGCTTATAATGGCCATGATTCATGGTGACATGTTGTCACTTGCGTGGCTAAGTTAATGTTATATGCGATGTTGTTAATGCATATAATTATTTCTATTCAAATCTCAACTCAAGTGAATTTTTTAGGCGATGACAGCAATATGCCCAATATGATGTAATCGGTGTTAAGTGTACTCTCCAATTCTATAAACCTCTTAACTTGATTGGGTTTGCATGGAGTTTTACCTTTTATGGTGACTATTCTTTAGAGTGACCATGCCAACTGAATTTTTTATTATATAGACCGGATGCCGTTCCCTTTCCTTCTTCATCCCTTTTTTTCCCCTTAGAAGAGAAGAAAGAACTGAAAAATAGAAAATAGAAACGAATAAGGGAAAAAAAAAACCAGTATTTTTGAAGGTTAATCTACTTGAGAAATTCTCATAAAATTTGTTAGTATTACATTGTTACTTTTATGAGTTCTATTGCTACCTGCAAATTTGGCAATGTAGTTCATGAGTATTACAACTTCCAACATGAAGATACTAGAGGATGTTGACCTTCACTAGTCTTGTAAAAAGACCTGAAAATGGTTTTGTGGTAAGTTGGAAAGAAAATGAGCATGACATGGTCATCATCATTCTTTGGGGTGAAAGAGTTAATTGACTTAAGAACCTCCAGTTTGTTTATCTTTCATCTTTCAGTCATCAGAGTTATGGAAGATTGACTATTCTGAGAAACAAATCAAGGGCTGGTCATGAATGAATCTCTGATTTTTTATTTGGTTCATTCAATAGGAAAACACAATAACTAGAGTGATTAAGTTGAAGTATTAAGTTCGTACATATATTTGAATATTTAGACCTCTCTTGGTTTCCTATTTTACTTTGCTTTGGTTTTGATTTAGGAGGACTTCATTTTTTTGTCTGAAGATCATAAATTTGGGGACTTGACTTTCCATATGAACTTTTACTTTTATTCAAGAGACTTAGTTGTGATATATGCAGGGCCAAGTGAAACAGAAAGTGTCTTCAAGAGGGAAATATGTTTCAGTAAATATTGGACCAGTCCAAGTTGTTTCTAGCGAACAGGTTTTTCTCTCTCTCTCTCTCCTGATTTTGTATGTGGTTCTGGTTGCAACTATCTATCTTATTGTAGTCTTTCACGGAAGTGAGGAAATATATATTGGTCATTTTCTTAATAAAGTGCTGGTAAATGCTTTGTTTTCTTCTGGTGCTCATCTGTGTTTTCATTTATATTGGGGTAAAGAGTATGTAAAGTTAATGTTGTCTACAAACAATATATCAAATTCTTTCCTTTCTGATGATAAATGTGATACTATATTTATATATATATATATATCTTCTGCACCATTTATCATATGAATTTGAAATCTACAGAGCTACGAACTTTGCAAATTAACCTGATTCCATTTGACTATTGTTTCCAGGTTCAAGCTGTATACAATGCTATGAGAAGAGATGACCGGATGAAATACTTTTTATAGAATATTCTGATTTGTAAAGAATATTCTGTATAGAGTGCTAATTAGTCAATACTAGTATGCGTGTTCTTGGATCCTCTATTTCCTTAATGCTTTTCAGTTGCGCTTATAAACTGCTCCTCGATTAACTTAATTGGTTAAGTTGATATATATACATACATACATACATACATATATATATATATATATATAGAAGAATAGATTCCCACTTCTCTTAAGTTCATCTATTGTGCATAAAATACAACTTTCAGTTGCCTCTCCTGAGAAATCGAGTTTGCTTCACTTCTGTCCATTGGCATAACTGCTTTGTCTCTCATGACTTATTTGATTTAATCTGTTTTTCAAATTGGAAATGGTAGTAAGGTCTAGTCCTTTACGAGTGGGGGGGGGGGGGGGGTGACAGGATATCTCTATATCTCTTTCTTGATGTCAGGTACTGATTGGTTGAAAGAAGTGGTGATTGTAGGAAATCTAAATATGCTGTCTTTAACATAACTCCAAAGAGGTAATCCTAAGCTCCCCTTAACTAATAAGATTGACTCACTATTGAATTTTTTGACTGTCTTGACTGCAAATTATCTTCTGTCCTGTTTAATATTAAGTAATGGGATTAGTCTATTTAGAGTTATGAAACTTCAATTCTTGTCATTGTTTTAGAAATAGTTGTTTATGCTTTTCTGGCCAATTGGCTTCATGTGTGTGATATAAATATGCTTCAGAATATAGCATTTATAGATCCTTTTTTCACTACAAACAAACAATCATAATTTGATTACATATTTTACTTGTAAATTTATATTTAGACCAAACTAGATATTTCATTGGCTTAATTTTTTACGAGTTCCCATTTTAGTTTAATCAAAGTTTGTATATTATATAAAAAAGTCATCAGCATCAAAAGATTACGACCTGCTCCCACCAAGTAGGACCTGAGTCTGACCATAGTGTTATGCCTTCCAACGTTCCCAAAATGCTTTTTATGGGCTCTCTCTCTCTCTCTCTCTCTCTCTCTCTCTCTATATATATATATATATATATATGTCTATTTAAATTTTTTTAGGTGACTCATCCCTCCTCAAGAAAGTGTGTTTGTCTTCTATTCTATTTTTAAATGTGTATATATATATATAAAGCAAGTTGAACAAGAATGAAGAGTATAAAGTCCAAATCAGTGTTTTGTAAATTAACCAAAATTGTATACTATATGGCAAAACATAAAACAAATTATCAGTTAGGTAGATTGTTAAATCAATTCCACTCCATATTCAGCAAGCATAGAGTCTTTTCCTAAAATGACCCAACTTTTTAAAATTTGTCCTGGTTTAACCTAGTTTATAAAACTATTTCCCAAACTAACTTTAACTCATTCTCAAAATGAGTTTTAATGGGACCTACTAATTTTTTTAAAAAATTTTCTCTTTTTTCTTTTTCTATTTTTATCTCTCTCTTTTTTAAAAAAAATTATCCTCTCCGTTTCCGTTTCCCCTCTCCTTCTCTTTTCTTTTCATTTTTTTTTATTTCTTTTCCCTTTCATTATCACCTTCTCCCCACTTTGCCTTTTCTTTTCATTTTTTTGAAATTCTCCATTCCACCTCCCTCTTTTCTTTTCATTTTTTTTTTATTTCTTTTCCCTTTCATTATCACCTAATGTTTCACATAATTTTCAAAATTATAGGACTCATTGAGAAGATGAGTCCTAATGTTTCACATAATTTTCAAACCTGATAAATTCCAGTACTAAATTATAGGACTCATTGAGAAGATGAGTCCTAATGTTTCACATAATTTTCAAACGTGATAAATTCCAGAACTGAATTATAGGACTCATTGAGAAGATGAGTCCTAATGTTTCACATAATTTTCAAACCTGATCAATTCCAGTACTAAATTATAGGACTCATTGAGAAGATGAGTCCTAATGTTTCACATAATTTTCAAACGTGAATTATAGGACTCATTGAGAAGATGAGTCCTAATGCTTCACATAATTTTCAAACGTGATAAATTCCAGTACTAAATTATAGGACTCATTGAGAAGATGAGTCCTAATGTTTCACATAATTTTCAAACCTGATAAATTCCAGAACTGAATTATATGACTCATTGAGAAGATGAGTCCTAATGTTTCACATAATTTTCAAACCTGATAAATTCCAGAACTGAATTATAGGACTCATTGAGAAGATGAGTCCTATAATTCAATACTGAAAAAAAAGTAGTTTAATTTATTTTTTGCTTTTGCAGTAATGTGTAATTAATTAAATGTTAAAGGCGGCTTTACAGGTTGGCGCAATTGAAGTGATATAAATCTCTGTTTGGGCAAATTATTGATGCAACTGTACAAAGTCCGACTCCGTTGTACGCTCCTTGTTTATTTATTTATTTTTTTTCTCGTAAAGGAAGTTTTTTAGTAATTCAAGTTAAAAAGTTTTTTAAGTAGACTTGAAAAAAAATTTTATCTTAAACATTAATTGAAAAGATTTTTAATTAAAAATTTGTATTTCTTTTTTATTTCGATTTGTACATAATATATATAAGTATAATATATATTCCAAGAAAAAATATAAATACAGAAAATTCTATTTGAGCTGGAGAACATTGTATTTGGAGGCGGTAATAGGGAGGAATTGCCGGTCTATAGAACTACAAATCTGAAAATAAGTGTCATTTATATATTATATATATGTATGTCATTGTAAAAATTATTAATGTATTTAAGAGAGATTGTGAACTAATTTTTGCTTATGTATGTGTATAAATATTGTTGGAATCAAAACACACGAACAATTAAAAAACAAAAATTAAATAATAAGAATATGAGACTCAAAAATTTACGTGCATGGTTCAAATTAAAAGATTCATATCTACTATTGCATTAGAGTTGTATTTCTTATATATTGCTTAATTATAAAAACAGTCAACAATAGAAATAAATGATATACAAATGCAAGACTTAAAAAGTAATTTACCGGCATTTGTATCACATTTGCCCTAATTTACCGGCATTTGACACATGTCTAGATTTCCGTATAAAAGAATTTTTGTTGAAATGATACTTAATTGTAGAATACATGAATATATGTAAAAGATTTCGTCTGCTTAATGATACTTCCATGAACTCTCTTCAAGATATAAAAATTAGAGAATATTTTTTAATGACCCAACTTCCTTAATTTAGGGTTTATTACCCCACTTCCATCCTCAATTATAAATTCCAACAATATTTTTAAAATATATATATATTAACTCAAAATATTTCTGAAACTTTCAGAAATATTTTGAGTTAATATCTTTTTTTTAAAAAAAAAATATTGTTGGAATTTATAATTGAGGATGGAAGTGGGGTAATAAACCCTAAATTAAGGAAGTGGGGTCATAAAAAAATATTCTCTAATTTTTATATCTTGAATATTCTCTAACCCTGAATTCATCATCCATCATTCTTCTAGCTAGAAATTAAGGAAGAATATATAGAATTAAAATTATAAGAAGAAGATGACAGGATCCGGTTCACCTTGTGGTGCATGTAAATTTCTGAGAAGAAAATGTGTTATAGATTGTGTATTTGCACCTTACTTCTGCTTTAAACAAGGAGCAAGCCATTTTGCAGCCGTTCATAAAGTTTTTGGAGCCAGTAATGTCTCCAAACTCCTTGATCATGTTCCCATCACTGATCGTTGTGAAGCTGCTGTTACCATCTCTTATGAAGCTCAAGCCAGACTTCAAGATCCCATTTATGGCTGTGTCTCACAAATCATTTCCCTCCAACAACAGGTATATATATATATATATATATACTTCCTTCATTAATTCCAACCCCCCAATAAATATATACATATATATATATAATCAAACTCGCGATTTCGTGTAACGTCTACAGGTAGTGAATCTACAAGCACAACTAGCATCACTAAAGGAACAAGCAGCAGTAGTAGTAGGAGCAGCAGCAGCAGCTCAGTGTAGAATAAATATAAATGGTACAAACAATACAAACCCTAATAAATATCTTCCACAAGATCTTCTTCATCAGTATGGTTGGTTTCAATCAGAAAATTCAGGGATGCATCACCAATTTGATAATATGATTTCCAATTTCTCCAATCCACTACTTTTCAGTAATAATGATAATTCAGTAGTGGAACAAATTTATGTTTCTTGTCACGATGAACAACAACCAAATGAGCAGAAGTGGGTTTTGCCGGACGACGACAACAACATGGATGATCTACAATGCGAACGTCTTGGATGTGCAATGGGAAAATCAGATTACCAAAATTGTGAATCCCTCAATGACATGGGTGAAATATTTATCTTTTATTTATTTTTTCAAAATTATTTACAAAATATTCATACTATCTATATATATACTTTTTTTTTTGCTATAGATGTAGCTCTACATCCTGAAGCACACCAGAATTTCCGAATCCTTGCTGAAAGAATGGTGTTGGGTTTCTCTGGTGGTGTCTCTGCTTCTGGTGGCGATCTTTGGACACCAATTTCTGGAAATGGCATTGCTGATGTAAGGATTATGAGAAGGAAAAATCTCAGAAATATTGGTGTACCAACTGGTCTTACAATAAGTGCTTCTTTTTGTTCTTGGCTTCCAACTTTTCCTAAAATCGTATTCGAGTATTTGCGTAATTACAAGAATAGATCCGAGGTACGACTTGATGCTTTTATTCAATACTATTATATCCATATTTTAGTTTTTTTGATAAACACACAGTATAATTTCTTGTGATATTATAACGAGTAAATTTTTTTTTTTTTTTTGTTTTAGTGGGACATTATAAGCTTTAATGGTTATGTGAAAGAAATTCTTTACATGGGAAGTGGATCGGAAGATGGCAATTGTGTATCTATCTTACAAGTTACAGTAAGATATATATGAACCCTAAATTTCATCTTGTTTTTTTTTAGTGAATTTGTTCAAATTAGGGCATGGAAAATCTAATTTTTTGTTTATATTGGAAAAGGGTCCAAGAATAGATCATGGAGGTGTGTTCATCTTTCAAGAAAGCAGCTGTGAACCAACAACTTCATTCATAGTTTATGCATCGTTGGACGTGACGACGGCGAAAGTGTTATTCGGCGGTGGAGATCCTGAGATTATTCAACTTCTTCCTTCTGGTTTCACCATTATTCCCAGTGGACCTCCCTTGGATCATCCTGCTGCTGCTGCTGCTATTTGTGATGCTGATCTTCAAAATGGAACTCTTCTCACAATTTCTTTGCAAATTCTTGTGGATTCTAATCCTTTAGCCAATGTTTCTGATCACGCTCTCGATAATGTTAGTAAGCTTCTGCGGTATACAATGCATAACATTGAGGTGGCTCTTGCTCCCTTTTACCTTTGAGAGAAACAGGTATGTTTTATATATATATATATATATATATATGTATGTTTGTATGTGTTGAAATTTTATTTCTTTTTTGATTTATTTTTTCGCAGGAATGGAAGTGTTTGAGGAGGTAGAAACAAGTCTTGATTTTAGGGTTTAATTTCTATGTAAAGTTTGTATGTATTAGGACTTTGTAATAAACAGCTCCAAATACAATGTTCTCCCTATTAGCGCCTCCAAATACAATGTTCTCCAGCTCAAATAGAATTTTCTGTATTTATGTTTTTTCTTGGAATATATATTATACTTATATATATTATGTACAAATCGAAATAAAAAAGAAATACAAATTTTTAATTAAAAATCTTTTCAATTAATGTTTAAGTTAAAAAAAATTTTCAAGTCTACTTAAAAAACTTTTTAACTTGAATTACTAAAAAACTTCCTTTACGAGAAAAAAAATAAATAAATAAACAAGGAGCGTACAACGGAGTCGGACTTTGTACAGTTGCATCAATAATTTGCCCAAACAAAGATTTATATCACTTCAATTGCGCCAACCTGTAAAGCCGCCTTTAACATTTAATTAATTACACATTACTGCAAAAGCAAAAAATAAATTAAACTACTTTTTTTTCAGTATTGAATTATAGGACTCATCTTCTCAATGAGTCCTATAATTCAGTTCTGGAATTTATCAGGTTTGAAAATTATGTGAAACATTAGGACTCATCTTCTCAATGAGTCCTATAATTCAGTTCTGGAATTTATCAGGTTTGAAAATTATGTGAAACATTAGGACTCATCTTCTCAATGAGTCCTATAATTTAGTACTGGAATTTATCACGTTTGAAAATTATGTGAAACATTAGGACTCATCTTCTCAATGAGTCCTATAATTCAGTTCTGGAATTTATCACGTTTGAAAATTATGTGAAACATTAGGACTCATCTTCTCAATGAGTCCTATAATTTAGTACTGGAATTGATCAGGTTTGAAAATTATGTGAAACATTAGGACTCATCTTCTCAATGAGTCCTATAATTCAGTTCTGGAATTTATCACGTTTGAAAATTATGTGAAACATTAGGACTCATCTTCTCAATGAGTCCTATAATTTAGTACTGGAATTTATCAGGTTTGAAAATTATGTGAAACATTAGGACTCATCTTCTCAATGAGTCCTATAATTCAGTTATGAAATTTATCACTTTTGAAAATTATGTGAAACATTAGGACTTATCTTCTCAATGAGTCCTATAATTTTGAAAATTATGTGAAACATTAGGTGATAATGAAAGGGAAAAGAAATAATGAAAGGGAAAAGAAATAAAAAAAAATGAAAAGAAAAGAGGGAGGTGGAATGGAGAATTTAAAAAAAATGAAAAGAAAAGGCAAAATGGGGAGAAGGTGATAATGAAAGGGAAAAGAAATAAAAAAAAAATGAAAAGAAAAGAGAAGGAGAGGGGAAACGGAAACGGAGAGAGGAAACGGAGAGGATAATTTAAAAAAAAAAAAGAGAGATAAAAATAGAAAAAGAAAAAAGAGAAAATTTTAAAAAAAAATTAGTAGGTCCCATTAAAACTCATTTTGAGAATGAGTTAAAGTTAGTTTGGAAAATAATTTTATAAACTAGGTTAAACCGAGACAAATTTTAAAAAGTTGGGTCATTTTAGAAAAAGACTCGCAAGCATATTATGCTTTTCAAGCCATTATATAAATATATATTTATGCAATAATGTTCCATCAATCTTATTTAAAATAATCCTGACTTCTTTTTTTATTTTATTTTCACAATTAATCTTCTATTCATACAAACGCCTAGACTTAAGTGGATTATAATTTCTTTAAAGTCTGTGTTTCCTTGCTGTCGTCAATGGCGGCGTTTCTCTGTTAAGTCAAGCATAAGTTTTTTGCCAATAAATTTTTATGACAAAAACCTCTGTGAAATTTTAGTTGACTGTCTCTGCTCAGCACTATTGTTTCATTCCCTGCTTTCTCTTTCACCCCACCCAAAATCTCCATCATTAACTAATATGGGAAGAAATGTTCAAGAACAAGAAACAACTTTGAATGGAGAATTCAAGGTATAGATTTATAGTTTTTATGTTTATGTTTATGTTTGTTTACATAAACGTTTGTTTATACTTTCTGTTTCTATGATTATCATCAGTATACTAAAGAAGCTGAATCTGAAGAAGTTTTGTCAAGATCATCACCAAATCAAAGCAGACCAACCAGCATGGTCATCAAGGCAAGTTTCATTTGCTCCGTTTTTTTTTTTTTTTTTTTTTTTCCCTTACACATTTTTAACTCATAAACATGAAGAAATTAAAGATCTGATATATATATATATATATAATATATATATATATATATATAACAGAAAGTGCATACTGTAATTCCTGCTCATTTAGTGGCTGAAGCTATATCAACACTCCAACTCCATGGCCATGACCTTAGATGGTCAGGACCAATTACTCCTAGCGAGATGCAATACGTCCAGCAGTACGTTTTCGCCAAGTATCCCGAGTACTGTAATGGCCTTATCATAGAAGGAGACAACAAGATTGATGATGACGAAAAACAGGGGAAGAAATCATCTCCAAGAAGTAGTAACAGAGATTCATATTCATCATCATCATCATCATCATCATCATCATCTTTGCCTAATTTGGACAGAACACAACTTGAACCCTCATCAAGATTACTCGACATACTCAACAAAAAGACATCATTACAAGGTAATTTCATCTCAATCCCAGAAATTCAAGTCCGAAATCGAGCATTACAAAGCTGTGGACTAACAGAAGAAGAATATCTAGTTGTGTTCACTCCCACAGTCAAAGAAGCTACCTTTATGATAGGAGAATCATATCCATTCTTCAGAGGTAACTATTTCATGACCACAATTGTTGGCGAAGAGTACGATTCGGTAAAGGGATTTGTTGTAGCTAAGGATTCAAAAGTGATTGTAGCACCAGAAACATGGTTGGATTTGAGAATAAAAGGATCACAACTTAGTCAGTATTTTAGGAATAGGAAATGTAAGTATAGTCCCAAGGGTCTTTTTGCTTATCCTGTTTATGGTGTTGTTGGTAATGGAACAAGGTATTCTATGCATTGGATATCTGAAGCACGGAGGAATTCTTGGCACGTTGTTCTTGATGCTACTGGTGTTGATTTTGGTAAAGATCGGTTGGGGTTGGCACTTCATAGGCCGGATTTTGTGTTGTGTACGGTTGAGAATGCGCAGTATGGTCAGCAACCTTGTAAGATTACTTGTTTGTTAGTAAGGAAGATGTCGTTTGATACTGTAACTGTAACTGCAACTTCCTCCGCAGTTTGTTCAGGTTAAGGTAGGTAATTAATTCCTCCTCTGCCTCTCTTTTGAATATTGTTTCTAGTTTTTTTCTTTCTTATTTCATGTAAAATAAGAGTTAATAATGGCAAAGGTTTGTGGTGGAAATGCCTAAAACCATAGCCCATCATTGACCTCGTGGAAGTGGATAGCTCTACCTTCACAGTATGATATTAAAAAAACTTTAGATTAGCTCCTGGAACTTTCTGATTTGAATTAGTTTTATGGAAAAAGTTAAAAGTGGTACTAAAAAAAATCTCTACTAATATCTATAAATATATTTTAAAATTTATTTAATATAAAATTATATAAAGACCGAAGCTCAACTAATTAGTACATTGACTTCAAAACAAGTTCCAAGCAAAATTGTCTTTTAATATTACTATTGATGTTTTCCCATTTTAAAACTTTCACATAAAATATGTTTTTTTTTTATTATTATCATTGTGTGATTATTTTTAAAAAATTTACAACAAAAATTTACCATTTTGTATTATATTTATACAATATAATCAACTAGGAATCTATCTCATTAGCCTGTCATTGATTACTCACCTGAATATTGTTTTCACTTTTCCTTCTTCTTCTTTTTCAGCTTTTCCTCCTTTTGAGCGTAGGTTAAGAATCATATAATTTCTTTCTACTTTAAGTTCCTTTTCCAATCCTTTTGTGTTTCCCCCGAATTTTTCCGTGTCGGTTACCTAATTAATCCAACAATATGTATAATTTGATGATGAAAACGGCCAAGTATCCAGTTCGAAATTATGAAATAAAGAAAAAATATCTATGAAATGTTCTAAAGTTTTACACATAACGATTCTTAAAAGTAAATTCCAATAAAATCTATTATTCGTTTAAGAAAAAAAAACTAAAAATTACATAATGAAGTGAAGTAATTATCTCTCTTATGATTACATTAGTCGCAACATTAGACTTTTATTTACCCATAAAGCAAATTATCCTCGGTCGGTGTCGCCGTCCTTCTTTTCGACATGTCTTCTGCATAACTTTGAATCAAGAAAAAACACAAAAATCATCATTCCTATGTTAAAACCGTACATGCAAAAAGAACCCACCACGATTCTGTGTCATTGACTCGACTTTTATGACCTAAAAATCCTATCATCTACAGCAATCATCACCGTTAATCGCGGAGAAAAGTTTTTTTTTTTTTCTCTTGTAACTTTAATTTAAAAAGAAAAACCAATGAAACGACGACGTCGACGACGAGGATCGTCATGATCTAGCAAAAATCTTTGTTGGAATCAATGGAGGGAGGTATCTCAAAATGCCAAAGCCTTCCTACTTCCTGTACAAGATATTTTCGGCAAAGAAACATCTCAGCATAAACTTTCTCAACCTTACGATCCACATCGTGTAGGAAAACATGCGTTACACCTGATTTTTTCCTATTCCTTGCCATAACTGCCGCGGAATATATTGCCGCCATTCTCCCAGGCGCAGCGGGAAAATAGCCTCTAGGTGCATCGATCATGATCAAATCCCATTCTCGATCGTAAATTTCATCCGGCAACATGTTCAACGCTAATTTACACCGATCGTTACCTCGCAGGAAAGATCTATCGTGCCAACAATCAGGTTCCGATCTGTACATATTCAAAAGTTCCTCAGCTTCGGAAAGTTGAGTCCTATATTTGATCGTCTCGGCGTGGAGATACGGCGCGTCCTTGAGTACCGTCTGTACCCACGCTGGATCTTCCTCGAGGAAAACCGTGGTGCCGCGCGAATTAAGCGCTGACCACATCAGAGAATCGTGACCGAGTCCGAACACGAGGAAATTGCAATTCCCGCCCATAGCTTTTAGAACGTTCGAGGAAACGCTGATTTCGCCGATGTTCTGTTGCGGAAGAGATCTAGATGTAGCGTAGTGGAGGATGGCGATTACTTGAAGCTCCGTCGGACTGGAATCTCCGGCAGCGGTAATTCTCGACATTGATGAACCGAAAATTGCTTTGCAGAAAATTGGAGTAGTACTCTCGCTGGATCTCAGGAAAGCGGAAATGAAAATTACTCCGCATAATAAACCAACCGCTGCTAGGCATATCAGCCATGGATTCTCCGGGAGACTGAAACGTCGATTACTTCTCTGCATTCCTCTTAATTAGCTTCACAAACAAAAGAAAGAAAATTTAAAAATTATGGCAAACAGATGTATTGAGATTGAGAGAAAAATACTATTTATAGCTGTGGCTTCTTTTATCGATGAAAAACAAACCTATTTATCATTTTTTAAAAATGAAAAAGTAAAATTAGTTTTAAAGAAAAAGAAAGAAAAGATATTCATTAAAAAAAGAATATTTACCGCGAGTAATTTGAGTTTCTTGCTTAGTAATACGTGCGCGGTGATTTGAAATCTAGAGAAGAGGATTTTTTTGTTCTTGTAAATTGTAAGGAATTGTGGTGTCCTTTTTTCTTTTGTCCAAATAAAGAAAAAAAAATGTTTCATGCACGTATTCTACGTACCTAGCCTAGCGCTAGCTACTGCACGTATTATGACCTCTCTTTTTTTTTCTTTTTTCTTTTTTTTTTAATTTAGGACCCATGCTTTAGTATCCTACCTTAATGAAAAAAGACCAATCAACTTCTTCAGCCTCCGTATCTGTCTTTCTTTTTTGGGTGAAATTTCAATTCACAAAAAAAGATGTTTTTGTCAAATTTGATCCCTTTAAAAAAAAATATATATATATATATATATATATGTGTGTGTGTGTGTGTGTGTTATTTTTAATTTAGTTAGCTTAAATATGTTTTTAAAATAACAAAAAATAAGACAAATTAGTATAAATAGTTTTAAAATTATAGAGTTTTGGTTATATTGGTTCCAAATTATTATTTGTTGTTGGAATTCGTTTGGAATTATAAAAAAAATAGTGATATTAGTGTTTTGTTAAATAAAAAAAATTAAAAGTATTTATGTTACTATATTATTTAAATATATTTAATAATAAACAAATTAATATAAATAATATACAAATTATAAATGTTCAGTGACATTTGTCTTTTTCTTAAAACATAAGATATTTATGTTTAAATATATTTAATAATATATAATATATATATACATGTAATATCATTTTCATCATCTTCTTCCTCATTCTCTTCCCTTTTCACTTTCTTTGTTTTTTATTTCTCAACCAATAAAAAATTTGAAAAAAATTAATTGGTACAAGCAATAAGAAAATTAAATGAATAATTTTTGTTTTCAAACAAAAAGAATAGGAAGAAGAAAAGATTAAAAAAATGCGAGAATAATATTAAAATATTATTTAAAAGTATATGTATATAAATTATATATATTAAATATATTTAAATAATGTAATGATATAAATATATTTGAATTTTTTTTAAAGAATTTTCAACGAAATGAACTTTTTTTTTTTACTTAATGATTTTAAAAAAAATTGAGCGAAATGATTAATGTCACAATTTTTAATAGTTTAGAAACTAATTAAAAAAAATTAGAGACCAATATTACCAAAATTTTATAATTTAAAACTATTTATATTAATTTAGCTAACAAATAATGCTACCTTATAAAGTAAATTATCTTTCAAAAATAAAATAGGCAATTTCTTATGCCTCGTGCATGGAATAAGAAGGATGCCCATATTAGAAACTTTTGTTATGACATCCATTTCTGCTCTTATTCTCAAAAAACTACCTAGAAGAAACTATTTTTAAGGGAAAACAAAAAAGCATATTCTGATATTTAAAATAAATTATATATAAATTTCATGGTGTCAATCTAATATAGTTAAAATTTATGGGGCGAATTGAAAACAAACAGATAGTTGAAGGGCGCATATCGTAAGAAGATTTATTTTATTTTATTTTATTTCTTGAAAAAAGAGGGGGACAAAAGAAGGGGGAAAATTCAGGAACCAGTTCCAGTTCACCGCCAAAAATTGGAAATCCAGGAAGCATCTCAAGGAAACAGAATCCGGCGACGAAGACGAAGACGAATCTCTCTCTTCATCTGATGCTACCGAATCCGGAGACGAATTCACCGGCGAACTAGAAGACGACGATCCCCAGTCGATGTCGATGGCGAAAATTTAGAAACCGAAGTCAAAACATCCAGCACAAGTTCTTCTTCGGAAAACGATGACTGAAATGTTCTTCTCAGGTCTAATCATTTTCCTCTATTCAATTTGAGATGAATACGGTTTTTCTATTTTAAGTGGAGACTGCATTATTTAGAACTGTTTTTAAGAACAAAGAAATTGAAGTGTTTTTCCAGTATACATTTTAGCAACTTCCTTAAATGCTTCTCTATTTATATCCAATTCTTGGAGGAGACGATATCCTTGATTTTGTGAATATATGACATTTTCTTGAAATTTTTGAAATTTTTGTTTCCTTTACACCAGGCTTTTGAAATCTTGCATTTCTGTTCGTGAATCACTTTGGACCACGACATCTGAATTCCTGTTAACTTCTTCTTTTATGTTCAATTCATTCTTTTTATGAAAATGGCTGAATAGTTTGGGTAACATCTATTGATAAGTTAGAGACAAAAGTTGAGGTAATTACTCAATATTTTCTTTATAAGGAGGTTTTCTTATGTATTTTTGGATGTTAATTATACATAGGACGGAAAAAACATATTCAGCTTTCTCACGAGGTTAACAGAGTTGAACAGAGAAGAGCTCGCAGTTACGGCTCTTGGTAGAGTTATTTACCAAAATAATGTTACTTTTTAACCTAAACTCTAAACATAAAGAAGTATGGAATGTTATATAACAGGAAATAATGTGAATTGAAAAAAAATTAAACTACAAAATATCATTTGACTTTTCATCCTTTTTATAAATAATAAATATTATTTTTTTATTAAAAATAAGAGAAAAATAATTAATGAATTGCAAATATCTGCCATGGCTAATGTTTAATTGTTGTGGTCCATCATTTCCAAGTAATGCACAACTATCAATTATAATGTTTTAATTTTTTATGGTACAAATTTGTTCCTCAATCTCCTACCTTCCAACCAAAAATCAATGCATAAAGATTAGATTAAAAAAACCCCATGCATAATATTTTTTTGTCTTTCCATAAATAGAAAATTCTTATCATATTCTTCCAAATAAAAAATAGTTATCTTATTAAAAGAAATAATATTATTTAATTATTTAATTTTCTTCTCGACACTAAAAACAATATATTAATTACGGGGAGTAGAAAATAAGTAGAAGAAGACACTAAAAATGGTGCAATAACTAATAATAAAGAGTCATAAAGAAAGTCCATGTGGAGGCAGAAGGGAAAACAGCTACGCAAAAATACAATTCTATTCCAGAACAACCGCGTCCTTTATGAAAAGATAGCTTCCTATTTATTTGCCACCTCCTTACATTATTTTCCACCATTTTCCCTCTTTCTTTTCTTTTTTTATATATTTTTATTTTTATTTTTAAATCTCACAATATTTTCACAAAATTTTTCAATAATTATTAAATAGCAACATGAAACTGTCATTTATTTATACCAAATTGTGGCGAACTTAACAAATATCTATATTTTATTATTATTATTATTATTATTGTTTTTTGTTTTTTTTCTAATAATTTTATTATATATATATATATATATATATAGAAAGGAAGATTTAAATCTTGATCAATAAATGCTCCTGCACTAAAGCCCAACTACCCATCTTCATCTCTTTCCTTCTCTTTAGACGCTTTCATTACTCTTCTCTACCTTCCCCATTTTCTGTTTCACACTTCATTACTAAACCCCCATTATTTCCTCTGTTCTGTTCCGCCACAAGATATTATTACTTTTCACCACGAAAAACAAATCGGTAAAAAAAGCAAAATGAGAGGAGTCGAAGGTTGTTGTTGTTTACTCCTGTTCTGCGCGGCGTCGGGTTTCCTCGCCGTTGTCGATGCCGCCGCCGCCGGAACACCATCGTTTGCGGATCAGTGCGGTGCTGAGTTTCAGAAAGTTACGGCATGTTTAACATTCGCGACAGGAAAAGCGGATAGTCCGAGCAAAGACTGTTGTAGCTCCGTTGGGGAGATTAAGGATAAAAATCCAGTTTGTTTGTGTTACTTTATTCAACAGATTCACAGTGGAAATAATGCTCAGATCAAGAGTATGGGTATTCAGGAAGCTCGTTTGCTTCAGTTACCTTCTGCTTGTAAACTCAGTAACGCCTCTACCGCTGAGTGTCCCCGTAAGATCATTTCTTCAACCTCTCCCTTTATATATATATATATATATATATATATAATATATTATATAATATTATTTGCAGAAAAAAAAATTAAGGGAAAAAAAGCATGCAGTTCTGTCTTGTCTTGGAAGTCAAAAATCACTGATAAAAATCTTGATTTTTTTTGTGATCACATGCAATTAGTTAGCTGTCTTCTAGCTAGGCTGTTCTTTACTTTTCGCATGACTTTTTAATTTACTTCAAAGTTCACACTCTCTTCCTGACTTGGGATATTTTCTTTCTTTTCACTCAAGATATATATATATATATATATATATAAAGTCTGTTTTATTTTTTATTTTAAAAAAAAAATTAAAAATAATATTTCACTTATTTGATCATATCCTAACTAGCAGAGCATATTCAACCATGTGCATATATATATATGTCTGAAATCTTCTCACAATTTTAATTTTTTTAAAAATATCTTACTGGTTAGGGATAAAAAATTCTTAAAATATGGTTTTTGTTTTTTAAATATGAAGTTTAATGACTTTGTTTTTTTTTTGGGATAGAGCTGCTGCACCTGGCTCCGAATTCGCCGGACGCCGCCATATTCACGAACGCAACCGCGGCATCATCAGCACCGGCTACTACGTCACCTGCCGGAACAGGGACGTCATCACCGACGAAAGCCGACGATAACGGCTGTGGATTTGCAAATTCGGTATCACTAACTGTTCTTCTGTTCGCAGTTACTACGGCGGTGAATATCTTCTTATTTTCCGGGTTTTGAAACTTTGATATCTGATGAAGGATAATATTATTCTTGCTTCTGTTTACTTTGTACTGCAACTGTTGAACAGAACTTTGTTTAGTCACTTTCTTTCAATTTCTTGTTATTTGTATTTTTCCACTGCTTTTTTATTATTATTGTTATAACTGAATTCAGACAGTTTTTAATTTGCTAGTACTTCATATATATATATATATATATATATATATATATATATATATATATTATTTTGAATCTTTTGAGGTATCTCTTGTCTAATTTATCTTCAAACTTATAATTTATGAAAATTTTTAAAAAAATTGTGGGAATAAAAATTAAATAAAATTTATAATTTAACAATTTCAAAATTTCAATTTAAAATTATCTTTGATACTTTTGGTTAAAATATAGCATGTCTTGCACATGTATTGTTCTTAGTAAAGAATTGTAAATGGCTTAGTATTAAACTAAAGTTAATAAGTTAGATGTTTTTATTGTATAATAATGAAATTGAGATATTTTTAAAATAAAGTTACCTATAAATTTAGGTTCATTGGATATAGTCATGAAAAGTAGAAAAAGAGAGAACAAAGATGGCAAACAAAAAAATTCTAAGTGATTGGTATTTTTTTTAACCTCTTTTTCAAGTAAAGGTAAGAAAATGAAGAAATGAGAACATAAAAGGAAAGGAGAATTGGGGAGAATAAGAATATGAGGAAATTGGAAAAAAAAGTTTCATCGGAACAAACAAAATAGAGTAAAATGAAAATGAGTTTAAATGTATATTAATTTGTCAAAAAAAGAAACTAACTGGATCAAATCCGACTCTTAAAGCCCACAAGGTATAAGCTTATAATATGGGCCGGGTCTATGACTTTCCTCCACTACCCTTTAAAAGGGAACCACCCGAAAAGTACACAGTAAAAAACTTTGACTGTTTGACTCGAAACAATTCGGAGTCGGAAACGAATTGAAGTTTGTTATATAATCCAGCCTTTTTTTAACCAACCGTGCCCTTTCCGCTTTGTCTTAGCCCTATCGTGGACGGCCATTGCCATCGCGCCGGAGCGAATTCCTCTCCGATCTCTCGTCTTCTGTTATCTTTCAAATATGTCTCAGGTAAAATCCAGGTTTTTATTTATGAAATTTTTTAGTTTCTGAATTTTTGCGTCGGATTTGTTTCGAATGCACTGTATATTTTTCTTTTGTGTTGTTACGGTTACCGAGACTAATTATCCGAGGAAATTCACTGATTGATTTTATTTTTGTATAAGATAACAATTCTTGACACATTGATTTGATTTGAATGGTAAATGTTAAATTTTCTGAATTGGGTTGTTGTCGATTATGTAGGTCGACAATAGAAATTCTTCTGCTACCAAGCGCGCTCGAACTGATGGTATGTTTTTTTTTTTTCACCCAATATTTGTCCTTTGTCTATTCGGGATTTAGTGTTTGCGAATTTAATTATGTTTTCTGACAGGCTATCAGCTGCCTCTCTGTGTGCCACTGTGTGTGTAGTTTTTTTTTTTTACCAGTTAGAACCTAACAGGTAGTTGGGGGATGGGTTTAAGGTTAATTTAAGGGATTGAAGTTAGCCTTTTAGAGGTATAAGCCATAAAAAATTTTACCATACATAAAGACATGCTCAGAATCTATCAGGAATAGTATTAAAAGGGGCTTAGAATACTATTGGTAAGTTTAATATATGGCATTTATTGTTAAGATTTTCTTCCGCTATGGTGTTTATTGCTGTTCTGTTGATGATGATTTGCTCTGTAAGTGTACTGAGTAATTGATGCATGAAGAAACTAATTTGGAAATATACAAAGAGAAATACAGAAGGTGAGAATGAGGTGAACGGAGAGGAAAGGATCAACTGTTGTCTTTAATTTCTACATTCATGGGAAATGTTAATCATGATCTGCTCAACACATTGGTTTTATTTGTTGGTAGGTGCCCGCAGAGAAGATGATTGGACCTGTCCAAGTTGTGGCAATGTTAATTTTTCTTTCAGGACGACTTGCAACATGCGTAACTGTACACAGCCTAGGCCTGCGGATCATAACTTTGTATGCTACCAACTTTTTCTTTTCTAATTACTGAACTGATTGTTATCTCAGCATAATTATCAAATTTTTACTTGATTTTACCACTTTCCCTGGTCTATCCTACCACATTGTGGTGGATGTCGCAGAAACAAGATCGTTTTTACCTATATGCATGCTTAGTTCACTAACAACTTGTGTCTGCATATATTACGCTGTTTTCAACTTTACTTGCTACCATCCTTCCTTTATTTGCTTCTGCCAGTAGTAGCATAGTGTTATGATATTTTGCATTCTTAGAAATAACTAGACATATGATAGGTGTAAAGGTTAAAGACTGAGTTGCCACTTGTCACGGATAAGTTTATTCTGGGTGGATTTCAATATTCTGATGTTTTGTTTATTTACTCTATAATTTATTTATCCTCCCATATCTAGTTGCTGTAAGATTTGTTTGCTGTTATTGAGATCTCTTTCGATCTTTCAGAAATCTGCTGTAAAGCCTCTACAAGCACCACCAAACTACTCAACCTCAGCACCCTATGTAGGCGCTGGTGCTCCATCATCAATGTATATGGGTGTGCCGTCTTATGGATCCTCTGTGTTCAATGGAACATCTATGCCGCCGCCTTACGATATTCCATTTTCTGGAGCATCAGCTTTTCATCATTATAGTTATGGTAGCCGTCTCTCTGGGGGTAGTCCTTATCGGCCCTTGCATTTATCTGGCCCAACTCCTTACTCTGGTGGATCTATGATTGGAAATGGTACCCTTATATCTTTACTTTCCATTTTCCCAAGTAACTGATCTGATTGCTTTGTTTTCATTTTTCTTCCACTTTTTGATTTCCCACAATGTGTAATATGCATATAAAGTGAAAAATTAGTTCCCTCGGCTATCAACTGTATTAATTAGGACATTATTCATTTTCTTGTTAACCTCTACATTTTTTAATGTTGAATTTGTCTGGTTTTCTTTTTCCTTTTTTTGTTTCCTTGTGATTATGTGTTTCATGTACATTATTTTTTAGGTGGGATGTATGGTGTACCACCATTGGTGGACCAATATGGCTTGCGTCTGCCCCTTGGCCCCGCCCCAATGGTAATTACAAAATGGTCTCTTATAGAAATAGATGTATAATCTTGTCAATTATCACAGCACTTCTAATGGAAATAATGGAAACTTTATTGTAGGGACCACGACCAGGATTTTTCCCGGATGATAAAGCCCAAAAGAAGGGTATATTGATGAATGAGCCTCTCTTTTAGATTCTTCACTGCTGTTCACTCTTTTTAGTAATTATTATACATCTTTCTTTTGTTGAACATTTTAGATGGAACACGTGATAATGATTGGAAATGTCCTAAGTGTGGAAATGTTAACTTCTCATTTAGAACCGTATGTAATATGAGGAAGTGCAACACACCTAAGCCTGGAACTCAGGTATGTACTACTTTCTTTGGGCACGAAGTAAATTTTTTAACTTGAAGGAAATCAGAGTGTTTCTCTGTTTTAGAAAGTCTTATCATGATAATAAGATGCAGTTGGCTATTTTAACTTGCATATATCTCACTGGGATGCTGAAACTAAAACCCTTGTGGTACTGAAACTAAAACCCTTGTGGTACCTAAACTAAAACCCTTGTGGTACCTAAACCTTTTCTGTTTATGTAATCACACAATTTCATATCATAGTTTTTATTGATGTACATTTGTTTTGCTATGAATGTAGGGTGCAAAATCAGGAAAGAATTCAAGTAAGTCGCTTTTCTCATTTATTCTTTGGTTAAGAAAATTTGCACATCTCAAGTTTGTCTTTGGTCGTAACAATCTGAATACACATGCACAATCACTTTCAGAGCCAGACATGCCCGAGGGAAGCTGGAAGTGTGAGAAATGCAACAACATTAATTATCCTTTCAGGACTAAGTGCAACCGACAGAACTGTGGTGCTGAGAAGCCTACTGAATCAAAAAAGTCGCCATCCAATCAAGCTGATGAAAATGATCAGGTCTGTTATCTGCTGCATTCTTGTTTGAAGTGTTATCAAGAATTGGTTTGTTGGTACACCTTCCATTTATTTGTAAATTCGGAAAATGTGCAAGTTGTTGATTTATCTGTATTTGAGATTTTTCTTATAGGGCCATGCAGGCTGCCTTATTCTATTTCACCTTTTCTTATTTTTCATGCTTTGGCAAATTTTCCATTGTTTCCTTTTCATATATTACCTTCCCTCTCTTCTTCCTTTTTTTTTTTCATATTCTCTCCTTTTGTGTCGATGCATTTATTAATTTACAGTTGTCTACTGTTCCAGTGAGTACTAGGGCATATTTGTGGGTTGAGAAGGTCCAGAGTTGTCGTCCAGCGTTGCTCAGTCTGGTGTCTGTCATGTCATCTTCCTGTTGCAGCGGTATCGAGTTACTCTGCCTTACCATTTGTGTCAATTTGTTGTATCAACTTAAAATGGGATCTTGTGGTCTTTGTGGATCCAAATTTAGTTATAACAGTGTCTACTAGCTTATTCTTGTGAGATTTTCAGGATGGTGCTGGTACTATTTAGTATAGTTTGTACTTGCTGGTATGTCATCTATTTTACTAGGTAAGGTGAAGTGCACATCTGCTACGTTCTCATGGTAGTATAAAAGTCTTTACACCCTGCATTATTCTGGTCTTTGTTTAGTTCCATAAAGTTTACTTTGGGGTGTCTAAGTTCTGGATCTTTAGTAGGTTCTCCAGTAGATAAATCCTAAAATGTAAAACTGTAGGTTCTTCAATTGAATCCTATCTAGAAACCATCAGGTCTGTGAATATTCAAAAGCAATTTTTATCTCTGCTCTTTCGTCTTCCCCATTCGGGATTGCCCTATGTTTGTATGCTCATGGTTTTTCAGAAGTTTTCTTCTGTTTTAGATTTATGAGCCCATTGGTCAGCAGTGGAGATAATTATTTCGTTATCTACCTCTCTGTCCAGACTTCTACCACCAGCTTGAACATGGGAAAGAGGTCAGGGAATTACTAATTTATTTTCATCCTGAATGATCCGCTGGTTTTGTTGTCAACTGATTTTGTCAGTCCGACATTGTAGATCTGCTTGTCTTGTCTCCTCTTCCCATCTTCCTCCACTCCCCAATATTTTTTGGTTTAGGCTGCATGTTAGTCACATTGCATGGTAATTTGAATGGATATTACCTTGAGGTACCCGGCCAACCCAATGACTATAAACTACTTCTAAAGCATTTATATTCCTTTTTAGGTAAGTAACTAAACAAAATATAATTAGTAGATTAGTAGGCTATAATTGTAAGATTATTTTTAAAGACGATGGTGCTGAATTTGTCTAGGTATTAGTTATAAATATTACGTTGACTATATGCAATTAAAAATTTATTATTCATTTTTTATTTTAATACTTTTATATAATTAATATAGTAATTATTTTTATAAGATAACGACAACTTTTTGTATTAATTAAAGTTATTTTAATTATTAAAAAAAATCATAGAAATGATTAGTGATAATTTTAATCCTATTTATTATTGGTAAAAATAAAATCTCTACCATGGAAGTTAACAATTATAAGTATTATGTAAAACTTTTTTTTTTTTTTTAAAAAAGAATTATTTTAATATTTTTGTATCTTTTATTTAAACATATTTGTATTCTCTTATTTACATTTGAATTATTTTTTTTTTGTAAAAATTATATAAGCAATTTGTTTATTTAAATTTTCTTTTTTAAAATTTAAAACATTTTTATTAATGAAACTGATACTCATTCTTGATATTCAAATATAATAATAATAAAATATATTTTAATAAAATTAATAATGGTAACTAATTAATATATTTTTTATTTTTATTAGAGTATGAAAATTATTTAGTAATATTGTAAAAAAATATAAAATTTGGAATAGTACTAATTGATAGAACTTATTATATTTTAATAGTTTTAAATTTTAATATTTTATAAAAATTAAAATTTGTGCCGCAATGAATAAAATAAAAATGTTTTTTCTTCTTGTTTTTACCTATATATATATATATATAAAAGAATAATAAAATTTAAAATAAATGTTGATTAAAACTTAATCTTTTATAAAAATTTTGATATAACTTTCAAAAGAAATAAATACATACATTTCCAGACATTGCCAAGATTTTGATATAAAAAAACCTTTGTACCTAATGTTTCTTAACCCGCAATCTTTATACACCACACGGGTGCAAGAAATCAGAACCACTTTCCATAAAATAAGCAGCAAAAAACAAAGATCCCTAAAAAATACAAATTAATTGCAGGATCAATAATTTCTGAACCACAAAACAAAGCTGTTTATCAACTAGGTTATGTACTATTTCAGAGGCGAACACTGTCCCTCCTCAGTATAAAAAGTTGATACATTACCAAAACATTTCAAAACCCGACCACAGTGATCAATACAACAGAGAGAGAGAGAAAGAGTATTAGAGATCCGGAGGATTTTAATCTAAAACATGGGAATAAATACCGTGATAATGCGGTCTGAAAAGCTGAATTTCCTGAGACTGCCCTCCAGAGTTACTGAAGGTGTGGAATTGAGAAGTTGTGGAATGTTGCGGTTGTTGTTGTTGTTGTTCAATCTGCCAGTAGTCTGAGGAACCAAGCGGTAGGGAAGGCATCACATCGACATGCAAAGACATGCTGGAAGGATTTACATGCAAGTGTTGGTCAAATGAAATTGACTCCGGTTCAGATGAAACCCAGGAATTTGTTGACAGAAGAGAGAGAGCACGAGGAAGCTCGGGTGCTGAATCTAAACTAGAGGAGAACATTGTTTCCTTGCAACCTGTAAATAAAAACAATGGCGGTCTGAGACACCAATTATACATTCATACAAAAATATAGCAATACAAGGCTCATTCATTACACACTGGATGATACAAAACAAGGTTTGCTTCCTGACAGAATAATACCGCCAAGAAGGATCAAGAATGTTGTGTTCTATCTAGCCCAGGTACTTGAACTCTACCCCATTTGCAATTACTAATAAAAGCAAGCATTCCCAACGACAATATATAATAAAGTTTACTTTCTTAAACATGCACACCAAACATTATAGAGACGAGAATTGTCAAGAAATTAATACTACCAACTTAAGTTATTTTATAACTTGTAAATGCTTCCGCAGACATACAAGGAAAGCAATCATGAATGGTGGACATCATGGCTTGAGCAGTATCGTCCACTTAGAAAAGCAAAGTTATTCACTGTCTTCTTAAAAGAGAACTTTTAATGTTTTTATCAACCCAAAATTAAATTACACATTCAAGTCCAACTACACAATATAACCAATTCCCCTGTGTAACTGTCCCTACATCAGTACTTCAGCATCTCCCAGTGTTTATACCCCTTAATAAATAAAAATACCTTATAAATGTTTACCTAATGGAAGAATCTTATAAGAGATTTTTTTTTTTTTTTTTTTTAAAAATTCAGTGTCGGTCCACTTCTTCAAGGTAAAATTTCCTGAAACTCAAGAAATTGTAGACTTTCTAGGATGACACAAGTAAGAAATTTTTTTTCTTACCTACGTTTCAGTGTCGGTCCACTTCTACAAGGTAAAATTTTATATAGTGTTCTCTAGAGGTACAAGTGATAGTTCAACTGGGTTCAGGTAATTCTAACACATATAACGCATGCATATGCTAGTGTCCAGTTAACCTTGTATCTCTTGCACATATAATAAGAATAAATGTTGTTGGTCTTGGTCAACCTAATCATCCTAACATGAAAACTACAGAAAAATGATGCAAACGAGATCAACTTATCAAGGATGATAAAAACATAACATGCAGATTAGGTAGATAACTTTTTATTTCATGTAATGTAATATTTAGAAAAGTCAAACCTTGTGGGAAAACCTCAGGTGAGGTTGTCTTGCATGCCGAAATGCCATTGGATGAATTACTATGTGAAGATATGGCAAAGGGCAGGTCAATTGCTGACACAGATGGATGGCCTCCTTTCGCATGTTTTATGGGAAAATCTTTTGTTATAGTGAACTTGGAGCCATACATATTTTCCCAGGTTGAATCTCCAACACTTTTAGCACTGTTCAGTGCAAAATTCATATGTTGCCTGTCACCTAGGGATGTGTAAGAATAATAATATCAAACAAAGGAAAGTACAAGCTAATATTAGGCAAAAACAAGTTCTAGAGTTGGCATAGAGAGAAGCACCAAATATCATTAGATGAAACATATTTAATTGCTGAAACATATAAGCGGATCATAGTTCCTCTGTCATTCATACTAATTGTGTTCTTTCCTATTTTCAATTGAGCAGCCCCACTGATCAATCTATTTATTTATTTTAAGTAAATGAAGAAGAAGGAGAAAGATATTCATCTTGAATTGGTGGTAAATTAACCAAAAGATGATAGAAAAGCTGGAAGTAAAATATCTTGAGGCTAGTCAAATAAGGATACTCCTTATCCAGGTCAAGGAATCAAATGCTGCAAGTGAGCACACCATTAAAAGAAGAAGTTCACAATGAAATGAAATGGATAGCTATCTTTTCTCCATCTCTGGGCTAATGCGTTATTCTATGCATGTCCATGTCACAAATCCATGCAAGCAAATAAAAATGTCAGAAAATGGAATCTGAATCAAACTTCAGTGTTTCCTGCCTAGGAAATTATTCTCCATTTCTAGGTGCGCACCTTATAATTTGACCATGACATTAAGTTTTCATGTCAGCAAACAGAATAAAGTCGAATTTCAGAAAACTTTAATACCATAAAATGATGAAGTAAGCTTCGCCGAATGAAATTGAATTGTTTCCTGCCTAGGCTTGCGTCGTCGAGCATTATGATCAGATAGCCTTCTGCGACAGCTTCTCTTCTTCTCGTCAAATTCAGATAAGCTATGGAACCTAACGTGGTGAAGAGAGAAGCTGTTACTCAACAGAATCAACAAATAGAGAAGCCAGAAAATAAAATTCGCAATTGACACCCGAGTCTCAGCAGAGTAGTTTATTAGAGTATCTCTGCAGGACTTCTCCGTCTCCACATAATTTATTTGATATAAACATAACATAGATCACATAAGAAATTTACCTGCTGCATTGTTGGCAAAAACGTCGCTCAAGACCTCCCACAATGACTTTAGGACATTTGGAATGATCATCACAAACTCTATGCTTACGATGATATTCTTTAGCTGAAGAAAGATCAAGGTTGCAGCCTTCCACTTGGCAGAGAGGAATGGATACATTCTGAGAAGCAGGTTTTGTTTTCTTAATATTGACACCAGATGATTCGGGAACCACAGGTGACGAGTGGCTTTTAGCATTTGTTGGGCTGTTATTGTTCTCAAAATAGGTTCTCTTACCTAATTTGAGACATATTAGCGGTTCAACAGAAACCACAGAACCCTCCAAAGGCGATGATGTGCCAGAGAGCTCAGCCCTGGTAGGCTCCTGTCTCTTGATAACAGCTCCAGAAGAGCTCTCAAATGCCTCAAAAGTGAAACCTGAAGTCTTAATCCCCTCCTTAGGTGAAGAATTTGTAGAAGCAGAAATTGAGCTCTTTACTGATGACCCGTGTGCTAAATCTGAGCATGACCCACCACTTCCTGATATATTGAATGAGCCTGCATCAATTTCCCCTCCGTCTTCAATCTCCCAGTCCGTTAATTGCAGCTTTTTGAGACCGTCACTTGCTTTCGAATTGAACGTGACTAAGTTATCCCAGTCCCACTTTCCACTCCACTCCATCTCAGAAAAGGATTCCGCGCACTTGTTTAACGCAATTTCTTCTTCAAAACCTACAACAGACAATCGATCATCAGATCAGCAAGAAAAACCAATCTAAACATAAACAAGTTTTTTTTACCGTTTTGATTTTCTTTTTCTTTTTTTTGAGTGGGGAGTTTGGTGGACGTCAATAGGATGAAGGAATGAAAAAGACCATAGGGCAGACAGAGTAAACAGTGTATAGATGGCCGTACCCCCTGTACTCAACCCATGAAACAGTTGCTCAAAACACTGTTGTCGCTCAAGATTGATGGATAAATCACCATATTATCTCCTTCCCGAATAAAAAATGAGGAATTTTCTGAAATCTTCAGTCTCTAAATCTGGTAATTTAGAGTCAACAGAGTAGACTGAACTTTTCCAGGGAAATCGGCAAAAGCTCTTTCAAGTTTCTACCCACGGAAGCAAGTAAAGAGACCAGCTCAAAGTTTCAGTTGATCTAGAGTGAAGAACAATCCAGTAGTTTAATTTAAAGCCATTTTCCTTGCAAATCCTCCCAGCTATGACCTGAGAAGAGCAGCAACAGCATAACTCTCCACCATCAGGGAATAATAATACTAAATCAAAGAATTCAATTCACAACTTGTGTAGTCAGAAATGAAAAAGAATCAAATAAAGCTTAACATTTCTAGTAAAGAATAGAGAGTAAATGTTCCCCAACCTCCTGCAACCACTGTGATAGAAATTATACTTTCCACCCTTGCCCACACCACCTACTGCACAAAATCCTAGAATATAAAAAGTTACCATCACTCATCCTTCCAAACCCCACAAAAAAAAATAATAAATAAATAAAATGTTACTTCCCATACTTCACCATCTAAAGCATCTCTAAAGAATCAAAAACTTGTTTTTCCACACCTTGTTTAGTCCTTCCTAAACAAGGGAGACACTAATAAAGTTGAAATTTCATCTTTGAATGAGCTGTTGCTTTCCAATCAGGGACAACCAATATGAGAATGATTGACAAAGCCAAACACCCATTATAATTTAACCCCAAAAGAAAAATCAATACCAACAATAAAGACCCATTTTACCAATTATCCAAGTTCACTATTTCCACGCACAAACCCTATGTGCGAACAAACATCAAACACACTTTTTTTCTTGTCTATTTAGAACTTAACAAACAGATAAATCCTACACATACTAAAAAAATATCAACAAAAAAAAAATTTACCTCATCCGCTAACTATGATTAATGAGTGAGTAAATAATTTTGTCGAACTTTAATACTAACACATAGATTTGAAGTGATTTATTGTGGTAAGAAAACCTTATTACCTATATTTATATATATTGTTGGAATAGAAGTTACATCTTATAAATAAAATAAATATAAGAGAGAGAGCTGAAGAAAAATATTTTAATGGAAATGAAAGATGGTCCCCCATCTAGGGTTTTTTTGGGAAAATACAAGTGAAAGCTGAGACGTCCAAACTTTTTTTTCTCTGCTCAGAAACCTTTCCCGAGAATGCACGAAAACGACATCGTTTCGAGCTCACCACTTCCTATTTCTTTCAAGCCGTGACGTGGAACAACACCCCCAACACAAACCTCACTCCCTTCCTTCCTCCCTCAGCTGTGTGAGAACTGAGAAATGGAAGAAAATTTTTTTTGCAGAAAACACCAAAACAAACATTGGACAAAAGAGAAAGGAAGAAAGCGAAAGGAGAAAGAAGCAGAAATAGGAGGAAAAGCATCTTCGAGTTTTCTTCCACTCCTCTTTTCCTTTATCCTTCTTTTTTTTTTTTTTTACTTTTCCCCATGCAGTAAATAAAAGCTATTCTCAGAAAAAATTTCCATTTTTACCGATATGCTTTTCCCCTCAGATATAATAATAATGCTACCGTTCCATTCCACAAAATCCCTCTTCTGCTTATCCAAAAATAGGAAAAACAAAAAAAATAAATCACTCCCAACCAACTTTGTACTGCTTCTGAAACTCGGAATAAGCAATAATAATAATAATAACTAACCCTAACCAACAACTCCTTTTTACTCCCATGGAAAATCATTCCCACCTTTTCTATTACCTTTCTGATAATTTCTGGAAGAAAAACAAAACGCTCGAAATTTAATTATTAACTTTTCCCTTTCTCATGGATGAAAAAATAATAGCAACAACATAACTTAGATTTGAACTGATCTTTTTACATTAAAAAAAAAAAAATAGCAGCAACTTCGATTTGAAATTTTACTTGTTTAAGAAGGAAAAAAAAACAGGAATGTAGAGAGAGAAAGCTTACAGATTGGTGATTGAACTGAGAGAATGAGAAAGTTTTGGGGGATTTCGCCTTTACCGAATGAAGAAAGTAGAGAGAGAAAGAGAAGATTTAAAAGACATTAGAATAGTAATTGAAAGTACTGCCTTCACACGCTCACTGCTCACTTCTGCCACTTCCTGAGAGCTGTGTGTCTTTCTTCTTCTTTAGTAATTTTTTTTTTTCTCCGTTTTTCCGTTTTTTTTTTTTCTTTTTTTCCGTTTTGCTATAAAAATTATTTATTCTATTTTCAGTACATCTTTAAAAAAAAATTAATTAAAATAATATTTTTCATTCACAGATATTTTTAGAAGTAACAATAGATATTAATTATTAAATATTATGTAAAATAACTTATTACTTTATGATAGAAATAAATATTTAAAATGGTAAGTAATAACTATTATTATTATTTATAGAAATTTTTAAAATATCGAAATTACATTAATATAATAAAATATTCTTTTAATTAAAAAATTAAGCTCCACAAATACAATTTAAAATAAAATAAAATTAACCAATTAATACTTTCCACTTGGCGCAAGTAACCTTTACTTTTTACATTCAAAATTATTGATTCGATGTGATTGGGCAGATCAATGGATCAGAAATACACGTGGATGGCAGATTTCAAATGGGACCCATTTCATTTATGACAGCTATTCAGTTTCCTGTGGCATTTTTTCCATTTCCCTTCTTTTTCTTTTTTCCTCTTACCTTTTTGGCTGCATCGAACTGGCAACAATAGAAAAGACATAACAGAATAATAGCGTGAGTTTTTTTTTTTTTTTCTTTCTAATATATAATATTTTTTAAAAAGAATTTATTTCGACAACATTTTTAAAAATATTTTTCTGAAAAAAAAATTAAATTAAAAATAGAAAGTATAGTGCCTTTAATTGTTTGGGAGATTTTTCTTTTCTTATTTTCTTTGGTTCCTATTTAATAGAGATAATTTTCACGTTATTCACACAAATTTCCCGTACAATAACTTTTAATATCTCTTAGTACTTTAAAATGACATATTAGTATCATGCTATCTTGCAAGGGATAAATAAATAATATTTTTTTTATTTAATACATTAATAATTTTTATTTATAAGATAATGATTAAATAATTTGTAACCATATCCACTTATATTGTCCTGTCACATTCAACTAAACCTAATTATTGGATTTTAAATCCAATTGTTTCTATAAAAAAGGTAAAAATGTAATACGTATTTAAATTTTAAGTTACATTACTTTTAAAATATTATTTTAATTAATTTAAATTTAAGTTAAAATTGAATTTACATACTTTAATTATTCAAATAAAAAATTTCACATTAATTTTTTCGATAATTAAATATATATATATATATATATTATTAATAATTCAACAATAAATAATGATACTTGTGAACATAAATTATTATTGGTATAGAATAAATAATTGTTTTTATTTGTTGCATGATCACGTTTCTTAGAAGAAAAAATGGTCACGTCCATTGCACGTAAGGGACCATTTATCTAGTGGTGGAATTGGCTTTCCTTAAATAATAAAACGCTCAGCTCACCTCCCATACTTCCCCACTTCCCTGGAACACTAGCTAACATATATATATATATATATATATATTGGTTTACCAAATATAATTAAATACAAATTTTCGATTTAATCTATTTTGGTTAGTAGAATGTTTCTTTTTAAATTATTATTTAAAACTCTTGTATTTATTAATAAATACAATTTATCATGTGAAATTTTTTTTACTATTTTTATAACGTTTATATAAAGTGTGATTTTTCCTTATAATAAGTCAAAGGCGAGAAAATAATATTCCGTCGGTTTTTTTTGCTTTTTCGGGTTTTTTTTTTAATCACACATCTATTATATTTAATTTTTTATATTATTATAATTAATATTTTATAATTCATATTGATTAATTATTTATCTAAAATAAAATATATTTTAATATTTTCCACCAAAAGACATGTTAATTTTTATAATTTGTCAGCTAATAATTTTAAGAGATTATAAGTATAAGATATAATGGTAGAAATAGAAAATTTAATAATATTTTCAAAATATATATATAAGTTTTTTTTAATAAATATATTTTCAAAAAATGTAGTTGATTATTTTTAACACATAAATATTTTATTAAATTCAATTAGTACATAAATTCAACTAAACGATAAGTAAAAATTTAAATTTTTTTACTCAATCATACATTTTAAACTCATAAAAATAGAAAAAAAAACAAATAATATTATTCCAAATTTATAATGAATATCTTATAATTTGTATAACTATATACATAGAAATAATAATTAATATATATAATTTAATATTACATATTATTAAAAATATCTGACATAATTTATAATAATTTCACTTGTAAATATGAAACATGATAAATATAAAAATATTCATAAATTTCAATATATATATATATATATATATTGCATCTCACTGGGCCAAAAAGCTGAATAGATATATTATTATATTCTCATGAGATGACAGCCATAACCATAGTCAAAACTTGTTTAGATCTAAGCGTGCATTATACATTATATATAATTATAATTAATTAACTTGGCTTAGTTGACTGCTGGATGCTTTTATTAATTAAGTATATAAAATAAATAATGCAACTTCCACTTATTTAAGTAAATAATTATATTTAATTAATATAAAATTACTAATTAAAACTCAATAACCAAGATGGTGAAAGATTAGGAGTGGATTCGTTGTCGGGCTCTAACTATTTCTTTATATTAATTTATTTATTGGAGGAATCATTCCCTTCTTGCCCAAGTTTTTATAAAATATTTTATTATTATTATCGAATAACTCCTAAATTTAAATTATGATCCTTACTTTTTCCCATAATGCGAAAAAAATAATAATGAAATATTGTTAAATTTTTATGTTGACTTTTGACGAGTCTGAATCTTTTGGTGAATTTATTTCAACGCTATTATAATTATATTAAAATCTAATAGACTCTAGAAACATTATTGTGAATTAAATTTAGAATAATGAAAACCTAACTTATGACCAAAATTCTAACTAACTAAAATTATATAAGTAATCATAATTTAGAATATATGATTATTGATAATTTTATATATTTAAGAGATGGAATTAAGAGCAGTTTCAGGAGTAGATTAAAATAGGGCAGAAAAGTCAGTTATTAGTTATAGCCGTTAATAGTTGTTAATTGAGAGTAAAAACTTTACCAAGATCTTATTCTCTCAATTAATTATTTCACGTGAAAATGTCAGGTTTTGGACCACCCTCAAAATATCATATTATAGACATAAACTTAACCACTTTCTTTTTTCTTTAAAATTTTCATAACCACAAACATTGTAAGTATATATATTATATATATATATATATATATATATATTCAATACTAAAATGTATTATAAAAAAAAAATAAATAAAATAATAATATAAAATTTTTATATGTGCAAAAATTGAAAAAAAAAATGAAAGGGTAATAATGAAGATTTATTTATATATTTTTCTCTGGAAAAAATGAACCAAAATAGATAGTAAAAGAAAACGAGATACATGGGAATAAATCCATTAAGATCAAAATTTGTATCAATAAAATCTTTAAATAGATATATTATTTTTAATAAAAATATTTTCTTTAGAAAAATTTCAACAATAAAATCTTCTAAGACATTAAGTTCAAGATACCTGAAGAATACACAGTCAAGGAATTGTTTTGACTAAATGTTTTTTTTTTCGACAAAGAACCAAACCAATTCAAACCCAAGTACATATTTTAGATTCACAACAATAATATTTTCCTTTTTTTTTTGGAAAAAAAAACAAATTCTGGCCTCTCAGGTCAGAAAAAAATGCCAAAGAAGTGTCAGTGTGAACATATAATCATTCTTGGGCCTTTATACGCATTAAGATGGACTGGACTTTGTTTCCTATTGCAAGAATACTAGGTTTGGAAATTTGAAATCTCCCCATGGCTCCATATATATATATATATATATATATACACATTCCAACTGGTAGGATATCAATCAAAGTCTCACATTTGAAAATCATGTTAAAGTTGTCTAACATATAAATATTATACCTACTCCATTAGTACGAAGCCTTTTGGGTGGTTATCCAAGAGCAAAATTGTGAGGGCTTAGGCTCAAAGCTTGATGATAATATCATACTAATGTGGAGTTAAGTAATGAGAACTCAAATCTTATTGAATTTTTTTGACCCAACAAGTGGTATCAGAGTTTAAGGTTAATGAGCTTGCTTGCTAGATATGGAGAGTCAGTGCCTTGCAAGATAATTGTTCCTCTATGGGAGGACACAAGTATGTAGTTCTTGGTTTGAGGGGAGGAGTGTTGGGGTATCATTTCCCACATATAAAGATAATGTTAGTGGTAACTAATTTATAATAATACCACTAATGTAGTTAGTATGAGGCATTTTGGGTAGTTACCTAAGAACAAAACCGTGAGTTAAGTGGGCAATATTCAGGCTCAGCAAGTGGTATGAGAGCTTGAGTCTAGTGCCTTGCGAGGATGCAATATGAGGCCTTTTGGGTGGTTACTCAATAACAAAACCGTGAGTTAAATGGGCATATTCGGGCTCAGCAAGTGGTATCAGAGCTTGAGTCTAGTGCTTTGCGGGGATGCAAGAAGATTGTCCCTTTAGGGGAGGTTAGTGCCTTGCGGGATGTAAGAAGATTGTCCCTTTAGAGAGGACAAGGGTATGTGGTCCTTAATTCGAGGGGAGGATTGTTAGGATATCAATTCAAGTCCCACATATGAAGATCAATAGCATATAAAGATTATACGTATTTCATTAGTATGAGGCATTTTAGATGGTTATCCAAGAGCAAAATCGTGAGGGCTTAGGTTCAAAGCGGACAATATCATACTATAGTGGAGTTAAGTGGTGGAAGCTCAAATCTTGTGGGATCTTTCGGGTCCAACACCAGCCTGTATTCTACTCAGTATTAGGTCCATTAAAAATTTGTTACCCACCGCTCGCCCGGTGTCCTCACCTTTTGGAAAAGATTAATTTGGATTCAGTCTACAAAACGCTTACAGATTTTAATTTTTATTCCATGACAAGGGTTTGACCAAAGCTTTTTAACATGAAACTATTTTTTCAGAGGGATTCAAACTCTAAATCATCTGTCTCGAAGAAGCATTTAAGAGTTCGTTTATCGATTTTTTTTAACTTATGAGGTTAAAGTCCTTAATTTTTAGCACAATGAAAAAGCGAATATTATACAAATTAAAAATTTAATATTTATTGTGAGAGAAATGTAAAAGTGGAGTTGAAAATTTGTTTAAGTAAAAATTATTTGAAAATAGATCAAATCTACATTAGTCCTTGAAAATATGATTTTGAATATTGAAATGAAAAACATACATACATGTATGGAAAAGGATTTGACACGTATAAGAAGGATTCTATTATTAATTTACCAAAGAAAAAGAAAAATTTGGGGGACAAAAAAAAGAAAGAAAATGAAGAAGGATTGTATTATTGAAGAGCATAATGAGGTATGATAAAAATTCCCACCAAAAGAAGAAAAAAAAAAAGCCTCTATTCCCAAGACAAAGAAATGATTAGGCTCACCACAAATCCACGCCCTTGGTTTTGTTGAAACATAATCATTAACATTTTATCCTTTTCTTTTTTTCCTTCTTTTCTCTCTTAACTTACCTTCTCCTACTTCTACTAGTATTTCATGTCTAATCATCATTCCTCCCTTCTAAATATCTCTCCACTTTCCATTCAATTTTCCTTTTATACCCCTTTCCACCAAATTTATACATTTTATATATATATATATATATATATTCATTCTTTTAATGTATTTCCATTAAATTTAGTTAATATTTGATCTATTATTTTATTTATTATCATAACACCAATTAAATTTGAAAAATTATTTTATATGACTTTTTTATATTATAAGTGAGAGTTATATTAATTAATTAATGGTAATTTGGGTTAAGTGGAGGGATATTTGGGATATTTGATGATGGAAAAAGAAGATAAAAGTCGATGAAAGGCATGAAAGATGTGCATCACCCATCCCTACTCATTACCACTTGAGTACCATTGTTATAATATAAAGTACGATACTGCCTTCATCATCATATTCCTCCCCACCTCTATTTTCTTCACCCTTTCCGCTCCGTTTTTTGCCCTCTTTCCGTATATATTTATAGTTTAAAAAAAAAAATTAATTTTTTCCCCAAAATTGACAATTTGATTCATTTTAAAGAAATTTTTTTATTATAAAATGAGTATTTGGATAGTAGAAAACTGAAAATATTATTAAAAATTTTAGATTAAATCTTTTATTTTTTTTAAAGTAAGAGTTGAATTTTATAAGTGCTTTTGTAAGTTGAATTTGAATTAATCTTATAAAAAAAAAAAATGAGTGGTGAAAAAAAAACTGAAAATGTTTGAATTAGTGTAAAAAAAAAAATGCACTTTTTTTCTTCACCTACTTTAAATGATTATAATTTGCTTTTATGAAACTTAAAAATTTCCACTTTCTTTCAAAGTTTTTAGTCAAAAATAGGTACGTATAAAGTACAACAAAAAAATTCAAGCTAAAGGGAAAATCCTACTTGCTAGTAATTCTCCGTATAATTTGGGAAAAGTCGAATGAGATTGCAAGTAACAAATTATTATATTGAAAAAAGAAAAAAAAATTATTCTATCCCCAAATTTTATGTTTTTACTTTTTTTTAAAATAAAAATATTAATATTTTTTTAAAATAAAAATATTAATATTTTTTAAAAATTAAAATATTAAATATAGTTTAATTATAACAGTCTCATTCACTTGTCTCAAATTTTTTTTATAAAAAAGTTCTTATTATTTTTCTTATATATTTATGAATATTTTTGTTTATATTATTTTAAAATAAAAATTTATTCAAGAAATGATTTATGTAGCAACTCTGTATTTATTTATTTATATATATTAATTTTAAAACCTACAAGTGCTTAAAGAAGGTAACACCAGCTATAGGATAGGTAAGGGTCATAGTAGAAGGAAATACCTATAACTTTCTAAAATATCTAGAATTATTTGAACCAATAAAAGTAAATTAGCTACAATAGGGGTAGGGAATTTTGTTAGGTGGGTGGGGGTTGGAGGGTAGAATAGTAATTAAGTGTATGTGGCACAATTTTTTCCTATACTAATAAGTCTAGTCTTTTATTTTATCCCTATGGAAGTTAGAATTACGGGAATTTGCTTCTTAGGCAAGCACTAAATTTTTGTTTTTAGTTTGGTGAAAATACCACTTTTATGATATATTTTCTCTTTTAGATTTTAAATAAAATTAATATAATATTTATTAATATGAGTTTTATTTAAAATAATAAATATAAAAAAAAATTAAGCGTAAATGGGTGATTTGATTGGGTTCGATAACTTTTTTTTAACTTGATCTTGATTTTGTTAGACAATTATAAAAAAAATTTTAAAAATATTTACACAATTTATAGATGAAAAGAATGACAATTAACAAATTATTATGTCACTTGTCTTATCTACTTGAATTTATAAATATCTTATTTTCATTATTTTATTTTTATTAAGTCCACAATAATAATAATAATTTAATCATCCTAAAAATTCCTAATCTCACCAGTCGCCAAATGGTGGCTAATAATTGATATTACTTCTTTCGTGTCATAATTTCTTCACTTAATCCTTTTATTTAATTTATTTTCAATATTAATAATAAAATATATTATAATTAATGTGATGTTTTTATTAATATTTTCTAATTTGTTCTATGAAAAAAAATCAATAACATTTTATATATTATTTTTCTCTATTTGTAATCAATAAAGAAAAAATGAGGCGTTGACTAGTCAACAAATATGGCCCCATTTGTAGTTGTTGAATTTCCTCTTTCTAATCAATTGTGCGTTTATTTTATTTTACCCTTTTTAACCCTCCTATAAGAAATGATTTTTTTATATATTAAAATACATAAAATTACAAATTCATCGTGTATATATAAAAATAATACATGAAAAAAAAATTATAAAATTAGAATGTAATTTAATTATAAGAACACTTCATAAATTTTTTTTCCCTTTAATATCTAATTTTCAATGTCCATGCAATCTAAGGATGGTGCTTGTTTTTTTTTAAAATTTTTGGACAAAGTGACAATCTACAAAAATGAAGAGACAAAATTATTTTTTTATAAAAGTTATTTAATCCATCTTCATGAAATTATGCTTTCACCAAAATAATACCAAAATCAAAGAAGGGTAATATAGGAATATTGACGGGTAAAATAAAAAGGAAAAAAATTGGGATGGGGCCCAGGGACAAAAGTTGCGTACACGGTCAATACTACTCATTAATCGTATGGGCCTGATTACGTGGACATTCATGACTGGGTAATAAGAGGAACCACCGCAACATTATAGTACGGGCCACCGCAACTGATCATCACCACCACCACTACCACACGGGGAGGAAAGGAGAGAGGGGGATTTGATAAAGGGGAATGATGGATACATACGAGTTACAGATGTAGATATAGATATAGAGAGAGAGAGAGTGACAAAAAACTTTGTGAGAGAGAGAGAGATAGAGATAGAGAGAGAGATAGTAGATAGAGAGAGAGAGAGAGTCTGTGATAGAGCTGAAACTGGAGGAGGAGGAGTGTGGTTTGGGGGCTGGGGCTGGGGGTGAGGGGAGAGGGGAGAAGTGGAGACTGGACAGGGTATGGAAGGTGGGCTTGCCATGCTGAGGCAGCTCATCGGACAAGTTCAGGAGCTTTTGGAACTCTACGGTGGTTCTCCTCCGACGTTTCTTCCTAATTACTTTCTCCGTTTTCAACCTCTTCCCCCACCGGAGCATCATCAACATCAACATCAACGTAGGTAGGTTTTTGTTTGATTGTTTTTCACTCCATCTGTATTTTGTATTTTAACTTAATGTGAATTTTTGCCGATAATGCAGCTAAATGTGTTTACAAGCTTTGATTTCGTTGATGATTTTAGGTTTAAAGTTTTTGAGGGGGAAAAAATCGCGCAATTAATTGTGCTATTTCAATTTTGTGTTTCTCGCATAGTATCTTTTGTTGATGAATTGTGGGAGATGGATGGCGATTTAGTGTTGGCGATGTAATTTGAAACTACAACTGCCTATTTCTAATTGCTTTTAATAGTGGCTTAATTTCCTTGATTTCATGGATGGATTATGAAACTGGTAGGTGAATTCGTATTTGGATGTCCAAGTTCTTCATCTCTCTGATTCGTTCAATTTGTCAAGTATTTTTAAGACAAGTATGGTTTTCCCCTTAGATTTTAAATAAAGAATCAAAACCTGAGACTACAGATGCTAACCATTTTAATTCTTATCAATTCTTTCCCTCTTGAGTTCTGATGGGCATGAATGGTGCCTTGTCCTGTGCATTGGTTCTAATGGAGTTGATAAAACCACGTTCAAGTGAATGTTGGTTTCTATTTATTTGTTAAGGTTTTACTCCTGTGTGTTACCTCAGGCAAACCAACATCTCTGATTGTTTGTTCCTGTATGTTCTTAGTCAAATCATCATCTAACCATTTGTTTTTATTTACTAACCATATTCTTTTCTCATTTTATTTTTGGGTGGTGGATTAAGAAAAGGAGGAATCTAACTATGAGAGATTGTTGGCATAATTAGTCACTTGTGTTATGCGTTTCTCAAGTCTTCTTCTGTAAACAACCAAAAACCTTAAGACTCAATGATAGCTTTTGTTCAATTCTTCTACGTGGCCTACTGCACGTGTTTGTTGAAACTCTAGTAACAAATAGAACAATCGAAAAAGTTTCTGTTACCGTAAGTTGTCTCTTGCATTATGTAGTTCTCAATTTTTCTTTTGAAAGAAACCAAAATCCTTGGACTCAACCAATTGGTGTGTTCTTCCATGTGATGCACTGCACGTGTTTGTTGGACCCTTATTTTGGAAGGTTTATAAAAGTTTTCACTGCTAAATTGTACAGTTTTGCTTGTTTTTTGGTAGCTGTTTCTTAACTAAATCCAGTTCTTTAGGGCTTTTGAAACGTTGTTTCTCACTGATATAGCTAATAAGCTGTTGTTTGTTGAGTTCTATCCTGCACTGCCTTATTAGGTCTTGAGAAGCATTTTCTGTGATAATGCTGATTTGGTTTCAAATCCTTATTTCTTATCACATTACTGTACTAGAGATGTGGAATTTTTTTTTAGAAGAATGGAATTTAATATAGAATTCAATATAATTTGGAGTGTTCACAGAGAGCAAGTTGTACATAATGCACAAGTTGATTTCACTAAAAAAAGAAAAAAAGAAAAAAGAAAAAAGAAGTGTAAGTTGTGTGACAAGCTACCTTATTGTCCTCACAACTGTTTTTCTTCATGTCTTACTTTTATTCACCAAAATAAATTGATAGGTTGTAATTAAGAGTTAGTCACCATCCTTGAAATAAACACATAAATTTTACTAGAGAGATAAATTTATGTTTTTTGCATGCCTTCTTGTTTTTGATATATTTGACATTAGAGTCAATTGAGATAAACAAAGGAAGGGAAATTTTTTTTTTTAAAAAAGCGAGTAAATGCTTTGGTTATGTGCTTAATTAGAACATTTTGTTGACCAATCTCCTGTCTATAAAGAGGTGAATCCAAGCTAAAAACTACATAATATGCTTGCCAATTGGAATTCTATGATTTTTCTGCAAAATCTGCATTAACATATTGTTTATATACTTCATAATATTGAAACATGATTTTAAAGATCTTTGTATACATTTCTTATTTTATCAAATCTAACAGGCATGCTTTTTCTAGCATTGAAATATTAGGAACTTAAAATTATTTATTTTATTATGCATGTTTAGCTATGGTTTGTCTTTTTCAAGTTACTTGGAGGTTTCACCGTGAAAGGAAATTAGCAAGTTTTGAGACTCATGAACTTTCTGGAGAATTTAGCTATGATGAAACTCTTACTCCTGTACAACTTGTTTCTGAGGGTCTTTCTTTTCCGTTCTTGCTATTGACTTATCAGCTCTTTTTGTCTTTAACATTCATGTTAATTACTTCAAGCCTTATTAGTAAACATCTATAAAAGTGAATATTTGAAGCTTATAAACTGAAGCTTCCTATCTTCTGCATGCTTTACTGGTTTCTTCTGATTGCGCTGATTGTTATTTTATTTTTTGTATGCCTAAGGAGGATTCTTTTATTTGGCATACCTTCAAAAGGGGAAAATGTAGGAAGTAAAATTAGTTGTGAATTAGGATTTTGATAATTTTGATTATCTAATTAAAAGTATTACTTTTAATTGCGAAATAAAGTTGTTGTTGGTTTCTAATTAAGAAACTGATTTAGAATCCATTTAGGAATTTTAAGTTTTCTAACCTTAATTTGTTTAGAAGTCAACGTCCTACTAGTTGGACTTGAGACTTGAAATAGGGAGTTTCTTATGTATTATATGGGAGATTTTGGTTGTGTAACACAATCAAACTTGTAGAGTGATGCCATAAGGTCCTTGGGTGTGAAATGGATAATTATTCTTTTTCTTAGTGTGGCTCTAAGGAATATTTTGTTTTCCATATTGATCATAATTTATTCTTGTATGACACTTCTTTTTGTGGGTTAATTTGGTTGCGCGTCTTTGTCCTACATCACCTTTTTTTTTTCTTTTATACATGGATAATTGACCAATCTGGTCTTACTTACATAAGCTTTCACCAATTAAGTCCTTTAGCATTTTATTTGTCAACTAGGTCCATTTCTTTTATAGGTATTAATATTGAAGGACATAGTTGGCAAAATTTATTTTTAAACAGGGCCTTATTGGCTTAAAGAAAAAAAGGACATAGTTGGCCAAAACTTGTGTAATTAGATCCAAATCGGCAAATTCTGCTTAATGTTTGAAATTTGCTATCTTTTGATTTGTGTGACGATTATCTTTTAATAGCTTTTGGTTTTGCTGCATTGAACAGTGTGATATCAATAATATAGTAACTGAATCTCAAATATTCCAAGAGTATTTTTACTCTTTACTCGCTCAAAGATATTAAGGTGGGCCTGCCTGCTTTCATTATGAAATTGCTGAATTTTTAATCCAAGCAAAAGGTATATGGTTCTTCTGGGAGTAAAAATAGCATTCAGTCGAGATTGATGGTGAATGCTTGTTTTGTTTGAAGTGTTACGTGATCCAGTTATTTTCTTGGTGAAGTCACATGTGTGAAATAAAACCTTTTTTTTTTTTTTCTTTTCTTGAGGGATATAATCTGAAGTCAGTGTATTATTTTCTGCAGCTGGTGCCCCTTGACACTTGATGAAAGCGCTATTGAAGATAACTGCTACAATCTTATAATGACTGCTGGAAAATCTGAAAACCTCAAAATGTTGGAACCCGGCAAGCCTCCACCTGCGAAGAAAGTACGCAAGGAGAGGAACCGTGGGAAATTGACTGACTCCACAAGTTCTACTGAGAATATGGAACAACGTATCTGGAAAGAGTTTCCAGAAGACCTCTTTGAAGCTGTCATTGCACGACTCCCCGCTGCTACATTTTTCCGCTTTCGATCTGTGTGCCGAAAATGGAACTCATTGCTCGCTTCTCAAAGTTTCTCTCAGCAATGTGCTGAAGTTCCACAATCCCAACCTTGGTTTTACACCATTACCCACGAGAATTTGAATACTGGAGCTATGTATGACCCCTCATTGAAGAAATGGCACCACCCTACTGTTCCTGCTTTGCCAACCAAACTAATTGTCTTGCCAGTAGCTTCAGTTGGGGGTCTTGTATGTTTCCTTGACATTGGACATCGGAGCTTCTATGTTTGCAACCCTCTCACTAGATCTTTTAGAGAGTTACCAGCCAGGTCTTTTAAGGTCTGGTCTCGTATAGCTGTTGGTATGACGCTGAATGGAAACTCTATTGGTGGGGGATACAGGATCCTTTGGGTCGGATGTGATGGGGAGTACGAGGTTTACGACTCCATCCATAATCATTGGACTCGCCCGGGAAGCATGCCCTCAAATATTAAGCTTCCACTGGCTCTGAACTTTAGGTCTCAGGCAGTGTCCACAGATGGCACTCTTTACTTTATGCGTTCAGACCCTGATGGGATCGTGTCCTATGATATGGATTCTGGGATATGGAAGCAGTTCTTAATCCCATCCCCTAAACACCTGAGCGATCACACTTTAGCGGAATCTGCGGGTAGGATCATGCTTGTAGGATTGCTCACAAAAAATGCTGCCACGTGCGTTTGCATATGGGAGCTGCAAAAGATGACTCTCTTGTGGAAGGAGGTTGACAGAATGCCAAATATATGGTGCTTGGACTTTTATGGTAAGCACATTAGGATGACTTGCTTGGGTAACAAAGGTCTGCTCATGCTATCTTTGAGATCAAGACAAATGAATCGACTTGTTACCTACGACTTAACAAGTAGGGAATGGTTGAAAGTTCCTGGTTGTGTGTTACCACGTGGGAGAAAGAGGCAGTGGATTGCCTGTGGCACTGCATTTCACCCTTGTTTGACAGCTATTGCTTAGTTTGTTGGGTTAAGTTCTTGCGTCATCCACATGTTAGTTAAAATACTGCTGTAGAATGAGAAGTCCTTTAAACTCCCACCAGTATCCTTGGTTTAAGTTTCGTTAGATGATGAAGAAATGCCCATTAAGAATCATTTCGTATCTTCCGTGCTGTACAAACATCTTTTCCTTTTATCGCTTCCCGTTTTAAAGAGTTAAAAGTACTTTGTTTACTGTTTTCTTGTAGTTAAGGCACTTATCATCTTCTGTATCATCTGGCCCCCAAATCTCCCGGGAATAGGAAGATGATCTGCATCGTATCTGTTCAGTCTTCCGTCTGCCAAAATTCCCTTCTCGTGATTGCGGTAAGCCTTCATGAATGTTAATATCCCAAAGTTTTTCCAGTTAAGGATCAAAATTTTGCTCCAAGAAACTCCACTCAAATATACATGGTTTAAAACAATTTTTTTACAAGATATCCCGGACAGTGTTCCTACTTCCTACAAGTTTTCTCAGAGTATTATTTCGAACATATTGATGTACATGCTTGCAAAAAAAAAAAAAAAAATTATACAGATTTTAAAAGTCTTTAAACAACTTATTAAAAATGGAATTCCAAATCAATAATCCAAATATAATAATTTACAATTCGATTTCAGTAAAATTTAAATAAATAAACTGAGATGGAAGCCAACAGAGAGAGAAAAGCGAAGTTCCATTCCCTCACACACACATATATATATATATATATAATATTAGAAAATGTGCATTGTCAAGTTAAAGAATTCGTAATTTAGAATAAAAATAACTAAGCTACTAAAATAAAATAAGTACGAACATAATATATATTAAAATAAAAGTGAGAAAGATACTAGGGTATGGAAAGGTGACACATAACTGTGTGTGAAAAACCAATCCACAAAGCAGTTTTCACATTTGAACTATTGATAGGTAACACACTACAACACAACTCAACCAGGAACCATCCGTTAGGATTAGAAGAGATAATTTATGCCATGCCCCCACTGGTGGCTGTCCTGATTATCTGGAATAGAGCTGCACAGAAAAATACATAATTAACCATCATCCCCCCCGTTTGCTGTTGTATGACAAATCTTCATGAATGAAAAAAGTAAAGAAAAAGATCTTACAAGATCCAATGACGACAAAAATGAAGAAGCCTAGCAAGATAGGTCCGACAGGATAGTTGCTTCCCTTCTTTGCTGTGGTTTCTGGAACGGATCCTCGCTTAGTGATGTTCTTCTCAAACTTCTCTATCTTCCTGTCAGCTAGACGCCTTGATGTTGTCTAGATAAAAATAATTAATGTTTCAGTGGTGAAAGAATAAGATAAATATTGAAGCCAATCCCACATCTCTTTTTTTTCCCCCAAGAAATAAAGGTAACGAGCTGTCATCTATCCAAATTTTCCTAAAAAATATACAATGCATTTACAAACTGTCACGCCTTTTTAATAAAATACAAATTTTAAAAAAGACTAGACATCTTCTAAATTTTTATTTATATATTCAAAATAATCAATAAATATTAGTTGTAGATGATATTAAAAGAAGATATTAATAAAGGTTAATATATTTTTTCCAACGTGACAAAAGAGGGAGGGAAAAAAAAAGCATGAGTGCATAATAACATGTAATATAGAGTAACATTGCACATCATTTTCCAGAAGATGTATACTGGAAATTCAAGAGGAGCAGGGAGTCAAGAATGAATTATAGGGAAAACCAATTAATGCGTTCTTTAGAACAATAGACTTTAGAGATCTTTTGTATGGCATTTACCACCTGTGCATAAAGAGTAGAAAAAGATTTCCATCCGTGAACACAGAGAATATAAGCACAGGTTAGGATAGTGCGCGACTCATTAAACATACAGTCACTATTTCAAAAACATAGCAAAAAAACTTTTAGCATCTATGATAATCAAAGCATATTGCTGTTTTGCAAATTAGATTTCCAACCAGCAGCAAGAAGGTTAGACTTGGCATGCATGTCACCGCCTAATTTATTTCAAAAACGTAGCAAAAAAAAATTTAGCATATATGATAATCAATGCATATTGCTGTTTTGCAAATTAGATTTCCAACCAGCAGCAAGAAGGTTAGACCTGGCTTGCATGTCACCCCGCCTAATTTATTTCAGAATATTGTCCGGATTGCAAATTAAAATGTATCAGTGCACAATCAAAACCAAAAATCTACAGGATCTCAAATTGAAACGGACCTACACAGAAGGCGGTTTCCTTTCCTATTACCTACTAAATTTGATCAACCGAATCACCATTCTCTATATATATTTTTTTTCCGGTTGCCGCAATACACAATTTGAATAGCTACATAAGCCACAAAGAACAAACAATTTCTCTTAGATCTGCTCATCAGAACACCTACTAGATCTATAATTAAATCATAATATCCATATTTATTTCATCCCCTCCAAGTTATTTCCTTGAGAATTTCTAGCAATTTAATTGCAAAATAAACGAACTCTAACCCGAGAATACATGATAAAATCAAATTAATGAAAAAAAATATAAACACAAAGAGAATCCAATTGGCATTCATCTAATTCAGCAACAAAATATTTAAAATAATAATTAGAGAAAAGCAGAGAAGAAATTTTTTTACCATGGTTACGAAGAGGTGAAACGTCCAGAAACAATCGGATCAATTCAAACACCGGAGAATTTTCAGGTAATCTACCCTCCGGTTAATGGATACAAGAACGATCTCCTTCCTCCTCCCAGAATTTATTCAATTTCAATAAATATCAATATATCTCTCTTTTTAGATCATTTATATAGTCAAGGAGAGGAGAGAGTTCTAGAGTCCACTAACTACGCGTCACCGCCAGATTTTTATTGGTTCACAGCACGTAGTTTTCGTACGTGTCAAAAAACTATTGGGAAACGAAAAGTATTCTCACGTGAGGCGAGTAAAAAATAAGTCCCCCTGATCAAGAAAAACATGGTGCTCCTACCTAAATTGTATATATACTTATTACAAACTTGTTGTAATAAGAAAACAATAAAATAACAAAATATAGATTAAAAAATAATTAATTGATATATTTAAAATAAATAATAAATTATAAAACTATAAAAATTAGATAAATACAGTAAAAAAAGAAGAATAATATATATGAAAAGTAAATTAACTTTATATATGAATTTTTTAAGTTAGCATGCCGTAGTGGTAAATGGGATGAAATTATAGAGAATTATTCTAAGGTAATTTATATTTAAATTAACTTTTTTTTATAAAGCGGTTAAGAAAAAGTTACAAATAATTTTATATATATATATGGACAGAAATTTAAAATTTTAACCTCGGGATTTGCTTCAGACCCATATTAATAGAAACCCTTTCTACATTATCTACTAAGTAAAGTTTAAACTTTAATTTTTTTGATTCACCATCTGATATGGAGAATGATGTTATTCTAACTCTTATATGAATTCATGACCCTTATCAATACTTTTTTTACACTTATTTTAGTGAAACTAATTGAAACTCGACTTCTCACTGAAAGCTCTGATAAATTCAAACCTTAAATTATTTGTCCGAAAAAAAAAACATTTCTGTTATGAATCCCGATGATTCATTACATTAATGGATGTCCATCATACCAGAAAATTACGTAAGGTGATAAATATCACCTTATATTTATTGGATATATATATACTGGAGCAATAAAATATGTATATATATATAGAAGTGGCAATTAGTGGAATAAGTTAGGTATATATATTTATATATATATAGTGGATGAATTAGGTATAGATATATGTATATTTATATACCTTGAGGGTGAAATGTTTTGGGTATAAATACCCCCTCATTCTCTCTTGTTTTTGTAACAATTATTCCCTCTTCAATTACAAATCTCCCGAGACCAATTGTCTGAAAGGAGCTCTTCTAATGTTGAATTAGTCAAGAATACATTTGCTGCTCTTTACCTAAATCCTTTAAATTTTTAGTTTCTATATTTCTTATAATTTTATAACACGTTATCAGCACGAGTCTCTATCAACAACACGATTGTCTACCACAGGTACGTTATCAAACAGGTACGTGCTGTTATAATTATGTCACATCTTATTAAACTCAAAATTCGTGGCTCTTGATGTCACCGGAAAGAATTATTTGTAATGGACACTAGATGCCAGAATGCATCTTGCTAAAACGGGTCCGGCAGACACCGTTGTATAAAATAAAAGTATCATCAATACAAGATCGTGTTCATGAAGATCTAAAAAAAAAATGAATAAATTACCGTGAAAGAAAAATTTGACCACCAGAAGATGGTCGTTATCCCGAAAGCACGGTATGACTAGTTGCACCTGAGGTTGCAAGATTTCAAATTCGTGAGTGAGTATAACTCCTCAATGTTTAAAATAGTTTCACAGCTGAAACTGTGTAACAGATGATGATATGTTGGAGAAAACATACTCCACTTTTCATGCCACGAATATTGTCCTGCAGTAACAATATCGTGAGAAAGTTTTAAGAAATACTTTGAATTAATTTTTATCTTCTGCGGAACAGAATAATGAATTACTGATAAAATCACGAAACTCGACCTACTGGTTCTACTCCATTCCCTGAAGTGAATGATGATCCCATAAGAGATCATGGTAGTGGTCGTTACCATGGTCATGATCATGGACGCCATGATAAAATTGGCCCTTATAATCGTGATAATAATTTAGGTGCCAAAAATATTTATGACTACCTGAAGTTGACAAAATATAATGAGAAAGGAAATATTGTTCCGAAAATTATGAAGACAAATATTATCGTTGTGGCATGAAAGGTCACTGATCTCGTGCCTGTAGCACGACAAAATATCTCGTGCCTGTAGCACGACAAAAGATCTCGTGCCTGTAGCACGACAAAAGATCTCGTGCCTATAGCACGACAAAAGATCTCGTGCCTGTAGCACGACAAAATATCTCGTGCCTGTAGCACGACAAAACATCTTGTTGACTTATTTCTCATGAAATAAATGATGACGATCTTGAAAATGTTGATATGACTCATCTGGATGTTACTGATCTTTTCGAACCTCCAAAAGAAATAATTGACCACTTGATTGGAAATTAAAGTGTCCAAAATAATTAAAATATTAATATTATATATTATATGTTTATATTACTTTTGTAATTATATGCTTAATTTTTATTGCTGTAAAAATTTTGTTAATCAAACAAATGGCTGTTGTTCAAATTTCTAGTATGAACAACGATATCGAAAGTATCTGTCTTATTGACAGTGGAACTACGCACACCATATTGAAATACCAGAAGTATTTTTCTCACCTGAATGTGGGAGAAACATGTGTTACCACAATAAATGGTAGTGCAAAACTTATTGAAGGCTCCGGAAGAGCTAATATAATATTACCGGAAGGAACTATGATTGCTATTGATAAAGCATTATATTCCTCAAAGTCTCAAAGAAATTTATTGAGTTTTAAAGATATCCGACGAAATGGATATCATGTTGAGACAATAGAAGAAAATGGTCATGAATATTTGGGTATCACGAAAATGACCTCCGGTAATAAGGTTTTGTTGGAAAAACTACCATCTCTATCATCTGGCCTATATTATGCAAAAATTAATGCTATTGAGGCGCATCATTTAGTAAACCAGAAGTTTACTAATCCTGTTACTTTTAAAGTATGGCATGACCGTTTGGGTCATCCGGGATCAATTATGATGCGAAAAATTATCGAAACAACGCACGGTCATCCTTTGAAAAATCAAAGGATTTTGACTTCTGATAAACTTTCATGTGCTGCATGTTCCAAAGGGAAACTAATTATAAAACCAGCACCATTGAAAGTAGGAGCTGAAAGTCCTACATTTCTAGAACGGATTCATGGAGATATATGTGGACCGATTAGTCCACCGTGTGGGCAATTTCGATATTTCATGGTTTTAATTGATGCATCGACCCGATGGTCGCATGTTTGTTTAATATCGACTCGCAACCTGGCGTTTGCGAGATTACTTGCCCAAATAATTCGCTTAAGAGCGCAATTTCCTGATTATCCTATTAAACGAATCCGTTTAGACAATGCTGGTGAATTTACTTCGCATGCATTTAATTTTTATTGCATGTCGATAGGAATAATTGTTGAACATCCTGTAGCTCATGTTCACACATAGAATGGTCTAGCTGAATCATTTATTAAAAGGCTGCAATTAATTGCTAGACCATTATTGATGAAAACAAATCTCCCTACAGCAGCCTGGGGACATGCAATTTTTGCATGCTGCAGCACTTGTGCGTTTAAGGCTATCGAATTATCATAAATTTTCACCCATACAATTGGCTTTTGGTTCAGAGCCAAATATTTATTATTTGAGAATTTTTGGGTGTGCTGTATATGTTCCAATTGAACCACCCCAACGGACAAAAATGGGTCCGCAAAGAAGATTGGGGATATATGTTGGGTATGACTCCCCGTCCATTATAAGGTATCTTGAACCTTTGACGGGTGATGTATTTACAGCAAGATTTGCTGATTGCCATTTTGATGAAAATTTGTTTCCCAAATTATGGGGAAAGAATAAATGGCATAAAATTGAACTTGCGTGGAAAACATCTTTGAATCATTTAGATCCACGCACAAATATAAGTGAACTTGAAGTTCAAAAGATTATACATTTGCAACAAATTGCAAATCAACTGCCAGATTCTTTTGCTGACTCTAGCAGAGTCACTAAATCGCATCTTCCAGCTATAGATGCTCCTATACGGATAGAAGTTCCTGAAGGACAGAAAATTACTCCTATAGCTATCGAATCAAAAACACGTCAGAAGCGTGGCCGACCCCTTGGTTCCAAAAATAAAAATCCTCGAAAGAAAAGAGGAACAAATAATCTAGAAGATCATATTGATGAAATAGAAAAGGAAAACCAAGGGACAACTGATGAAAATATTCCAACTACAAATAATGAAGAGAATTCTGAAATCTCTATTAATTACACCAGTTCAAATCAAAGTTGGGATCGAAAAAACGTTGTTATTGATAATGTTTTTGCATACAACGTAACCCTTGATATTTTCAAGGATAATGAGGATTTAGATCCTTTATCAGTTGAAGAATGTCGGCATAGAATTGATTGGCCTCAATGGAAAGATGCAATTCAATCGGAGTTAAATTCGCTTGCGAAGCGAGAAGTTTTTGGACCTGTAGTCCAAACGCCAAAGGATGTAAAACCTGTTGGCTATAAATGGGTGTTTGTGCGAAAACGAAATGAGAATAATGAAGTCGTAAAATATAAAGCACGACTCGTCGCACAAGGCTTTTCGCAAAAGCCAGGAATTGATTATGATCAAACTTATTCACCCGTTATTGATGCTATTACACTCCGATATCTTATAAGTATGACAGTTCATGAAAAGGTGGACATGCGTCTAATAGATGTTATTACAACTTATCTTTATGGAAGCCTCGAAAATGAAATTTATATGAAAATTCCTGAAGGATTCAAATTACCAAAGGCTTCTAAAGGCCCTCGTGAAAATTATTCTATCAAATTACAGAAGTCATTATATGGGCTTAAACAGTCTGGACGCATGTGGTACAATCGCCTTAGTGAATTCTTATTGAATTCAGAATATAAGAATGACCAAATCTGTCCATGTGTTTTTATTAAGAAAATAGATTTTGGTTTTGTGATTCTTGCTATATATGTTGACGATATCAATCTTATCGGAACTCCAGAAGAGCTTCGAGAAGCTATAGATTGTTTGAAACAAGAATTTAAAATTAAAGATTTCGAGAAATCATCTCATCATGGGGAGAAATCTACACATGAAGAATAGTGTACTCTTTTTCCTTCACTAGATTTTTTTTTTCTCACTGGGTTTTTATCTAGTAAGGTTTTAACGAGGCCTATTCTTTATGTAATGGACATCCAAGGGGGAGTGTTATGAATCCCGATGATTCATTACATTAATGGATGTCCATCATACCAGAAAATTACGTAAGGTGATAAATATCACCTTATATTTATTGGATATATATACTAGTGGAGCAATAAAATATGTATATATATATATAGAAGTGGCAATTAGTGGAATAAGTTAGGTATATATATTTATATATATATAGTGGATGAATTAGGTATAGATATATGTATATTTATATACCTTGAGGGTGAAATGTTTTGGGTATAAATACCCCCTCATTCTCTCTTGTTTTTGTAACAATTATTCCCTCTTCAATTACAAGTCTCCCGAGACCAATTGTCTGAAAGGAGCTCTTCTAATGTTGAATTAGTCAAGAATACATTTGCTGCTCTTTACCTAAATCCTTTAAATTTTTAGTTTCTATATTTCTTATAATTTTATAACAATTTCAAAGTTTACTTACTTATCAATACTTTATTTACTTTATTTTCTTCCATAGTCAATGGGCTATAAATATGTCATACTCTCCTGGCTCAATCCAATCATAAAGAGTTTGAACTCAATTTTTCTATCATTAGGCCCAAATTCATTTTTCTTTTAAGGCCCAATAATAAATATTGGGCCTAGCTCGTATTTTATTTAATGAGATTTTTCATTATATTTAAACCCAAAAAAATATATAATTAAGGTATAAAATAGAAAGAGCTTGATTTTATTAATTTTCACTATAAAATTTTGATAATTTTCTTTCATTCTAACTTGGTTTGAATTTGAATTTGAATTTGTTTGGTTTAAACAAAAGGAAAAGAAAAAGAAAGAAAAAAACCTCAGGAAGGTGTACTTTTATGTGTACCACACCATACTTCTTACAGTAATTAATGGAAGTTTTGATTAGTTTGGTCAGATATTCTAACATTTAATTTTGGGGTCTAATAGATATTCATATTCTTATCCTTTTTTCAATGCATTAAATGAAAATTTCGGGTAGATTTGACGTTTAAAAAACTAACGTTAAATTTTGTAAACTAACGCCATGAATTTTTGAGTCATGTAAAACTCAATACATATATGTTCAAAGAGTTTGAAAGGAATCCAACTTTTATCCCAAAACTTTATTTTAGATCAATAGTGAAAATTTATGGTGTATTTCCACAATAATTTTAGCGTTTTTTTTTAGAATACAATATGATATATCGATTAATCTAAATTTGATTTGAATTGTATCTAGAGTCTAATTCTATTTCGAAAAAAGTAATCTTACATCATACTTACATTAAGTATTAAACTTTCGATATTGTGTGTGCTATTTATAATGTATTTATATTTTATGTAAACTTAGAAACTAATTTTCTAAATATCATTAGGTTATGGTTGTGAAAATGTAATTCAATTATACTAAAATTGTATTAAAATTTTTATATAAATTTATATCTCTATAAGTGTGTGTATATGTGTAAAGAAGTTGTAGATGGAAGAGTGTCGTGTAACTTAGCAACTAGCAAGCACATCAAAAAGAGATGAGCTGATCTTATGGATTGATAGAGATGGATGAATGGATAGATGTTAGGTTATACCTTTCTTTGGATAATAATAGCTATTGTTTCTACTTTTCAATCTCACGGTACTCGATAATCATTTTAATCATTAATTAAATAAAATTACTTCTTTTTTCTTTAAAAAAAAAACCAAAAACTTTTATTTGTAGTGTTTAAAAATCAAATTCGTAGTTATTTACCTTATTTCGAATTTTTTAAATAACACTCATAACAAATGTCAAATTTTTAAACCATATAAAACTTTTACACTAAATTCATAAAAGATATTAAACTCTAAATTTCATATAGCTACTAAATATTTTAATTGTTGTTGTATTTGTAAGTGGTTTTGGTTTTTCCACCACAAACCAAAGTTATCCCCAATCAGCAATCAATTGCACAGGCGGAGAGGCCCATCCACAACTGTTACAAGTGTTAAAAGAAGAAAAGGACTTCCCTTTAAATCATTGATTGCCCATCTTTGCCACGTCATTCTTTTCTTATTAACCTATTCATAACATTTCACTTTTTCTTAGATGGAGGACGTGCCTATTCGTTTTTTGCAAGCAACAAAACACATCTACACTATATACACACACACACACACATTTATATATATATATATAAAGAGATAAGTATGCGTCCATGACATAAGGATAAATATATATGTTTTTGCATGATATATATGGGGGGTTGGGGGGGGGGGGGGGGGGGGGGGGGCTTGATACTTTACGTAAAAGATAGGGAAAATGAAAAAAAAGAATTTGAAATTAAAGAAGCAAAATGAGCATATGATAAGATTATTGAAAGAAAAGAAACCCGACAAAAGTACTCAAAATGATTGCTAAGGTACTAATACCATAATTAATTACGCTAATTATATATATAATTAGTAAAATTATAAATTAATAATAAAGTTGTAATTAGAAGAAGAATTACAAGAATGTCTGTATTAAGACTTGGTCCCTCTACTAATTAATTACTTTATTAATTAATCAATATCTTTTGGCTGGTATATGCTCATAATTGGTGACTATGCTGGTAGCGAATGGTTGTTCGATTTGATTTTTTGTTTAATTTATAAATATTTTCACAAATTTGTTTGTTTAACTGAGAAATTAAAATAAAAAATTTATGTTAATTCCATCTTTCATGAATTCGAAGGTCTTTCATCCCAAAATAAATTTAATTTTGAGGGTTTCAAGCTTTATTTGAAAGAGATAGATTTGAAATACTTTTTTTTTTAAGTCTTTACATATCTATTTATAAATAAGATTCAAATTTTAATATATATAATTATATTGATAATAATAATAATTAAATAGAATAGTATTTTGTTAATTAAATATGATTATAAAGATTTGTTAAAATTTGGAAGGTTTGAATTCGGATGAGTATTCCATAATTCCGGTGGCATTTAGGAAATGTAAGTCAAGAATGAAGGAAACGACCAATTCAATTACTGTCATCTTATAGTTTAAAAGTACTTTTGTAGCATAGACATGAAGCATAACTCCTTGTCCTTCGGATTTTTTGTCTTCTCTGTTTTTCTACCTCTTTTATTAATTTCCAACCTCCAATATATATATATATATATACATCATGTCTCAAAACTCACAATTTTAAAATTATAAATAATATTCTTATTAATTGAATTACACTTAAAATTTAAAATTTTAAACGTAAGCAATTTTAGAAGAAATTAATAAATTTAATCAATAATTTTTATAATTTTAAATTGAAAGAAAGAAAAAGATTGAGGACAACAAACCTAAGGTAAAATATATATATATATATATTGAATTTTGAAATATTCTTTAAAGTTTTTATCATATTTTAAATTTATAATTTTTTAAAGTTATAAGTAAAGTTGTTACAATTTAACTATATTATGGATATATATGAATTATTTATATTTGTAATTTCATTGATAAGATCCGAATTCAAAGAAGATTGAAATATAAGTAAATATATATGTAAAAATCTCAAAATTAAAAATATTTTAGTTGGTTCATTCTCCAGGCAATGTTTAGTGGTTAGGTTTAAAGAAAAGAATGAGGGTTGGCGAGTTCCCACCATCAAATCACGTGGTTGAATTGCAATCACAAGTGTTTTAATGGGTCTAAATATATTATTATTAAAAGACAAAGCAAAAATTATTTTAATTAAATTAAATTAGATTAAACAATTAGGAATATTAATTAATATTATGGCAAATACCATTCTCGCGACATTCTTTCTTTTCCTTCAATCAAATTTGTCCAAATGTTTTTCATTCACTGGACAACTTGTAATATAATAATAATAATAATTTATTATTTTATTATGTTGCGGAATTAGTGGCATTGCTTGGTGTCAATAGTCTTATTAAATAAATATTGGCTAAGGCTTTGAAATAAGCAAAATATTTAAAAATTAATAATAAATAAATAAATAAAGGCATGTGTGATTGTACTTTGAGTTTCCCTCCTTTTCTTTCTTATCATCTTTACGTCAGCTGTTCGTCAGCCCTTCTTCACTTTTTTTTTCCAGAAATTTATCTGTTTTTAGTTCTAAAAATTGTACTAATTAGAATAATTTTTAATTTTTTTAAAAAAAAGAATTAAAATAAATATTTACATTTTCATTTTCCTTTCAAATAAAGCCTTCATCTTCATTATAATCAAATCCTGCCCTGCGCATTCTCATTCTATATTCTTACAAGTTTATTCTTTACAAAAAATAAAATAAAATTCCCAGCTGGCTTAACAATTCCTTCTGAGAAGGTCAAATTTTGATGACATATATATAAAAAAAAAACCCTAAAAGTTGCATACACATACACGCAGATCCATATTATATATATATATATATATATATATATTAATCTTCAAAATGTTTCTATTCTATGCTTTCACATTTAAATTTTCTTTCCTTTTAGCTAAAATTTACACGCACATATATATATATATATATATATTAAATAAAAGTCAAGAATTTGGTAATGCACAAAATTACGCATCCGCTTTCGTTCCTCAACCCTACAGTAATTATATAATTAATTTATGTTCTTTCATTACACATATTTACCTAATTATTAAATTAAACAAGCTGCAAATGTTAGTTTCTAATTACATTTGTATAATTATAATTATATAAAGGAGTTCTGCCTTCTTTATGGCTTGTCATATTGGGACAAGTTTTACTTTAGGTGACTCAGATAGACATGAAATTTAGTCATTAATATTCTTCTTCTTTTAAAAAAATAAAAAAGTCAGCCGCTGGCATAAACGTATACACATACATAATCATGGAAAACCTTTGACCATACTAGTACAAATATTCTTCTTTAATACTACTTTAAATTATTACAATTGAGTAAATTTAAATTGATAAAAATCCAATCATAAAATAAATATATATTGTTATAAATAATTAAATTATATATTTCCAGTTTAAAAAATATTATTGAACTGTAATTATTAAATGATGATATATTTATATTTTATTTTGAAATTTTAAGTTGACAGAAATTAAATAAATTTTGTGAATCACAAATTTTACTAACAAATAATGGCACAAAGTAGGAATTTGCATTCAAAACTTATTAAGAAATAATCAATATACTAAGGCGTAATAACAGATATTTAAATAATTTTTTTTTAAGATAGTAGATGAAGATAAAATTTTTTAATAAAAAATTATTTTTTTAACCATGATAAAAAAATTAATTAATATTAATTAAATATGATTTTTAAATAATAACAAAGCTATTCAACAAATTAATGATATATATATATATAAAAAGGAGGGATATAATGGTAATAATTTTAATCATACAAAAGACAAACCTAAATACTAATAAGAATAAAAAATTATTAATGAAAGAGGTAGAAAATTTTGTAATATCAAAAAGTTAAACAAGTGGTATTTTAGTAAACATATTTTCATTATTAATGGTAAAAACAATTTCTCTGATTTATTCAAAGAAAAAAACAAAAATTATATATATAAGTTTTTTCAAGGAGTTAGGCAAATCAATAAATCGCCGACTAAAATAACAAAACATGTGGGTAGAAAAACTTTAACCTTATATATATAAAAAAAGGTTTAATAGTTCTCTTTATATTTCAAAAACTAAAAATGTAGATATTTATTTCACTCAATAAATTTTATTTATATTTTAAAATCCAAATAAACATTATAATAAATTCATAAAATATAAAATTATAAAAGAAATAAGTCACCGCATTATTTGTACTTTACATTTATTAAAAAAAAAAATTGCGTATAAATGATTTACTGTAGATATGAAGTTTTTAAGGAAACTGTGGTGTCCAGCAGGAAGAAAATAGACTTTTTCCATTTTATTATTATTATTATTATTATTATTTTTTTTTTGCTTTTACCTTTTTGACCACGTGGCAGAGGAGATGTTTTATAAAAGTGGAGTGCCTCTTGGGAGTTGACACGTAGCAGGAGATAGTAAATTAGGATTTATACAGGTTGGAAATTCCGATTGGGAGGCGGCAGAGAGAACCGGTGGAGCTGACGTGTAACGTCGCTATCAAAGAGCTCATCTCCTTCTCCAAACCAAAAAGATATCAGGCGTAGTAGTGATAGCCTAATCACTCCGTGACAACCCTACTTTCGTAGTTGACTTCACACGTATACCCCTATTTTCACCTATATTTACCATTTTGCCATTATTATATATTATTATTTTTATAAATAACCTAATAATATTATTAGTATTATTCACTTTAAAATATTTTATGTATTATTTATTTATATAATTAAGTCACAATAAATATATATATATATATATATATATATATTTCTTAGTTAGAAATTTATTTAAAAGGGGGAAAAAATAAAATAAAAAAAACGTCATTTTTTATCAATAACTCAATAATATTATTAGTATTATTCGCTTTAAAATATTTTACGTGTTACTTTTATATATATATATATATATATTTGTTCTTAGTTAGAAATTTATTTAAAAGGGGGAAAAAAATAAAATAAAAAAAACGTCCCTTGTATTGTCTCCTTTTACTTGGCTTCTTGCTTTTAGTTGAATGAATTAAAGAAATAATTTAAAAATAATCAACCTATGAACAATTCAAAGACCTACCTAGGTATTTGCAAGCATGTCTTTATATATATATATATATATAATATTTCATTTATCAATTATTAATATTTGAATTTTTTATTTTACGTACTCCCTACTTAAAACCTAAACCTATTTATAACGTTATTATTACTATTAATTAATAGAAAAAGATAATGATATTAAATCTATTAGTACTAAATACTAATCAAAAGTTTAATGCTTTAAACATGTTTACCAAACAAAAAAAAGGTTTAGATTCCATAATAACAGGGTAAATTTCTCTTAGGCAAAAACATAATAACACCTCGAGGGTATCCATCATGGGGCCTAATTTTCACCTACCTTTATTTATTTATTTATTTAATTTTTTCACTTTTTTAATTTTGTCTTGTTTTTAATTCCTATTATTCCTTTATTCTAGTGAGGTATTGACAATGAACACGTTTTCTTTATTTTATTATAGTGAAAGTACTTTAAAAAAAAAGAAAAAAGCATTTGCTCACTATTTTATTTTATTTTATTTAAAAAATAATGAGAATATTTAATTGAATTATAGAAAAAATTACTTTTTTAACTTTTAACGTAAGGGGGGTGGAGAGAGAGAGAGGTAGTGTCATGTTTGTGAATAGGTGTGCATGAAAGGGTAAATTTGTAAATTTGGAAAAAGGTTCCAATTCAGAATAGAACTCAAAGTGATGGAGTTAACAGCTTGACGTGTTGCACTTGGTTACTCAAATACCTTGGTGGAGGTGGGTGGGATGGAGAAGGGGAAAGAATAGATTGAGATTGTGAACCCTCAAAAAAGAAAAAAAAAAAAAAAAAACCCAGTTTTTGCATAATAATATGATATACCCCCTACCCACCCCCGACCCCCCACCCCCAACCTCCCAAAGTTTATCCTCCAAGATTTAATAAGAAAAAGAAAAAAGAGGGGAGAAAGAGAGGAATTAGTTGTAGTGCAGTAGTAATAGAAGTACTAAGAAAAAAAAGCAGTGATTTTTATGCTGAGTGGAAGTATGCCTTTTCTACCCTTTTCTTTAATATGTATAAACAAAAATAGTGATGGGTATTTATTTTATTTGAATTATTATTATTATCGTTATACTTATATAGTCTGAATTAAAAAAAAGGGGTTTTTTTTTTTTTCTTGGAACAATTATTTTTTTTATGGGTTGGATGGAGATGGGAATGGATAGAGATAATGGCCTGTGCAAGCAGACATTTCTACCACCATATTCTTCACATCTTTGCTTTGGGAGATTCTTGTAGCATAGTATAGTGTCCATTGGATCAAGTTTTTATCTTTCTTTCTTTCTTTGCTGCTGCTGCTGCTACTAGCTTTATTCAATTTGGTACAAATAGTTGTTACTATTCCCTATCATCAAAAACCTTTTTTTTTGTGAATTCTTGTCTCACTGCTGTCTAAAGATACATAAGAGAGAGAGAGAGAAGTGGGCTTGACAGGAAAGGTTTGGTTTTCTTCAAGAATCAAAACTACAATATGAGATTGTTAGCTTTGGCTGTGTTTGATTTTCACCGGAGTATGAGGATTTACTGCTGTTGGAGGAGGGAAATTTGAGTTCTTTCCTGTGTGGGTTGTTGTTGTTCCTGATTTGATTACTATTATTACTGTTACTTCAGAGAATCTGGTTTGGTTTGTTTTGGCCCATTTCTCCATCTGGGTTTTTGGTTGGTAGTAAGCAAACAGGATAAAGAAATAAAATTCCGTTCTGTAATTTGGGAACGAAAAAAAAAAAGTAGGAATCTTGTGGATTCCTTCATTGTTTGCCTTTGATGTTTGGAGATTTTCTTTATCTTCCTCTATTCTGGGTCCTCCTCTACCAAGCAATTTGGGTGGATAAGATAGCATCATCTTTGCCTTCTTAGTTCTTATCAAACTAATTTTTCAGTTGATCTTGAAAGTCGGTGGCCTCATTTCCCTTTTTTTTTTTTTTTTCTTTCTTCTTTCTTGTTAGCTGATTCCTAGTTTGATTTTTCTTTTTTTTATAATATGGTGTTAGGTTCGACAAAACTGTTTCTGTAGATTTGACACTCAGGAGGAGTGCCTGAGGAAGCTGTAATTCTTCCAAAGTTTTCAAGATTTGGAAAAAGAAAAAGAAAAGAAAGTGTCTGCTGGATACTGTTTAAAGTTGAAACTTTTCTGTTTACTGTCTTTGATGAGTCTACTTCATGTAATTGGATTTGGCTTGAAGTTGGGGCATCTTCTTTTGATGCTATGTTGTTGGTTTTTGTCCTTAATTTCCATGAATTTGATAAGTAGTGGTACAGTGATGACCGCCAAGACTGATTTCCTTTTGGATGGAGAACAGATATGGAGGAAGTTCTGGGGAAAGATCTCTGGTAATACTTCCAAGATTCATCACCATTACTCCCAATATATTGTGCCTAAAAGAGTCAAAAGAAAATGGTGGAAGAAGCTTTTAGTCTCGTGGATAGTAGTTTGGATCGTTGTTTCTCTTTGGGTTTTCTGGTACATGAATTCTCAATCCATGGAGAAGAGAAAAGAAACTCTTACTAGTATGTGTGATGAAAGGGCTAGGATGTTGCAGGATCAGTTCAATGTCAGTATGAACCATGTCCAGGCTATGTCTATTCTAATTTCAACCTTCTACCATACCAAAGACCCTTCTGCAATTGATCAGGTAAAAATTTTCTGTTTCTTTTTTTTTTTTAATGTCCACGGATAATCTGTTCTTTATGGTACTACTGAATCAGAGATCATAGCTTACTTGCATCCCTTGATTTCTTAATTCTCTTATTTGAAAGATCTGTTTGGGGAAGACATTGAGAATTTAATCAATTTTAATGTTTAATTGTTCTGTCATGGTTTTACTTTTGTTTCTGGCATTCATCTGTTTTGGTCAAAGAAGTGGGGCTTGTGAGTATGTCAGCATCATCCTTTATGCTTACTTCTTTCTATATACACACACTATCAGACAGATAGTTAAAAAAGATGCATTTGGTTACAGAACCAGATTCCTGCTGTTTCTTCTTTAGAATTTTATGAGAACCCTTTTTGAATACACACTCACTTACGAAGCTCACAGATGACATTTGCAAGGTACACGGAAAGAACAGCTTTTGAAAGGCCTCTTACGAGCGGCGTGGCGTATGCTGTGAGGGTACTCCAATCTGAAAGGGAGCAATTTGAGAAACAGCAAGGCTGGACTATTAAGAGAATGGATACTCTGGAACAGACCCCAGTTCATAAGGATAACTATTATGCTGAAGTCCCAGAGGTATCCCCAGTGCAGGAGGAATATGCTCCTGTCATCTTTGCACAGGACACCATTGCCCATGTCATTTCCCTGGATATGCTTTCTGGAAAAGTAAGTTTACCGGTCATTTTGTGCCTTTGAAATTCAGGTTTCTTTGCATTTATTAAATCATACAAGTGGAGATAACGGCAGGATACACAACATATTTCTATGTTCTTTTGGTGGATATTTTTACATGCACCCTTTATAGGAGACGATGATATAGTTTTCTAGACAAGGAAAAGAAGGAAATGAAAAGAATTGATTTGGAAAAATGAAATTCAAGAAAGAAGCTTGATGTCATTTGTTTTTAACTGAGCAGGAAGACCGTGAGAATATATTGCGTGCAAGGGAATCAGGAAAGGGAGTTCTTACTGCTCCTTTCAGGCTCATCAAATCGAACCGCCTTGGAGTAATATTAACTTTTGCTGTCTACAAAAGAGATCTTCCAGCTAATGCGACCTCGGAAGAGAGGACACAGGCATCTGATGGGTATGCAATGTTTAACCTTTTAAATACTGAATCATTTGAACATTCTAGTATCAGCACAGAAGAATAGGTAGAAGGAAAAGTAATACATCACTTATCATGGTAGAACAAGGAGCAAATAGCTAACCGACCTAATAGGAAGCAATTACTGCATCTGAAAAGAATAAAACTTTGTAATCTCCATAGCGAAGGTGATTCGATCATTGCTTTCTGTGTGTGTATATATATATATATTACTATAGGACCAGTAAAGCCTTTTAAGTTTAATAAACGAAGCAAACATAGAGCCTAGATGGAATACATTTGCTCCTTCTCTTTACGAGTATAAAAAGGGGAAAAAAACACAGAAATTCACATGTGAAAGAATGCAAACTGAAGTTCATTCATGAAGAAGGAAACTAGCATGATTTTTCAATTTGTACCATCCAGGTATCTTGGTGCTGTCTTTGATGTGGAATCACTAGTTGAGAAGCTACTTCAGCAGCTTGCGAGCAAACAAACCATCCTCGTAAATGTCTACGATACGACAAATATCTCCCACCGTATTAGTATGTATGGTTCAAATGGATCAGATGAGGGCCTGCAGCGTAATAGTACCCTTAACTTTGGAGATCCATTCCGAAAGCATGAGATGCACTGCAGGTCTGTTATTCTTATGCATTCTACTGACTTTCCATTCTGTCTTTACTTTTGGGCTTTAATACTTCCGAGTAATAATTTTATTCCCAGTAATAATTAGCATAGTTTTGATATGATGCAGATTTAAACATAAGCCACCTTGGCCCTGGTTGGCAATATCAACCTCGATTGGCATCCTTGTAATTGCATTACTGACGGGACAGATATTCCATGCAACAGTAAATAGAATTGCTAAGGTTGAGGATGACTTTCATGAAATGATGGAACTCAAAAAGCGTGCTGAGGCAGCCGATGAGGCAAAGTCACAGGTACTCTACTTTTTACCAAAAATTTCTCTTTAAGTAGTAAATTTGTATGAAATCTGACCTGTAACTGGATCCTTTTTGCAGTTTCTCGCCACAGTTTCACACGAGATCAGGACCCCGATGAACGGTGTCCTAGGTTGGTTCAAAGTTCCCAACATTCTTTGTGCTGTATTTCTTCTAATTGTATCCGTTGATTATCATTCGAAATGTAAATGAAGGCATAGTAACTTTTTTAGTATAATTATTTCCCCAGGGATGCTACATATGCTCATGGATACACAACTAGATGTGACTCAACAAGATTACGTGAGAACTGCACAGGCAAGTGGCAGAGCTTTAGTGTCTCTCATTAATGAGGTCTTGGACCAAGCAAAGATCGAATCTGGTAAACTAGAGCTTGAGGCAGTGCGCTTTGATCTGAGAGCGATCCTGGATGATGTTTTGTCACTTTTTTCTGGAAAATCGCATGATAAAGGTGTTGAGGTATTGTAGATGTTAATTTCTACTGTTTATCTTCCTGGTGTGTTTGCCAGATTTGATCGGATCACATTATATTTTCCTGATTTGTTTTCCCTCTGGATGCAGTTGGCAGTTTATATCTCCGATAAGGTACCAGAAGTCGTAATTGGTGATCCCGGGAGATTCCGACAGATCATTACAAATCTAATGGGCAACTCAATCAAAGTATGTTTTCAGTGTCCTTCTGTTAAATTAATGCTTCCTAGGATAGGAGAAGTACTTCAAAAGCAACAATACTTTCTCTCAGCTATAGTTTATATAATTGGATAAATATACATAATCATGTGGCCTTTATGGAAATTGAAATCTAGCCTGTACTTATCCAGTAGAAAACTGACTAAAGGTTCATCAATCTACAGTTTACAGAAAAAGGACACATATTTGTTACTGTCCATCTTGTTGATGAAGTGGTGGATTCACTCGAGGATGATGATACAGAAACCTTACCTCTCAACACTTTGAGTGGGTTGCCTGTAGCCGATAGGCGTCGGAGTTGGGCTGGTTTTCGAGGGTTTGGACCCGAGGGATTTTCATCTGCTTCCCAATCATCTTCGTCTGATCTAATCAATCTCATTGTATCTGTAGAGGATACAGGTTCTGGTATACCATTAGAAGCTCAATCTCGCATATTCATGCCCTTCATGCAGGTCGCTGCGATTTCAAGAATTCATGGTGGCACTGGCATTGGACTAAGCATAAGCAAATGTTTGGTTCATCTTATGAAAGGTGAAATAGGTTTTGCAAGTGTTCCAAAAATTGGATCGACTTTCACTTTTACAGCCGTCTTTAGCAATGCCAATGAGCAGAAGAACCACCAAATCAGCAAACCATCTATATCTATTCCTAAAGAATTCCAAGGGATGAGTGCATTAGTTGTTGATTTCAGAACTGTTCGAGCTGAGGTCTCAAAATATCATGTTCAGCGCCTCGGGATCAATGTTGAAGTGGTTGCTGACCTAGATCACGCTTTTTCTCGCATAAGCAATGGGAATACTGCTATAAGCATGGTCCTAATTGAACAGGAAGTTTGGGACATGGATTTGGGTTTATCAGATATTTTTACCTCCAAACTAAAAGGGCTTGATGATAGTATTCCACAAGTGTTTTTGTTAGCTAATTCTGTAAAATGTGCTCGAGTTAGTGTTTTAACTTGCGGTGTTTCTTCTCCATCCATCATCATGAAGCCACTTCGGGCAGGTATGCTTGCTGCTTCCTTACAGCGTGCTATGGGTGTTGGAGGAAATTACGACGGAGAACTTTCTAGTCCAACTCTATGCAATCTACTTGATGGGAGGAAAATTCTAGTTGTAGATGATAATAAAGTGAATCTTAAAGTTGCTGAAGGTTTCCTGAAAAAGTACGGGGCTGAGGTGGTCTGTGCTGAAAGTGGGCAAAAAGCAGTTTCTCTTTTGCAGCCACCCCATGAATTCGATGCCTGCTTCATGGATATTCAGATGCCAGAAATGGACGGGTGAGCTTGATCATTTTTATTTCTTCCATTCCTTTTACTTCACATGGAAAATAGGTATAAAAGTAATGAGATTCAATCAAATTTTCATTGGAAGGGAAATTACCATTTTCCTTGTTCTTGACCATAGATCATAGTAGTTTTGTTTGAACTGCAGTGAACAATAGACATTTTTCATTCTCTATAATTGACAGTAACTAAAGAAATTATGTCATTATCTTCTTCCTTCAGGTTCGAAGCTACAAAGAAGATTCGCGACATAGAATCGGAGGTTAATTCTTGGATTGAACGTGGAGAACTTATACCAGTGGCCAGTGGACCTGTCTTGAAGTGGCACGTGCCCATCTTGGCCATGACAGCTGATGTCATTCAGGCTACAAATGAAAAATGTCTAAAGTCTCAAATGGATGGTTATGTCTCAAAACCATTTGATGCACAACAACTTTTCCACGAGGTTTCACGATTTTTTGAGGCTGGATTAGATCACAGCATTTAAAGATTGGAAAAAACAAGTGAACGTCATCCCACCCAAAATCCCTTGGAGTTCATATACTAGGAGGCGCTTATTGTTTCTGAAGTAAGTATATCTTCAATTCTTATTTATTTGAAGCATTAGAATCACAGAATGAAGGTACTCTTTATCATCTCACATTTGCCTTCTTGTTCTAATTTTCCAGGAAGTGCATTTTCTCAGGATTGGAATGTTTCCTGAGAATTCGTTTTTTTGACATTTGCTGTGTGCATCATCTCTAACAGGAGGATGATGACACTGGTGCAATATATATATATATATAGATATATATTACACGAAGTATTTTGGTCTTTATATTTCAGAAAGAAGCCTTAGGAAGAGCAAATTGCAGGTTGACGAGACTCGAGGAGTAATTTTTTAACGAATCGAGTTCTGTCAAAAGCTCTTGAAACCAGTGTCCTAGTTTCCTATGTGAGAGAATAATGCAGATAGAGGAGGTCAATCAAGGTTCATTCTTTGTCCATTTCTCCTGTAGAGCAGTGCATTCAACAACCCCCTCCCCCAATCTCTTCACCAAGCTTGTTTGTACCATAAGAGTTTTGTTTTTAGGTTATAGAAAAGAATATATATATATATATATATATATATATATATATATATATATATATATATATATGAAATGCATGATGTGTATATTACTGTATATCATGAATAGGTGAAATAATAATGGTTCATCATCATATGTAACACAGAGTAGAGTCTATTTTACAGAGAGCATTGTCTAGTGACAATGATTAGTGTTTGCTTGAAATGAGAGAGGAGTTGTATATAGTAAAGGAAGTTGAAAGGGAAGAAAAGATGATCTTAGTTCACTGATTTTGTTTGCACAAGTATATTCATTTTCTTCATTTTGTTTTGTTTTTATCAAAAGTTTCCCCTTTCCTTTCCATATTTATAGCTAGTCATTCTTTCTGAACTAAAGCTTTCCACACAAAGATGATGCATTCATTCACATTTATCAACAAAGGGAAATCGACAATTATATATATAGATATATTCATTCTTTTCTTGAATTTTTACATTTGGTAGGAGTGATACTAAACCAAAATACAGGCTTCATTCCCCATTTAAGCAAAAAAAAAAAAAAAAAAAAAGGAAAAAAGAAAAAACAGCTTCATAAATTTTATAAAGAAAAAAGAGGCAGCTATTCCTCATCGCTGTCAAAATCAAAAGATGGAAATTCAACATGTGGAAGCTCTGGGATTTTAAGACCTGGTAGAGCTGAAGCTTGAACTATTGGATTCTGCTTTGATGGAGTCGCCAGTTTCTCCACTCCCCCATTGCCGTTATCAGGCAGTTTCAGCATTCCTTTAACTACACCACCTAAGGATTTAAATGGATGGCTAAATCCATCTTTGAGCTTGAGAAGGAGTGAAACTTCAGAGAGCTGCCATGTCACAGTGAGGACTATCATGACTGACAGAAGACAGTGTGTTACCAAATTCTGCTTTCTCACCTTTCTGAGCTCCTTAACTATCTCTTCCTTTCCAGCTTCGGAACAATGGTTGCACTCTTCATTTCTACCTTCGTCCTTATCATTGCCAATTTCAGAGGAAGGACCCATCTCATTGTCCGATTGTTTTGCTAGCTTCCCATCTTCTTCTAGTGATTCCAACTGTTGAATTTCTCGAAAATGAAATTGATTCAATTGTAGTGTAATAAATTTGTCTAGCTTAAGGTTGGTGGGGGAAAGATGGAGACGAAACTAGCAATTTTCAATAGTAAATTATTGCAGCAGATGACATTTTCAACAAACTATGTATATATATATGGTGGACTAATGGCTGTGATGTTGAATAGATTTGACAATTATCTAAAGCAATATTCTGAAATGATATGTTCCTATAAGGATGAAGAGTAATACCAGTTTCTCCCAATCTGAGTGGTGCTGTGCTGCTAACAACAGTTTGAATGAGCTGGGATTTCGATTAAAAGCACAATACTCAATTCCCAAAATCTACACTACAGAATTATACAATGTATGTGTGTGTGAATTGGTTGAGAAAATACCCTCAAAACCCAAAAAATATTTAGACCTTATTTGAACTAATTCACCTTCTACAGCTAGTAATATGGCTCATCTTATATTCCATCACAAATATAAATATATTATATTGGATTGAAGAAACAAAGAACTATGTATCAGTTATTGCTGGCAAATGCCTAATCTAAATGTCAAGCAAGGGTGAAAGGAATAGCTCAATCAGGAAATAAAGCATCTCCAAGAGGTTTTTCAAGGACAGTAGAATTTACAATTTTAAGGACCCTGAAATTGAAAATTCCTGGAGCCCAGAACACAAAACTTTTGACAAAATCAGCTGAAAGTTTTTTGCAAAGCAAGTTACAGTAAAACTTAAGATAAATAAATTCCACGAACTCAAAATCAAATTCAAAAATCAAATTCTCTGTAAGAAGGCCATCTTATCTCATAATCTCATTGATCAAATCAGTGAACAGAGTAACAACCGACGAAACAATATAATCAACAAAAATTGACGGTGTATGGTTGAAACAAAATCAATAATCCGAGTCTCTTCAGCTATACTATATAGTCTATTACCTGAAGTAGTAGTTTGGAGAGAAGGCGGTTGTCATCTTTAACCTCATCTCCATCCTTAACAACTGCAACGAGACTATCGATGGATGATGATGATCCATTTTTCTCGTCTTCAATCAAATTTTTTACAGCTGTCTGTAATAGCTTCAAATTTTCCTTCGATTCCATTTGTTTACTTCCTTGTTTCTGTCACTCAATCCTCAGTAAGAAGGAGATTGTGGAGATTGAAAACAGAGAATCTTCTGATGAAGAACAAAATCAATAGCCTTCAAATCTTCAACCCTTAAACCGCACCGCTTCCGTAGCCTATCCACGTGATTTCTCTTATTGCAATTCAATTGTGAATTTCCTTTTCTGTCTTTTTCATTACATATAACTGATTTAATTTACGTATAAGAGTAGCTTAACCCTCACTAAGGACTATTAAAAAATGTGCTGAAATATATATATTTTTTAAATTAATTTTTAAACCTTTAGTTAAAAATAAAAAAGATAAATAAATTCATATTCATACATAAACAATAATAAAGCCAATCTTTTTTTTTTTAATTTACATATAGCACTAAGACAGTCATGATGCGTATTTCTAGAAAAATTTCAAATAAAGGACAGTCATGAATGCGTTCTCTTTGGGGTGAAGTAAGTTAAATTAAATTCAACACAACTCGAAGCTATAGAAGGCTAACCAAACATATATATATATATATTTGCATGCATATAAGGATCTTCTAAGATTCCACAAAATCAATCAAAAGATAGTAGTCAGCATGTAGGAATTCTCTACTCAGACAAAATATGAAGGCAAAAAATCTATCAGATTCTTTTGTTATTTTTGTTCCATGAAGGAGACATCAAATATATATATACATGTACACAGAATTGGAGACTTCATTTACAGAAAGCAACCACGCCTAAAGATCAATCGTAGTAGAATTCGTTAACTTGGGAAAGAAAAAGGATAAGAAAAAAACAGAAAAGAAACGCCATTCTAAAGTATGATCAGAAGTTGCATCTACGGAAACAAGTCATTATAGTCATTTTCCATTATTGAGTAATCAGGAAGAAGACGACGCTTCATTCTCTGACTCTTTCCTCTCTGCCTGCAAAATTGAAATCAAAACTGTAAGTTAGTAAAAGATGCTTTTGGGAGATTTATAAAAATTTAATCTATCTATGGATGATGTGGAGAGATTACCTTAGCTTGGCGATAATTTTCAAGGAGCCGACGATATTGTTGCCGAGCCGTTGGTGATTCTACCATTGACAGCACTCTGGAAACAGCTTCATCAATGGCTGCAGCCTTCTGCTTTCGGAAGACCTTGAGAATGTCTCGGTCATCCTCAACTTCAGTCTCATTTCGGAATCCACGAAGACCAACACCTCGCCGCCGCCATCTTAAAATCACCTTCTCCAAAATCCCCACAGCCCAACAAACATTGAAATCTTTTCTGACCTGATACCCTCTCACATGAGCCTGTCAAGAGAAAGGAACATATGATTAGTAGACACAGCATGCTTATATTGAAAGACTTGAAAACTTTTCTCTTAAGTATAAAATACCTGTATCTTCACTACTTTCCGCCGTAGTGCAAGAAAATCTTTTCGACCTTTCCAACCTCGGTATTTCTTCTGGATTGATAAAGCAGCTGTATTATAATCCCTTGAACTACCAAAAGCCAATTTTGACATGGCAGACAACCCCTTGATGTCACTTGGAAGTAATTCATACTCATTTAAGCCTATATTTGAACCAGCTTCAGCTTCTCTCTGTTGCCGATTCCTAAAAGAGTGAGCCCGAAATGCAGACTGTATCCGAGCTGCAGCTTGAGCTGCATTTCGAACTGCAGTCAATGTGTCCTTAAGAGATAGTTGGTCCTCGTCATCCATGGGATTTGTCAGTGGAACACTGCATAAAGTTCTTTCAGCTTCTACTTCAGTAGACACTTTAGATAGCTCACTTTCTTCCCGTTTCAGGGAGTATAGATGACTCGTCAGTTCCACTTCAGAAAGGTAACCAGCAAGTCCCTTATGTCCAGAGACATCAGCTATAGATCCTGCCGTTTTACCAGTGGGATCCTGTGAAGTGGGATCTGTAACTGCTCCGGCCATTGCACCAGATGCTATGAGTGCAGCAACCATTTTTTCCCTGTTATAAGTTGTCACAGCTGTTAGTAAAGACTGGAATCAACTCCATTTTTTTCAACGGTAAAGGATGAACAAAATAACCCCAGAACGGTCTTCATAATATACTTGTTAATTTTCCATCTAGGCAATGCATAGATATGCAGTACAGGTCCGTTTTCCTGATTTTATGATGATTGTCATCAATAAGAAACCTCCATGAATGCATAGGAACAAGTGCTCAAAGTCCAAAGAAGGACTTCTCTAATTTGCTATTATCAATTTAAAGTATCATACACTGTCAAATGAATGCATAGGAACAAATGTTCAAAGTTCTAAGAAGAAATCAAAGGTTCCAAAATTACCTTCCAAAACGAGCAGCCCAGTGAAGTGCAGTCCAACCATTGATGTCTCGAAAATTAACACTGACTCCAGTCTTCAGAATTGGATCCAAGGCCCACTCAAATCCCAATCCAGCAATCATATGTATTATTCCTTGCTCATTTTTTGATAGGGAACAGCCTGAGTGGCTACTTACTTCCTCTGACCTAGATGAAATCCAATTTTGTAACTTGTCCTTCAAAAGCTCTTCTAGCAGCCAATCTTTCGTGACAGACAATGTTGAACTACCAAGCAAAAGAGACTCCATGACTTGATTCCATGAATCTTCACCAGTTTTCAGTTTTCCTAATAAATCAATTGCCACCTCAGAGCTTTCCCCTTTCTGCACTGAAGAAGCAGATAGAAGCAATTTCACAAATCTGACAAGCAAAAATGGTTCTTCTGGATTCCTACAAGCATCTCTCTCTGGCTGATTACAGCGGTGGCAAATGCTTGGATTTAGACGGTAATCAAACTCCCTGACCTCACTACAGGGTTCTCTATTAGCAGAAGTAACAAAAAGTATGACTTTTCCAGGTAAGTGAGGTGGAGCATGACAACAGATTACACCTTCCTGTATAATCTGAGCAGGTACTTCAACATCACCAAACATGCAAGTCCATGTACACTCTGATGGATCACAAAGAAATGATCCTATAATAACAACCTGCATTTATTAGCATTGATCATGACACTTCCAAATATCAATCCAAGAAAGTAAAGGAAATAAGCTGAACATAATCCATATATTCAGGAACTATCATAAGCATAACAAGCCTAACAACTTAACCATGGCTACTTTAAACATGGGGAGAACAAAATCTTGAAGATTGATGCATCTCTTGGGTAAACTGTTCATAGTAGACAGGACATGGATCACCTGACAAAGCTAAAGAACAGGATGACAACTTAAAAGCGGGCACCTCTATTGTTACACTGAAGAATTTGTACTAAGTTCCTGAATCATCCTAACCACAGGATCTCACCTACAATATCTTCTGTTCATCAGAAAAATCTGTCTTCTCCAGACAGCTTTTCTCCAAGGCTACTCTTTCCCCCCACCCCCACCACACACACAACACATACTCAACTTATCTCGTTACTAAGGTCTTTCTCCACCCTTAGCTTTGGCATAATGACCAAATTTCCGGATCCTCCTATCAGGTCTAATGTGTCTTACCAATGTCACATCACACTTTTTAAGAAATAAACCATAAATACTGCAGTAGTAGATGTATCACAGAAGATATGAATAGCTGGGAATATCAGATAGTCCAAAATCACTAGGTGAGTAGTATAATGATGACAGGTACTTTTTGTTATCTCCAAAATTACCTTGGTTGCCTCAGAGGTATAACCCCATTCTGGAGATATCTCCCTGATAGTAAATTTCTGCTTTCGGGAAACCGTTAAACTCAAATCGCCTTCAAAGGAAATCCCAATCTGGCTTTGGTCAAATAGAGTTGTATAATTATCAGGATTATCAGCATAAGTGCTCATTGCAGATGAATATTCAGGATATTTGAAATCTTCGGCAACATTAACAACAGGTACAGAAGCTGGCAGGCAAGACAATAAAATATTTAGGATTTTAGAAACTTATCTTCAAATTCAAAAAATAAAGTTGGCAGCACAAAATTTTTCAACTCAAGCAGTTTTAAGAGTAGAGGAAATTTTACACTTCTGACTATCATTTCCTGCAAAATTTGGCCAGTTATAGCTGTCTTGCCCAGCAACTGGCCCTCTTATAGACGTTGAGGGCAGGCTATCCTGCAGTAAAGTATAAGCTCAAATAATAATAAGAAACCAAGAAAATCACAAGTTTAGCATAAGAAAGGAGATATTGCACACGAGTCAGAAATATCTAGAATTTAATTAAGAGAAAGAATACAAATTACGAAATGAAAAATTCATACTCACATTTTCGTTGATTTTCTGCACAAGCCTGACTTGTGAGACAGTGTCTGCCGAATTTTTATAGCCATCGAGCATATCCTCCCAGGCATTAATCTCACGTTCAAATTCATGTTGATTTTGGATAGTGTAACCTAAAAATACAAGACTTTTTAGCAGTTGTTTCAGGATGCTTCTGTTACTCTGATAATCGATGAACTTAAGTATCTAGTGGAGAAACAAAACAAATGAGTGGAATAGCACAGACAACATCAGATGACTTTTCTCTAAAGAACCAAGGTCCAAATTAGACAACTTTTTTTAAAAAAAATTTTAAATAGTTAAAAAAAGGCATTGCTTTAACTCAAAAAGATTTGCCTTTACCTTTCTCTGTTTAAAAAAGATTACAACTAACTGGAAAAATGAAATATACGAAGTTGAAAACCTAGAAAGAAATTCAGCAGTAAAGTGGCATTCCAGGAATCACCTGCAGGTGGAGTACAGGAAATAGGATCAAATATTAGATTTCCCATATCAGTGTCGTGATTGTCACTGGGGAATATTCCTTTCAGGCTATCATCATTTAAACTCAAATGTTCCTCAAGCCTTTGTAGTGCTTCACTCATTTCATGCCCCGAGGCACTGCTCACTTCTTCTGTTCTCTCAAAATTATCCAAGTAATTCATTCTATTACTCGTGGTGACTGCATCAGAATTAATTTCCATAGATAGGGGGCTTGACAAATTATGATACTGTTGAAAAGATTCACCAACAATACCAGAAGAGCCATGCTGCTGAGTAGTACATGAGCCACGGCCCTGACTCAAGGTAGAATGAGATACCGGAGAGAACTCTGATACAATTCCTACTCTATTTCTTCCCTGTGCTCAGAAGCAAGATTAAGTCGCATGAGATGAAAGGAACCTATGCTCATTTACATATGAATAAGCAGCATAACTTGTGATAACAAATCTAGAAATTCGTTAACTTATGATGGGCAGATGGTGAAGGTTATGAGATGAAAGCAAATAGTGCTCCAAGTAAATAGAGCACTTAACTAGAAAACAGAGAATCACACAAAACACCACAGGCAATCAGGAAAACAATTAAATTACAGTAAAACATGTAAAACTTTAAGCTAATTGAATGGAAGGGACCTAAAAGATGGCAGATTTTGACAAAATTACTTACATGAAAGGATACAAAATGAAATCACGTGTATACTAGGGTAGGTATGAAAACTCACCTCATCTATATCTCGATAGTGAACCAGCACAATGTGATCGTTTCCCCTGCAGAATAATGAAAGATGAATCAAAATAGTCTGACCATGAAGCATCTCCAGCCATTACCTAGATCTCTTATGAGTACCACTCACACCAGAAGAGTAACAAGGAAAAGTCCATATAATGTAAGTAGACTCACGGGTCCAACATCCAATAGCTTCGTCTCTGAAAATTAGAGTTCTGCGCACCATGTGCATAATAACAATTTAATGCCTCGACATTTCCAACCTAACCAGTGAAAGAAACATACCATTAGACTTCACCCTTTGTTTGAATTGTAGAACATAATTCAATTATCTTTCACAAAAACATCTGCAAGGTGCAGAGATATCAGACACAACTATGCAAAACTTACAATGCTACACTTCATTAATTAACTGAAACGCCTAGTGGCCTCTGAGAATTTAAGACAAAGGACATTTTTTTGCCAAGCAAAACACAACCTTTTTTATCTCAATAAGTCCAGAAACAATAAAGCAAAAGTTTTATCTTCCACATGGAAAGTCAACTTCTTGCATTGTGTCCTGAGATTAAAGGAAAACAAAAAAGAAAAAAGAAAATCTCTGTATACATGGAATAGGAAATAGAATAATGTTTAGAATGTTAAGACACTATACTTGCAATTTAGAGACACAGATCAGGGGAATCTTATTTTTCTCTAAAGATATGTTAATTAATTATATGACTTTAGTTCTTTTCCAAAGCTCAATGAATTATATCAGCGTGTTTGGGTCAAACAACCAAGCCTTTTTCATTTGTACTCATTGTTATCACTTTCACTTTCATCTGTTGCACTTGCATACAGTTGTATCCTAGTCTTCAAATGATCTTTGCAAAAACAAAAAATTCTTTCAATGCATTCCTCAGATAATGAGAGAGCTGTTTGCAACTTGGAACTAATGAAATAGTTCAGAAATCAATTAAGCATAATCTCTCCAACAATAACCTTAAGCCTTTCATGTCCTTCACGAACACCTCTGCCACCTCTTTTCCTACGCCAACTATGACCATCCTTGCGGAAATTCCGCAGGACTCTCTTGTTGTAAAGGAACAATGAGCCACCTTACAAAGCAATACAAATGTCAGACAAAAGCAACATGCTATTTATGCAAAACATTCTCACAATATAGCCTTAAAGAAATTAGCAGAACTATCATGAGTAGAAGAATATTACTAGCTGGTCTCTCAGGAGTCTCATGAGAGATCATGTGGTTTTCATGATTTTGTAGTATGAAGAATATTTCAGGAGGTTTCAACCATCTAACTTTAGCTTCTCTCTCCAAATCACTCATATCATAGCCTGAAATGAAAAAATGTGTAGCTTCATAAGTGCTTATGACATATCCATATGCATTCCCCCGGACAAATTTGGGCAGGAAAATGATATTTATAAAGAATTCAAATACACAATATACACGAAGAAAAGCTTAATCAACACTTATTCCATGTCCCCTACAACTTTTAATGTAGCTTAAATATAACTATTACAAGTAGCATGTGAATTCTATTGCAACTAGACAAGCTGCTGAAAGGTGCATAATACAATCCTGGAGTAGTAAACAGAAATATCTTTGTGTTGTACCTAACTTTTGTTCTTGCCTTATCTTTAGTCTCCTTTTGACTTCAAGATCAAACTTCCAATTATTAATTTCAATAGCCATTTCTTATACCTAGTGGATACATATACAAAAATCTTTGATCTTTCTTTGTAGTCATGATTAATCTGTAATCCTGCCAATTCCTCCCCTACCTTCTTCCTTTTTATTTTATTTTTAAAACCAGTTTCAGCATTTCAGCAAAAATAACTTTTTTATTTAAAACCTTTTTGGTATAAATGGAGAGAATTAATAAGAACTCATTCATGTTCAATACTGAAATTCAAGTTGCAATAATCTGCAATAAAAAAATTTAAAAAAAAAAAAAATCTCCAAGTTCATAATCACTCATATCCTAACTAAATTGGGGATTTGACAGCAATTATTCACAAATTTGAAATGGTAACGAAATGAAACTTGTTCAGTGACAAAAAAAAGTATTTAAAGAAAAGACAGAAAGAAAAAATAAATAAATAGAAAGAAAAATGTCTGACCTGATTGAGACATATTCTAACCCTTTACATTCGCAAAACAAAGAAGTCAGAGCCGCTCGAATAATCTGAAAAACATGTCAATTGAGTACCTCCCAATTTGGCTTCAGTAATTCAGAGGGCGAAGAATATCACTCTACAGACAGGATAGAAACAGCAAAAATTTCAGTTGTAAAAAGGATCAGAACAGTCCTGCAACTTCAGTTACGACTGGAGAGAAAGCTTGTGAGTCAGAGAGGACACCAAGAAGGGGGAGACTTCGCCGCCTGCGAGAAGGAGACTAAAGATTTCTGAGGTATGCCTCAAATGGTTGACTCAAAAGGAATAATTCTGAGGTATTTAAGCTGTTTTGAGGCGTCTTGAAAGAGATATTATTGAGATATTACTAACGGTTAGATATTATTGAGATATTACTAACTGTTAGATATTATTAAGATATTACTAACGGTAGATTTGTAACTATATATATATATATATATATATATATATATATAGTGTAGGTGATTTTTTGAGATGATACGTAGATAAAATTCATACGTATACATTGTAAACAAACAAAAACCTTTTAAATTGAAATCAGAAAATATTCTTTCATGGTATCAGAGCCATTAATGAATCTGATATTCTTTTTTCTTTAAAGATATGACAGACGATGCAACCTCAGCTTACACAGCTTCATCTACAACCATAGATGGTGTCAAGATCCAACTTATCTATCCCCAGAGTCAACTGGTTTCTGTAAAGCTAGTTGAAGGAAAGTTCTTGGTGTGGAAAATGCAGATCCTTACTGCTATTAAAGGCTATGGCCTTGAAAATTACCTGACCTCTGAAACACCACTTCTAGACAAATATATTCCAGGTAACTCTCAAATTCAGACCATTAATTCATTTTTTATTTTGTGGAATCGTCAAGATCAGATCTTGGCTTCTTGGATTCTTTCATCACTGTCAGATAGTAAATTATTGCAGCAGATGACATTTTCAACAAACTATGTATATATATATGGTGGACTAATGGCTGTGATGTTGAATAGATTTGACAATTATCTAAAGCAATATTCTGAAATGATATGTTCCTATAAGGATGAAGAGTAATACCAGTTTCTCCCAATCTGAGTGGTGCTGTGCTGCTAACAACAGTTTGAATGAGCTGGGATTTCGATTAAAAGCACAATACCCAATTCCCAAAATCTACACTACAGAATTATACAATGTATGTGTGTGTGAATTGGTTGAGAAAATACCCTCAAAACCCAAAAATTATTTAGACCTTATTTGAATTAATTCACCTTCTACAGCTAGTAATATGGCTCATCTTATATTCCACCACAAATATAAATATATTATATTGGATTGAAGAAACAAAGAACTATGTATCAGTTACTGCTCGCAAATGCCTAATCTAAATGTCAAGCAAGGGTGAAAGGAATAGCTCAATCAGGAAATAAAGCATCTCCAAGAGGTTTTTCAAGGACAGTAGAATTTACAATTTTAAGGACCCTGAAATTGAAAATTCCTGGAGTCCAGAACACAAAACTTTTGACAAAATCAGCTGAAAGTTTTTTGCAAAGCAAGTTACAGTAAAACTTAAGATAAATAAATTCCACAAACTCAAAATCAAATTCAAAATTCAAATTCTCTGTAAGAAGGCCATCTTATCTCATAATCTCGTTGATCAAATCAGTGAACAGAGTAACAACCGAAGAAACAATATAATCAACAAAAAATTGACGGTGTATGGTTGAAACAAAATCAATAATCCGAGTCTCTTCAGCTATACTATATAGTCTATTACCTGAAGTAGTAGTTTGGAGAGAAGGCGGTTGTCATCTTTAACCTCATCTCCATCCTTAACAACTGCAACGAGACTATCGATGGATGATGATGATCCATTTTTCTCGTCTTCAATCAATTTTTTTACAGCTGTCTGTAATAGCTTCAAATTTTCCTTCGATTCCATTTGTTTACTTCCTTGTTTCTGTCACTCACTCCTCAGTAAGAAGGAGATTGTGGAGATTGAAAACAGAGAATCTTCTGATGAAGAACAAAATCAATAGCCTTCAAATCTTCAACCCTTAAACCGCACCGCTTCCGTAGCCTATCCACGTGATTTCTCTTATTGCAATTCAATTGTGAATTTCCTTTTCTGTCTTTTTCATTACATATAACTGATTTAATTTACGTATAAGAGTAGCTTAACCCTCACTAAGGACTATTAAAATATGTGCTGAAATATATATATATTTTTAAATTTATTTTTAAACCTTTTAGTTAAAAATAAAAAAGATAAATAAATTCATATTCATACATAAACAATAATAAAGCCAATCTTTTTTTTTTTAATTTACATATAGCACTAAGACAGTCATGATGCGTATTTCTAGAAAAATTTCAAATAAAGGACAGTCATGAATGCGTTCTCTTTGGGGTGAAGTAAGTTAAATTAAATTCAACACAACTCGAAGCTATAGAAGGCTAACCAAACATATATATATATATATTTGCATGCATATAAGGATCTTCTAAGATTCCACAAAATCAATCAAAAGATAGTAGTCAGCATGTAGGAATTCTCTACTCAGACAAAATATGAAGGCAAAAAATCTATCAGATTCTTTTGTTATTTTTGTTCCATGAAGGAGACATCAAATATATATATACATGTACACAGAATTGGAGACTTCATTTACAGAAAGCAACCACGCCTAAAGATCAATCGTAGTAGAATTCGTTAACTTGGGAAAGAAAAAGGATAAGAAAAAAACAGAAAAGAAACGCCATTCTAAAGTATGATCAGAAGTTGCATCTACGTAAACAAGTTATTATAGTCATTTTCCATTATTGAGAAATCAGGAAGAAAACGACGCTTCATTCTCTGACTCTTTCCTCTCTGCCTGCAAAATTGAAATCAAAACTGTAAGTTAGTAAAAGATGCTTTTGGGAGATTTATAAAAATTTAATCTATCTATGGATGATGTGGAGAGATTACCTTAGCTTGGCGATATTTTTCAAGGAGCCGACGATATTGTTGCTGAGCCGTTGGTGATTCTACCATTGACAGCACTCTGGAAACAGCTTCATCAATGGCTGCAGCCTTCTGCTTTCGGAAGACCTTGAGAATGTCTCGGTCATCCTCAACTTCATCGATAACTTCAGTCTCATTTCGGAATCCACGAAGACCAACACCTCGCCGCCGCCATCTTAAAACCACCTTCTCCAAAATCCCCACAGCCCAACAAACATTGAAATCTTTTCTGACCTGATACCCTCTCACATGAGCCTGTCAAGAGAAAGGAACATATGATTAGTAGACACAGCATGCTTATATTGAAAGACTTGAAAACTTTTCTCTTAAGTATAAAATACCTGTATCTTCACTACTTTCCGCCGTAGTGCAAGAAAATCTTTTCGACCTTTCCAACCTCGGTATTTCTTCTGGATTGATAAAGCAGCTGTATTATAATCCCTTGAACTACCAAAAGCCAATTTTGACATGGCAGACAACCCCTTGATGTCACTTGGAAGTAATTCATACTCATTTAAGCCTATATTTGAACCAGCTTCAGCTTCTCTCTGTTGCCGCTTCCTAAAAGAGTGAGCCCGAAATGCAGACTGTATCCGAGCTGCAGCTTGAGCTGCATTTCGAACTGCAGTCAATGTGTCCTTAAGAGATAGTTGGTCCTCATCATCCATGGGATTTGTCTCTGGAACACTGCATAAAGTTCTTTCAGCTTCTACTTCAGCAGACCCTTTAGATAGCTCACTTTCTTCCAGTTTCAGGGAGTATAGATGACTCGTCAGTTCCACTTCAGAAAGGTAACCAGCAAGTCCCTTATGTCCAGAGGCATCAGCTATAGATCCTGCTGTTTTACCAGTGGGATCCTGTGAAGTGGGATCTGTAACTGCTCCGGCCAATGCACCAGATGCTATGAGTGCAGCAACCATTTTTTCCCTGTTATAAGTTGTCACAGCTGTTAGTAAAGACTGGAATCAACTCCATTTTTTTCAACGGTAAAGGATGAACAAAATAACCCCAGAACGGTCTTCATAATATACTTGTTAATTTTCCATCTAGGCAATGCATAGATATGCAGTACAGGTCCTTTTTCCAGATTTTATGATGATTGTCATCAATAAGAAACCTCCATGAATGCATAGGAACAAGTGCTCAAAGTCCAAAGGACTTCTCTAATTTGCTATTATCAATTTAAAGTATCATACACTGTCAAATGAATGCATAGGAACAAATGTTCAAAGTTCTAAGAAGAAATCAAAGGTTCCAAAATTACCTTCCAAAACGAGCAGCCCAGTGAAGTGCAGTCCAACCATTGATGTCTCGAAAATTAACACTGACTCCAGTCTTCAGAATTGGATCCAAGGCCCACTCAAATCCCAATCCAGCAATCATATGTATTATTCCTTGCTCATTTTTTGATAGGGAACAGCCTGAGTGGCTACTTACTTCCTCTGACCTAGATGAAATCCAATTTTGTAACTTGTCCTTCAAAAGCTCTTCTAGCAGCCAATCTTTCGTGACAGACAATGTTGAACTACCAAGCAAAAGAGACTCCATGACTTGATTCCATGAATCTTCACCAGTTTTCAGTTTTCCTAATAAATCAATTGCCACCTCATAGCTTTCCCCCTTCTGCACTGAAGAAGCAGATAGAAGCAATTTCACAAATCTGACAAGCAAAAATGGTTCTTCTGGATTCCTACAAGCATCTCTCTCTGGCTGATTACAGCGGTGGCAAATGCTTGGATTTAGACGGTAATCAAACTCCCTGACCTCACTACAGGGTTCTCTATTAGCAGAAGTAACAAAAAGTATGACTTTTCCAGGTAAGTGAGGTGGAGCATGACAACAGATTACACCTTCCTGTATAATCTGAGCAGGTACTTCAACATCACCAAACATGCAAGTCCATGTACACTCTGATGGATCACAAAGAAATGATCCTATAATAACAACCTGCATTTATTAGCATTGATCATGACACTTCCAAATATCAATCCAAGAAAGTAAAGGAAATAAGCTGAACATAATCCATATATTCAGGAACTATCATAAGCATAACAAGCCTAACAACTTAACCATGGCTACTTTAAACATGGGGAGAACAAAATCTTGAAGATTGATGCATCTCTTGGGTAAACTGTTCATAGTAGACAGGACATGGATCACCTGGCAAAGCTAAAGAACAGGATGACAACATAAAAGCGGGCACCTCTATTGTTACACTGAAGAATTTGTACTAAGTTCCTGAATCATCCTAACCACAGGATCTCACCTACAATATCTTCTGTTCATCAGAAAAATCTGTCTTCTCCAGACAGCTTTTCTCCAAGGCTACTCTTTCCCCCCACCCCCACCACACACACACAACACATACTCAATTTATCTCGTTACTAAGGTCTTTCTCCACCCTTAGCTTTGGCATAATGACCAAATTTCCGGATCCTCCTATCAGGTCTAATGTGTCTTACCAATGTCACATCACACTTTTTAAGAAATAAACCATAAATACTGCAGTAGTAGATGTATCACAGAAGATATGAATAGCTGGGAATATCAGATCGTCCAAAATCACTAGGTGAGTAGTATAATGATGACAGGTACTTTTTGTTATCTCCAAAATTACCTTGGTTGCCTCAGAGGCATAACCCCATTCTGGAGATATCTCCCTGATAGTAAATTTCTGCTTTTGGGAAACCGTTAAACTCAAATCGCCTTCAAAGGAAATCCCAATCTGACTTTGGTCAAATAGAGTTGTAAAATTATCAGGATTATCAGCATAAGTGCTCATTGCAGATGAATATTCAGGATATTTGAAATCTTCGGCAACATTAACAACAGGTACAGAAGCTGGCAGGCAAGACAATAAAATATTTAGGATTTTAGAAACTTATCTTCAAATTCAAAAAATAAAGTTGGCAGCACAAAATTTTTCAACTCAAGCAGTTTTAAGAGTAGAGGAAATTTTACACTTCAGACTATCATTTCCTGCAAAATTTGGCCAGGTATAGCTGTCTTGCCCAGCAACTGGCCCTCTTATAGACATTGAGAGCAGGCTATCCTGTAGTAAAGTATAAGCTCAAATAATAATAAGAAACCAAGAAAATCACAAGTTTAGCATAAGAAAGGAGATATTGATCATGAGTCAGAAATATCTAGAATTTAATTAAGAGAAAGAATACAAATTACGAAATGAAAAATTCATACTCACATTTTCGTTGATTTTCTGCACATGCCTGACTTGTGAGACAGTGTCTGCCGAAATTTTATAGCCATCGAGCATATCCTCCCAGGCATTAATCTCACGCTCAAATTGATGTTGATTTTGGATAGTGTAACCTAAAAATACAAGACTTTTTAGCAGTTGTTTCAGGATGCTTCTGTTACTCTGATAATCGATGAACTTAAGTATCCAGTGGAGAAACAAAACAAATGAGTGGAATAACACAGACAACATCAGATGACTTTTCTCTAAAGAACCAAGGTCCAAATTAGACAATTTTTTTAAAAAAAAAATTTAAAATAGTTAAAAAAAGGCATTGCTTTAACTCAAAAAGATTTGCCTTTACCTTTCTCTGTTTAAAAAAGACTACAACTAACTGGAAAAATGAAATATACGAAGTTGAAAACCCAGAAAGAAATTCAGCAGTAAAGTGGCATTCCAGGAATCACCTGCAGGTGGAGTACAGGAAATAGGATCATATATTAGATTTCCCATATCAGTGTCGTGATTGTCACTGGAGAATATTCCTTTCAGGCTATCATCATTTAAACTCAACTGTTCCTCAAGCCTTTGTAGTGCTTCACTCATTTCATGCCCCGAGGCACTGCTCACTTCTTCTGTTCTCTCAAAATTATCCAAGTAATTCATTCTATTACTCGTGGTGACTGCATCAGAATTAATTTCCACAGATAGGGGGCTTGACAAATTATGATACTGTTGAAAAGATTCACCAACAATACCAGAAGAGCCATGCTGCTGAGTAGTATATGAGCCACGGCCCTGACTCAAGGTAGAATGAGATACCAGAGAGAACTCTGATACAGTTCCTACTCTATTTCTTCCCTGTGCTCAGAAGCAAGATTAAGTCGCATGAGATGAAAGGAACCTATACTCATTTACATATGAATAAGCAGCATAACTTGTGATAACAAATCTAGAAATTCGTTAACTTATGATGGGCAGATGGTGAAGGTTATGAGATGAAAGCAAATAGTGCTCCAAGTAAATAGAGCACTTAACTAGAAAACAGAGAATCACACGAAACACCACAGGCAATCAGGAAAACAATTAAATTACAGTATAACATGTGAAAATTTAAGCTAATTGAAGGGAAGGGACCTAAAAGATGGCAGATTTTGACAAAATTACTGACATGAAAGGATACAAAATGAAATCACGTGTATACTAGGATAGGTATGAAAACTCACCTCATCTATATCTCGATAGTGAACCAGCACAATGTGATCGTTTCCCCTGCAGAATAATGAAAGATGAATCAAAATAGTCTGACCATGAAGCATCTCCAGCCATTACCTAGATCTCTTATGAGTACAACTCACACCAGAAGAGTAACAAGGAAAAGTCCATATAATGTAAGTAGACTCACGGGTCCAACATCCAAAAGCTTCGTCTCTGAAAATTAGAGTTCTGCGCACCATGTGCATAATAACAATTTAATGCCTCGACATTTCCAACCTAACCAGTGAAAGAAACATACCATTAGACTTCACCCTTTGTTTGAATTGTAGAACATAATTCAATTATCTTTCACAAAAACATCTGCAAGGTGCAGAGCTATCAGACACAACTATGCAAAACTTACAATGCTACACTTCATTAATTAACTGAAACGCCTAGTGGCCTCTGAGAATTTAAGACAAAGGACATTTTTTTGCCAAGCAAAACACAACCTTTTTTATCTCAATAAGTCCAGAAACAATAAAGCAAAAGTTTTATATTCCACATGGAAAGTCAACTTCTTGCATTGTGTCCTGAGATTAAAGGAAAACAAAAAAGAAAAAAGAAAATCTCTGTATACATGGAATAGGAAATAGAATAATGTTTAGAATGTTAAGACACTATACTTGCAATTTAGAGACACAGATCAGGGGAATCTTATTTTTCTCTAAAGATATGTTAATTAATTATATGACTTTAGTTCTTTTCCAAAGCTCAATGAATTATATCAGCGTGTTTGGGTCAAACAACCAAGCCTTTTTCATTTGTACTCATTGTTATCACTTTCACTTTCATCTGTTGCACTTGCATACAGTTGTATCCTAGTCTTCAAATGATCTTTGCAAAAACAAAAAATTCTTTCAATGCATTCCTCAGATAATGAGAGAGCTGTTTGCAACTTGGAACTAATGAAATAGTTCAGAAATCAATTAAGCATAATCTCTCCAACAATAACCTTAAGCCTTTCATGTCCTTCACCAACAGTTCTGCCATCTCTTTTCCTACGCCAACTATGACCATCCTTGCGGAAATTCCGCAGGACTCTCTTGTTGTAAAGGAACAATGAGCCACCTTACAAAGCAATACAAATGTCAGACAAAAGCAACATGCTATTTATGCAAAACATTCTCACAATATAGCCTTAAAGAAATTAACAGAACTATCATGAGTAGAAGAATATTACTAGCTGGTCTCTGAGGAGTCTCATGAGAGATCATGTGGTCTTCATGATTTTGTAGTATGAAGAATATTTCAGGAGGTTTCAACCATCTAACTTTAGCTTCTCTCTCCAAATCACTCATATCATAGCCTGAAATGAAAAAATGTGTAGCTTCATAAGTGCTTATGACATAGCCATATGCATTCCCCGGACAAATTGGGCAGGAAAATGATATTTATAAGAATTCAAATACACAAATACACGAAGAAAAGCTTAATCAACACTTATTCCATGTCCCCTACAACTTTTAATGTAGCTTAAATATAACTATTACAAGTAGCATGTGAATTCTATTGCAACTAGACAAGCTGCTGAAAGGGGCATAATACAATCCTGGAGTAGTAAACAGAAATATCTTTGTGTTGTACCTAACTTTTGTTCTTGCCTTATCTTTAGTCTCCTTTTGACTTCAAGATCAAACTTCCAACTATTAATTTCAATAGCCATTTCTTATACCTAGTGGATACATATACAAAAATCTTTGATCATTCTTTGTAGTCATGATTAATCTGTAATCCTGCCAATTCCTCCCCTACCTTCTTCCTTTTTATTTTATTTTTGAAACCAGTTTCAGCATTTCAGCAAAAATAACTTTTTTATTTAAAACCTTTCTGGTATAAATGGAGAGAATTAATAAGAACTCATTCATGTTCAATACTGAAATTCAAGTTGCAATAATCTGCAATAAAAATAAAAAAATTTAAAAATATCCAAGTTCATAATCACTCATCTCCTAACTAAATTGGGGATTTGACAGCAATTATTCACAAATTTGAAATGGTAACGAAATGAAACTTGTTCAGTGACAAAAAAAAGTATTTAAAGAAAAGACAGAAAGAAAAAATAAATAAATAGAAAGAAAAAATAAATAAATAGAAAGAAAAATGTCCGACCTGATTGAGACATATTCTAACCCTTTACATTCGCAAAACAAAGAAGTCAGAGCCGCTCGAATAATCTGAAAAACATGTCAATTGAGTACCTCCCAATTTGGCTTCAGTAATTCAGAGGGCGAAGAATATCACTCTACAGACAGGATAGAAACAGCAAAAATTCCAGTTGTAAAAAGGATCAGAACAGTCCTGCAACTTCAGTTACGACTGGAGAGATAGCTTGTGGGTCAGAGAGGACAACAAGAAGGGGGAGACTTCGCCGCCTGCGAGAAGGAGACTAAAGATTTCTGAGGTATGCCTCAAATGGTTGACTCAAAAGGAATAATTCTGAGGTATTTAAGCTGTTTTGAGGCGTCTCTAGTACGAACGGCTCAAAATACGAAAGCCGTACGAACCAACGGAGACGACGGACAACAGCGTAGTTCTGTTCACTCCAGCACAATTTGGGCAGCAATAAAATAATATTATGACCAGTCAAAATAATAACGGAAGAAGTATATAAATTAAATTTTTCTCTTTTTTTTTTTCATTTAGTATACAATTAATAAATATTTTAAAGTTATTTTTATAAAAAAAATGTATAAATTTATCTCAATTATGATATTTTATTGCAAATCAAATTGTTACCATTCCTTTTATTTTTACCTATCAAACTATTACTTTTCCTTCTTTTTTTTCTTTTTTTATTTTTTTTCTTTTTCCCTCTTATCAAATAATTCATATTATTATTTATCAGCCAAATTAACAGTTATAGCTAAATTAAAATATCTTAAAATTGCAAATATATATAACACAAATTTTTGATTGATTCTAAATTTTTTTATAGCATAATTAATTTAATTTGTTATGTATCATTATTTTTTTATATATTAATATTCTATGTCAATTGTTATAATATTTATGAAATTAAAAAATACTTTAGAATATTAAAATTTCAATTCAAATTAAAATGAAATTTTTTTTTATTTAAGGTTTTATCAAATTACACTCTTTTAACCCATATTTATTTAAATTAAAACGTTATTTTTATTTTATAAAGAAATATCTATGCCTTGCTAAAAGAAACAAATCCTGGTCAACGGCAAAGTTAGGTAGTGATTATTCTTTTTCTTTTTTTTCTCTTTTCATTCTTAGTAAACGCAGAAAAATAAAAAGGAGAGGTAACGACAGTTTTGTTTGGTTGACCAAAAATTAATATGGTCTGTTCAAAAACTGGGTGCTATATAATTTTTTATTCATTTTACAGGATAAAATAAAATACTGACTCAAATATTTTTATTGGTAAATACACATTTTATTTTATTTAATTAATAAAATACTAATTTAATTTTAAAGTTTAAATGTTTGAATATAATAAATAGATTTAATATTTTGAAAAAAAAAATCTAATAACCCTCAAAATTAAATATTTAAACTGAATGTGACATTATTATATATATTATAAAATTAATTTGGAGACTCAAAAGAGGTCGTTGAGTTTAACAATTGTGTATTGTTGTAGGTTTTGTCTTGTAATGCCTAAAAGAAAGAGTAGTTAGAATGAAATGACATTTTAAGAGTAGGAAAAAAATGGACAGCCATTATAATGAATAATGAATAATGAATAATTATGGAATGAATATAAATGAAAAAACAGTTGATAATGATATTTAATAAATAAATTTAAGTATTCTAAATTTAGATTATTTTCATAAAAAAAATATTATGGATAAAAAATATGGTTACATGTTGTTATTGATTATATATATATATATATATATATATAATTTAATAACAAATCATTCAAATTGATTAAAAATAAATTTCTGCATTTATCATTTATTCCTTAAGGGAAAAAAACAATAATATTATGTTTTAGGTATTACATTTCCCTCAATGAAAAATCAAAATTTTTAATTGTAGTGATCTAAATAAGTAATTTTAAAACTAATTTTTATTCATCCCTTTTATTAATATATGGGAAAAGAAAAATATTTTAACATACACGAACACTGAATAATTATAAATTAGTTGAAGATAAAGCGGTTAAATAAACATAAGTTCCAAAAGAGAAAAAATATATAATATTTAGAATATTTAGAATAAATTAAAATATTGTAATGATTTATAGAACGTTAGGATAATATATCAAATACTTTTTCACTTTTTTTTTAGTTTACTGTTGAAATGTCATTCATTTATTAATAATAATAATAATTATATTCAAATTTATCTGTATAAAAATCTACACAAATAATAATACGCATGAACACTAATTTCATATAATAAAAAAACAAAAAATGAAGACTTAATAATTTAATCATAAATATTAATAGATATCAATTACAAATTATTTATATTTGTTTATAAATAATAAAATAGAAACTAAGAAATAAATCTTAGAAATATTTAAATTTATTAAATACAAAACTTATTTTGAGCCATAAATTTTGTTACTCACTCTACAATTTTTCTTTTTTTTTTTTAAATGTAAAAATATAACTAAAATTATTCTCTTACTCAACTTAATCTTTGAAGTCTAATGAATTTATTACCTCAAAGTCTAATAATTTACGTCTACTTGACATACCTTTAAAAAAAAATTAAAATAATTTTATATATTTATTTCAAAATAATAAATAAAAATATTATTAATTGAGCTAATTACTATGAAATTTATTAACAAGAAACTTACGCTGTAATTTGAACATGTACGGTCAAAGAACTCTTAACCAAAAAATAAAAAGCAAAGCAAAGCAAGAAGTCACGTGCATGAAATAGGTAAGTATATGCAAAATGGTGGAAGAGAATCCAAGTAACTTGAGCCACTCCCCATTTTATCACCTTCCATTTTTCTTCCAATCCAATCAAACTCCTCTTCTTTTTCCCCCTTCCTCTTTTTTCTCTCCTCTATATATATAATATCAACTTCTATATTGCCATATTTATACACAGAGAATATATTTGCTAAAAAAGGAAAAAGGAAAAAAGAAAGAAAATGTCGGATTGGGGCCCGATCTTTGTAGCAGTGATACTGTTCGTTCTGTTATCACCAGGACTGCTGTTTCAAATTCCAGGGCACCATAGATGCATAGAATTCGGGGGATTCCAAACAAGTGCTGCAGCTGTTGCCGTTCATTCCTTGCTCTACTTTGCTCTCGTTTCTGTCTTCTTGATTGCCATCAAAGTCCATCTCTACCTCGGCTAGATCCATTTTGTTCTGCAAAAAATATTGTTTCTTTGTTTGTTTTCTCTTAATTTTATGTTCACGATTATTAGAGCTACCACTACTTTTCTTGCTTCAATCAATGCTTAATTAATATAAGTCATTTTTAAAAATTTTCATTTATTTATACCATTTATGTGTGTCTTTTTGAGTGAAGTTCCCGACATTGCCAATGCAATCACAACCATGAAATCTCTTCTTTCTTTTCTTTTTTTTGAAATCTCCGGTAGTAAGTAGTAACCAAACTTTGTATTGTGCTAAGAACTATTAACAATCAAACTTCAATTAAACTATAATAGCTAGAGGCAAGTTTTCTATTTTTTCTTAAAAATATTTTATGCAACTTTATTTATGTAAGTGTCGAATTTATAATTTTTAGTTATAATTTTTGAATCGAGTATTACTTTTTTAACAAATTTTTTAATTGCAGGCAAATAAAAAAATACAAAGAAAGAATATATATATAACTCTCAAACTCTTGATCAGTTGACTTACTAACCTTTGTATATACTAATGACGCTGACAATCTAGTTTTTAGCAAAGAGGGAAGGGAAAAACACAGTATTGTTGATAATTTCTAGTAAGTAGTAGAATGTATTAAAATTATTTTATATTTTATAGAAAAAATAAATAAAAAAATTTCAGCCACAAAAGATGGAAAACAAATACATACAAGTAGGGGGACAAGCAATAAACAAGACATTGGAGGGGCAACTGGCAATTGGGGCCTTTGCCCATGACAGCACCCATGTTTCTGCATGCCCACATCAGTTACTTTATTCTACCAAATACGAAGTTGTTTATAGCCGACAAATAATTTCTTTTTCCTTGTGGCTTGTTCCATTGTTTTTTTTATACTATTTTTCCTTGTATTTTTTGGTTAATAATTTAAATAATTATCAAAATTTTCTAATATAATATTTGAATCCAGACATAAAAACTAAATTCTGTTATAAAATTAATTATATATAATATAATACATATATTATAGCAATATATATAAAGGGAAAGAGAGAAGAGAGAGTTGAGAGAATGGAAGCTAAGTATGGAAGAGGGAGGAAGAGAGAATGGAAGCTCTCGGGAAATGTTTTTCTTCTTCAAATTTTTCTTTCTTACATTTCAATTCTCATTCCCAACATACATATATATACACTTATATGTATACATATATAATAATACATTAGTGGAGCACCAACAAGTGCTCCACTTTCTCTCTCCATAATCATATATATATATATATATTAATCTATACATATCCACTCATCACTCATCCACTATACATCTACTTTCTCATTTCTTTTATTACAACTATATATATATATATATATATATATATATATAACCATATGTCCAATATTAGAAATATTGGGTGATATTTATCATCTTACGTAATTTTCTGGGATGATGGACATCCATTAATTTAATGAATCTTCGGGATTCATAACACTCCCCCTTGGATGTCCATTACATAAAGAATAGGCCTCGTTAAAACCTTACTAGATAAAAACCCAGTGGGAAAAAAAATCTAGTGAAGGAAAAAGAGTACACTATTCTTCATGTGTAGATTTCTCCCCCTGATGAGATGATTTCTCGAAATCTTTAAATTGACGCAAACCAATTTTATATCTCAATTTTTCAAAGGTTGCTGTCGGAAGAGATTTAGTGAATATATCTGCAAGATTATCACGTGATCGAATTTGAAGCACATCAATTTCACCGTTCTTTTGAAGTTCATGAGTAAAGAAGAATTTAGGTGAAATGTGTTTCGTCCTATCTCCCTTAATATATCTCCTTTTAATTGAGCTATACAAGCTGCATTATCTTCATATAGAGGAGTTGGAATCTCTCTTCTGGAGGATAAACCACAACTCTCTCTAATATAATGTATCATTGACCTCAACCATACACATTCTCGACTTGCTTCATGAATGGCTATTATCTCAGCATGATTAGAAGAAGTTGCTGCTATTGTTTGCTTCGTGGAGCGCCATGATATAGCAGTATTACCATATGTAAATAAATAACCATTTTGAGAACGTGCCTTGTGCGGATCCGAAAGATAACCCGCATCTGCATATCCAATCAGTTCTGGATCATTTACATTTGAATAAAATAATCCGAGGTCAATTGTCCCTTGGAGGTATCTAAGGACGTGTTTAATACCATTCCAATGTCGTCGTGTTGGTGAAGAACTAAATCTTGCTAATAGATTTATAGCAAATGCTATATCCGGTCTAGTATTATTTGCAAGATACATCAGTGCACCAATAGCACTCAAATATGGTACTTCAGGACCAAGTAGTTTTCATCATTTTCTCGAGGTCTAAATATGTCTTTATTTATATCTAGTGACCTCACGACCATTGGAATACTCAATGGATATGCTTTATCCATGAAAAATCTTTTCAATACTTTGCTGTATATGTTGACTGATGAACAAAAATTCCATCATTCATATGTTCAATTTGAAGCCCGAGACAAAACTTAGTTTTTCCAAATCTTTGACTTCAAATTCTCGTTTCAAACAATCTATAGCTTCTCGAAGCTCTTCTGGAGTTCCTATTAGATTGATATCGTCAACATATATAGCAAGAATCACAAAACCAAAATCTGTTTTCTTAATAAAAACACATGGACAGATTTGGTCATTTTATATCCTGAATTCAACAAGAATTCACTAAGGCGATTGTACCACATGCGTCCAGACTGTTTAAGCCCATATAATGATTTCTGTAATTTGATAGAATAATTTTCATGAGGGCCTTTAGAAGCCTTTGGTAATTTGAATCCTTCAGGGATTTTATAAATTCATTTTCGAGGCTTCCATAAAGATAAGCTGTAATAACATCCATTAGACGCATGTCCACCTTTTCATGAACTGCCATACTTATTAGATATCGGAGTGTAATAGCATCAATAACGGGTGAATAAGTTTGATCATAATCAATTCCTGGCTTTTGCGAAAAGCCTTGTGCGACGAGTCGTGCTTTATATTTTACGACTTCATTATTCTCATTTCGTTTTCGCACAAACACCCATTTATAGCCAACAGGTTTTATATCCTTTGGCGTTTGGACTACAGGTCCAAAAACTTCTCGCTTCGCAAGCGAATTTAACTCCGTTTGAATCGCATCTTTCCATTGAGGCCAATCAATTCTATGCCGACATTCTTCAACTGATAAAGGATCTAAATCCTCATTATCCTTGAAAATATCAAGGGCTACGTTGTATGCAAAAGCATTATCAATAACAACGTTTTTTCGATCCCAACTTTGATTCGAACTGGAATAATTAATTGAGATTTCAGAATTCTCATCATCATTTATAGTTGGAATCTTTTCATCAGTTCTCCCTTGGTTTTCCTTTTCTGTTTCATCAATATGATCTTCTAGATCATTTGTTCCTCTTTTCTTTCGAGGATTTTTATTTTTGGAACCAAGGGGTCGGCCACGCTTCTGGCGTGTTTTTGATTCGATAGCTATAGGATTAACTTTCTGTCCTTCAGGAACTTCTATTCGTATAGGAGCATCTATAGCTGGAATATGCGATTTAGTGACTCTGCTAGAGTCAGCAAAAGAATCTGGCAGTTGATTTGCAATTTGTTGCAAATGTATAATCTTTTGAACTTCAAGTTCACTGATATTTGTGCGTGGATCTAAATGATTCAAAGAAGTTTTCCACGCAAGTTCAATTTTATGCCATTTATTCTCTCCCCCTAATTTGGGAAACAAATTTTCATCAAAATGGCAATCAGCAAATCTTGCTGTAAATACATCCCTGTCAAAGGTTCAAGATACCTTATAATGGACGGGGAGTCAACCCAACATATATCCCCAATCTTCTTTGCGGACCCATTTTTGTCCGTTGGGGTGGTTCAATTGGAACATATAGCACACCCAAAAATTCTCAAATAAGAAATATTTGGCTCTGAACCAAAAGCCAATGTATGGGAGAAAATTTATGATAACTCGATGGCCTTAAACGCACAAGTGCTGCAGCATGCAAAATTGCATGTCCCCAGGCTGCTGTAGGGAGATTCGTTTTCATCAATAATGGTCTGGCAATTAATTGCAGTCTTTTAATAAATGATTCAGCTAGACCATTCTGTGCGTGAACATGAGCTACAGGATGTTCAACAATTATTCCAATCGACATGCAATAAGAATTAAATGCATGCGAAGTAAATTCACCAGCATTGTCTAGACGGATTCGTTTAATAGGATAATCAGGAAATTGCGCTCTTAAGCGAATTATTTGGGCAAGTAATCTCGCAAACGCCAGGTTGCGAGTTGATATTAAACAAACATGCGACCATCGGGTCGATGCATCAATCAAGACCATAAAATATTTAAATTGCCCACATGGTGGACTAATCGGTCCACATATATCTCCATGAATCCGTTCTAGAAATGTAGGACTTTCAGCTCCTACTTTCAATGGTGCTGGTCTTATAATCAATTTCCCTTTGGAACATGCAGCACATGAAAGTTTATCAGAAGTCAAAATCCTTTGATTTTTCAAAGGATGACCGTGCGTTGTTTCGATAATTTTTCGCATCATAATTGATCCCGGATGACCCAAACGGTCATGCCAAACTTTAAAAGTAACGGGATTAGTAAACTTCTGGTTTACTAAATGATGCGCCTCAATAGCATTTATTTTTGCATAATATAAGCCAGATGATAGAGATGGTAGTTTTTCCAACAAAACTTTATTACCGGAGGTCATTTTCGTGATACCCAAGTATTCATGATCATTTTCTTCTATAGTCTCAACGTGATATCTATTCCGTCGGATATCTTTAAAACTCAATAAATTTCTTCGAGACTTTGAGGAATATAATGTTTTATCAATAGCAATCATAGTTCCTCCCGGTAATATTATATTAGCTCTTCTGAAGCCTTCAATAAGTTTTGCACTGCCATTTATTGTAGTAACACACGTTTCTCCCACATTCAGGTGAGAAAAATACTTCTTGTATTTCAATATGGTGTGCGTAGTTCCACTGTCAATAAAACAGACACTTTCGATATCGTTGTTCACAGAAATTTGAACAACAGCCATCTATCTGATAACAAAATTTTACAAAAATAGCAAAATATTACAATAAAAGTAATATAACAATAAAAGTAATACTAACAATAAAAGTAATATAAAATTAACAATAAAAGTAATACTAAAATATTACAACAATAAAAGTAATACTAAAATATTACAATAATTAGATAATAATATTCTAATTATTTTTGGACATTTCCATCTCCAATTAAATGATCAATTCTTCCTTTTAGATGCTCAAAAAAATCAGCAACATCCAAGTGAGTTATACCAACATCATTATCTTCAAGATCTTCATCATTTCTTTCATGAGGTAAAATTTGAGTAGTAAAATTTGCCTCAACATTTTTACCTTTCCCTTCAATAGATGCTTGATATAAATCAACAAGATGTTTTGCAGTGCGACAAATACGAGACCAGTGACCTTTCATGCCACAACGATAACATATGTCCTCATAATTTTTTGGAACAGTATTTCTTTTCCCATTATGTTTTATCCACTTCGGGTGGTTATTAAATTTTTGGAACAAGAAGTATTATTACGATTGTAAGGGCCAAATTGATCACGGCGTCCATGATCATATTTTCGGCTATGACCACGGTAATGACCACGACCACGACCACGACCACGACCACGATCTCTTCTGGGATCATGATTTCTAACAGCATTCACTTCAGGGAATGGAGTAGAACCAGTATGTCGAGTCTCGTGATTTTTCATTAATAATTCATTATTTTGTTCCGCAACAAGAAGACAAGAAATTAATTTAGAATATTTCTTAAAACCTTTCTCACGATATTGTTGCTGCAGGACAATATTCGTGGCATGAAAAGTGGAGTATGTTTTTTCCAGCATATCATCATCTGTTATATTATCTCCACATAGTTTCAATTGTGAAACTATTTTAAACATTGCGGAGTTATACTCGCTTATGGATCTGAAATCTTGCAACCTCAGGTGCAACCAGTCATACCGTGCCTTTGGGAGAACGACCATCTTCTGGTGGTCGAATCTTTCTTTCAAATTTTCCCACAAAATAAAAGGATCTTTCACGGTAAGATACTCATTTTTCAGATCTTCGTGAGGATGATGACGAAGAAAAATTATAGCTTTAGCACGTTCTTGTATTAATGATATATTATTTTGTACGATGGTGTCTGCCAGACCCATCGCAGCAAGATGCATCTCGGCATCTAGTGTCCATGACAAATAATTTTTTCCGGTGACATCAAGTGCCACAAATTCCAATTTAGTTAAATTTGCCATAATAATAATAAACGTACATGTCTGATAACGTACCGGTTGTAGATAATCGTGTTGGTAGAGACTCGTGCTGATAACGTGTTATAAAATTAATTATATATAATATAATACATATATTATAGCAATATATATAAAGGGAAAGAGAGAAGAGAGAGTTGATAGAATGAAAGCTAAGTATGGAAGAGGGAGGAAGAGAGAATGGAAGCTCTCGGGAAATGTTTTTCTTCTTCAAATTTTTTTTTCTTACATTCCAATTCTCATTCACAACATACATATATATACACCTATATGTATACATATATAATCATACATTAGTGGAGCACCAACAAGTGCTCCACTTTCTCCCTCCATAATCATATATATATATATATATTAATCTATACATATCCACTCATCACTCATCCACTATACATCCACTTTCTCATTTCTTTTATTACAACTATATATATACATAACCATATGTCCAATATTAGAAATATTTGGTAATATTTATCATCTTACGTAATTTTCTGGGATGATGGACATCCATTAATTTAATAAATTTTCGAGATTCATAACAAATTCATTTTACTTGATTAAAAGAACTTGTTTTTTAATATATATATATTTTTTATAAATTCTTTTGCCTATTATTTTGCCAATTCTTTTGCATGGCGAACGGTAAGCAGACATGTAGAGACTAGAGATGGAGTTGATGAAGATTAAAGTGATGAAAAAAAATATGTAAAATGTGTTTTAAATATTTTTCAGATGTCTTATTCATAATGAGAAATATATCAATATATATCTATATCTATATATATATATATATAGTAAACTTATTTTTCTCTTTTTCCATCCATTTCAAGTGGGGTTTTTTGGTGGCCATTGAAAGTGTTATTAATCAACTTCTAAGCGGACCATACTTGGAAAAAGATTTTCAATACCATATTTAAAAAAAAAGAATAAAAAAATTCAAATAAGAAAATTTCAACATTATCCCCAAGCCTTCATCATCCATGATTTTAAGCTAAAATAAGTGTCAGCAAACAACAAAAGACGTCTCCATCATTTTCCTTTTTCTAGACTACAATGATTTTTCAAGATGATTCATGAATCAACAAACAACTATGAGTCTCCATCATGAAATTTGGTTTTTTATTTGTTTCCAGCTTTGGTAAGAATTTTGACACATGAAAAAAAGTGAACTTGCAGTAGAGAGCCCAGTAGATGACTACTTCTACACGGAATTCAAATATAATTATATATTATTTTATATGCACTAATTAATTAAGGTGATGGAATCCAAGAACCTGATTAAAAATGGTATCAGCGCGGAAAAAGTTAAAGGAAATGTCGGTTAAATAAGTTGTATTTGTTTAATATAATATGTATGTATATTCATGGCGTCAGCATCAAGATAGCAGAGAAAACCGCGGTCACACGACACTGCCACGTACCCCATTACTTTGGCATCTGTCCCAACTCAAGTTCTATAACCAATCCCCTTCCCTTTTTTCCCTCTCACGACTCTGTTCTATAATAGCAATTTCCTCTTTTCAATTTCTTTCTTCACTACTTACTCTGTGTGTCTGAGAGAAAAATTCCTTGCTTCCTCGGTTCAAAAGTACTTTTCCCGTGAGGATTGATTACTGGAGGAAAGTCGTTCTCATTATCTCACTGGAGTTACAGTTATATATATATATATATATTGAGGAATTAGGAAAAGGACTAACCGTGAGAGATTAGGAGCAAATCGAGTGGAAATAATGGCAGATTGGGGTCCGGTGGTGATTGCGGTTGTGCTGTTTGTACTATTGAGTCCGGGGCTTCTGTTTCAGTTACCGGGGAGATCCAGGGTGGTTGAGTTTGGGAATATGCAGACTAGTGGCCTGTCGATACTTGTTCACACGATTATCTTCTTCGGTCTCATAACCATTTTCCTCATCGCCATTGGCGTTCATATCTACGCCGGCTAGGGCTAGTCCTCCTCCTGTTGCTGTTATTTATTTATACTAGCGTTTTCTTTTGTTTCTTGAATTTGTTTCTGTTTTTTTTTTAACCTTTTTTTTTTCTGGGATGAATTTTGGTGTGGGATCAATGAATGGGTTTTATGTATCAGAGATGGTTTCATTGATGCATTATATTGTTATATGATTATGGATGATTTTCTAGTTTTGCCCAGTTCTTTCTCATCATGTGGCTGAATGAATTTCAAAATCTATTTAGGCACATAGAAGTAAGACTGAATCATCTGAAAGTGCATAAAAAGAAGGAGAAAAGGACGATCTTCTTTGAAAAGATAGTATTATTAGTCATTTTAGTCTCTTTTTCACTGATAAAGTTCCACGGTTAAGGAATTTTTTTTTAATATTCATACAAGTACTGTTCCATTATGGTAGAATACAGCACCTGTTTAACCATAAAAGCCCGTTAAAACGTGGAATGTGGCAAGTCCAAGCCAATCCTATAAAAAGTGTTCAGAGCCTTTCCTTACCTGTTATTGTTTTTCCATTTTTATTTACTTATCTTTTTTCTATATATGACAGAATCTGCTTGGAATCAGAAAGTTTCTTGCAAAAATTTTGAGGCCATCTCTGGTTATTAGATTAATTTCTCTCAAATTCAACAGAACAACATAAAATAAATTCTTTTTCAAAAGAAATGTAAAGCTTTTTAACATATGCAGAAAGACAAGACACAAAACAACAAATATGTGAGAGAAACATAAAGTTTCCCTTCTTTTATTTCATTTTTTCTTCCAACTTTGGTCTCATACATATAAATATCTATATCTAGATAATATATATATAATTATATATCTAAATTATGAAAGTAATTTATGTATTGAAGTTTCTCTGTAATAATAAGAAAAGAAAAACCATACATCCATATATCTTTCAGGAAAAGATATACACCAGTGCCTGCCTGCTCTTCATCACTGCTGCAACCAAGCTTTTATAGTTTTTGTTATCACAAAAAGATTTGAAGACAGCAGCAGACCACCACCAAAAGAAAATTTTGAGAGAAGTGAAAAAAAAACAATAGATGCTCTACTAACTTCTGCTATATATGCATCATCTTCCAAAAGCCTACACCTCACAAGATTTTCCAGACTGCAGGAAAAGAAAGAAATACACAACACATATCAAACAATGAAACTTGTCAAAGAACCTATATGTATAATGGAACCAAGTTCAACACATTACAAGGTATAATAAGCAACATAATTTTCAATAGTTTCTACCAGATGATCAAACGTGGAAGCCAAAAAAGTTGCAATCTTTGCATAAAAGAATAAAGAAACAGTATATCAATAACCTATTTGTCCAAAGTGAATATATATATATATATATATGGAATATTATGTTTTTTATCGAAAAAGAGGAATAGCAAAACAGGATCTTTCTTTCCCAAAGGAGAGTCCATCATGGAGGGACCATAAGATATGTTCATGGAGGGAGGGGATAGGATTCTACCCATAGTTCCATACTTCCATCTTCAGGACATCATACTAAGCCCATCACTGTTTTCCAAGAACACAATTTTGTTTAACAAAACAGAAACATTGGTCACATAAACCATAGGCAAGGTAAGCATGCCAAATACAACAGATAACAGAGGAGCTTATGTAAATCTGTCAGGACAAATGAAGAACCATAATTCAAGAGGGAAATCATCCAACATCATAATAATAATTTTGACGAATGCAAAAAATTGGACCCTTTCCACAGCAACAAAAAAAAATGATCAGACACAAAATAACGGAGGGCAGAAGAGAAAGTTACTAGAAAACTCCTTTCTGGGAGAGGATGGTGTGGAATTGTGACAGAGAATAGCACGTCCGATCATCGACAAGCTTGAAACGACTCCAACAAAATAAATAAACGCTATCGAACCAAGTACCCAAGGCATCAACATGAAACCAAGGAAAAAAGTCACCGATCCGCAAAGCATCAGCAACATCGATATAGCTAATAAACACGTTGCAAACCCGTACGGAGTAAGTTCCGGCATAGACAATTGCAATTGCCTCCTCCTACCTGCTGCCGCCGTCGAAGATGACCCTTCCGTCGCAGCCACCGACACCGCTGGAATCTCATCGGGAAATTCAAAGACGGGTACAGATCTCAATATAGTATGAACTACGGTTGCTAGCTCATCAAACATCCTCGACTGCTGATCTTGCTGCCTCCTCATCATTTCCCTTCTCAAATTCGCCAAAATAAAACCGATGAAATACAAAATCTGGAACGAATCTTCCAACTCGATCCGGAATTAGAAGAATTTTTTTTTTTTTGAGAAAATCGAGGCTACTAGATAACTTTCAATGCTGTTTCCGCTTCCTTGAATTTACACACGTTACCTGAAAAAGAAATTTTTTGTTAAATTCAGGGAAGAGAGAAATCAATGGCGCAGTTCAAGAAAAACACTGATCGGAAAATTTCAGAGGACGCTACCAAACTCTTATCTCACAAACCCACATATTTGAACAAAGATTCTCCACATTTATATATACATTCCTCAATATTTTTATTTTATTTTTTAAAAAATAATAATTAAAGCAAAATATTAGCAATCCCAAATTTAAGAAATTTTCGACATCTTTTTCCTTTATTTAGAAGCTAATTATTCGGAAATGGAAAAAGAAACGGTTAATTTTATCCACTTACGGATATAGATTTAATGGGAAATAAGATAAAGCCATAACGGGATTGTAAGAAGCTGTAAATGGGTGAGGCCGCCACGTCGTAACAACGAGTGGTTTATACGCGCAATAATCCGTTTTTTTTTTTCGCCTTTATTTTATTTTTTCTACCTCTCTTTTTCTTCTCGCAACAAAATTACTGTCAATTATTTTGAAATTAGAAAATTTTCTTTTTAAACTTAAAATATCTTAATTTTAATGTATAATAAAAGAAAAAAGTGGAATACAAAAATAGCGTAAAAGTGTCGAGAAATTGAAGAGTACACGTTACGAGATGAAAACAGGTCAATGATTTAAAATGGCTCTGAGTGATGACGTGGGCCTTTATCCACTTTCGAAAGGAAATGACCACTTGTTTATTATTAAATAATAATAATATATTTATTTTTTCGTAAAATATAATAATAAAATTATTATTGTTATTATTATTTTGAAGGGATGTGGCGCGTGGCGAGATGAATGCTTATGGTAGAGTGACGTGGAAGGATGTGGTTTGAGTAGATAGAGGATAGCAGATAAAATGACAAAACTGACCCTACATGTTTGTTCCCTTTTATTATTATTTTTGGATGTTAATGGACTTTCCAGTTTGAACAGTGCGAAAAAGTGAATTATCAGTGGGGCCTAAAAGAGCAAAAAGGCATTTGATTGGGGTGTGGATGGAAAACAATATTTGATGTGAGGATTTATTTCAATTTTTTTTTTAAATGCAATTAATTTCTTTCCAGTTTGATCCCTTTTCTTATTTAGCTGTTCCTAGAATATTGGTGGAACTATGTCGGTATTATATTGAGTATGAAAAATGAATTCTTATCATTTATTTATTTTTATTTTCTAAAATTGTTAGATTATTTAATTTTAAAAAATAAATAAAAGTGAATAAATTAAAAAATAAAAAATAAAAAATAAAAAATAATTTGAAATAAAAATAATAATTAACAACGTAAAATATAAAAATTTAAAATTATATACTAAAATAATATATCTTAAACTCAGAACCATTAATATAAAACCATATTGCAAGTCAAGTTTTTTATTGTTGTCCATTTCAATGATGTGACAATTAAATAATTTAAAGAATGGACCAAATATATATATATATACCAAATTAAGGTAGGATTTTATAAATGTTTCAATTTCTTTACTTACACGATATTGTAAATAATAATTAGGCAACCTATATAATACAAAAATAGCGCAAAGATTTAAACCATTTATTTCACACTTTATTAAATTATATTTCCAATTTATAGAAAAAAAGAAACAAGATGACCAAGAAATAATGTTAAGAGAAAATCTCTATTTTTGTATGCTCCAAATATTTTAAATTTATAAATAGATTCACAATCTAAATTTTGTTATTTTAGTCAAAATTTTATTGTTTTTCTATAATAATTACTGTTTTTATGACTAGTTTTTGTTTTAAAAAATTGACTATTTCCATAAAATTAGTCACGTTTAAATTATTTTCCAATATTTAAATAGGACAAATTAACGTGAAATGGGGAAAGCTTAAAGATGAAAAACCATGTAAATTCGTGGTTCACGTGGGAGGTGGTTGTGGAATCAATTATTACCTTTCCTCCAAATTATTTTATTGATTTTTTTATATTAAATTTATAAAATCAACTACTCTTCTTTTTCGTTTTTTTTATTCTGTTTAAATTATTACATAAAAAATTAAAATATTTTTAATGTCGAATAAAAAATTTAGTATTTAAATCTCTCCACAAATTACGAAAATTATTTCCCACCTATGAGTGATAATTGGATTGCAAGTGTAGAATTTACACGTAATAGGTAAATTTAGTATTTAAATAGATACAGATTTGATCCCAATACATGTAAATACTCACAAAATAGATCTAGATTGAGAAATAAGTAAAAAAATAACATTAGTTTGAGATTTTTTTTTTTTTGAAATAGCATTATTTTGGTAAATGACTCAAAAAACTTAAGATGCATTTGATTTGATTTCTTTTTTTCTTAAAAAGAAAAAAAGTGTTTTATTTGGTTAAATTTTTAAAGAGTTTTTTAGTCCACAAAAGCACACGAGATTAGGTATTTTATGTGAATATTTTAATATTTTTTTGAGTAAAATTAATCTATTATCCTTTTTTTTCGTTAATAAAAATACTAAAATAAAACACATGAATTTATTAATATATTAAATAAAGTAAATAATTTTCTTTCCACAAAAACATATAAAATATAAATGAAGTAATACAATAATCTATTACCCACGTGATATATATATATATATTTATCTTAACTATTCAAGATTAAATGGTCACGGGACCTGGACTCATATGGGCCTTACCTAACTTAAGGCGCAAATAGCTTAACTTAAATTCAGCCCATTAGGCCCACTCTTGACTTATTGCATTTATAACATTCACAATGCCTCAATAGCTTTGGATAACTAATTAAACTAATTAGATCGTTAATGTTATACAAATTTAAGGGTTTAAATTCACTTGAGTGCTATGCAAATATCAAAGCAAAATCTTTTCTTAAAGATAAAAGTTGAGTTCTAGGGAAAATAATTTTGATCAAATCTGAATAGAAAAAAAAATATGTATGCAAATATTTAAAATTTGATACTATTTATTTCTGCAAGAAATTAATCCAACTTTATCTTTTATCTTATATATATATATATATATATATATATATAACATGTAAATTTATTAATTTTATTTACTATAATTTATGGAGTTTAAATTATATTAAAGGCAATGTAATATGAAAAATACTTTTAAACATTAGTTAAGAAAAATCCTTTAATTCACTTATACTATTATTAGCTGTAGATCCCACAAGTCATAACCTGTCTATTTTCGTGAGGTAAGAAGACGTGGGCCGAGCCCACCGCACACTTTCCTGATGATTTTGATTTTATAAACTCACCGAACAAACACATTTGTTGTATTTCTGCTACGATAGGTGACTCGCACACTCGTTGTGACCTACTGAGCTTCTCTCCCCATATATATATATATATGTATATTCAGTCTCTCTCCGTCCCATAGCAGAGAGTTATACATCATATTCAATTCAACTCCAATAATTTTTTTTCTGATTGATTTTTCAAATCATTAATCATGGTAGATAGGCTAAGAAGATTTGAATTTTTGTTTTTCCGATGTTTCTCCGCCGCCGTCTTCGTCTCCATTAGGCTGAATGCATCGCCTGGTTATGCCATCACCGGTAAGCGAATTTAATTTCTTTGTGAATTGAATTTCCAGATCAGAATTTTGCTCTGAGTTTCATTCTCTGTCTGATTCATCTCTTATGGTTTCATCCGTATACACACTGTACATATATATTGATTAGTAAAAAAATAGTTGGGATATTTTGAGGGTGAGAAAATAAATTTGTGTGAGAAATCTCTGAGAATCGTATCAATCACCTGCAAACGAGTATATATATAAAGCTGCAAATACAATCATAATATAATCATACAGTGTATATATATATTGAACTGCAAAGGGCAAATATGTCATTTGGACATTGAAGATCAACCGCCTATATATATATTTTTTGACAAGAAAAGGGCAAATATGTCATTTGGACATTGAAGATCAACCGCCTATATATATATATTTTGACAAGAAAAGGGCAAATATGTCATTTGGACATTGAAGATCAACCGCCTATATATATATATTTTGAACAGAAAAGGGCAAATATGTCATTTGGACATTGAAGATCAACCGCCTATATATTTATATATATATATTGAACAGCAAAGGGCAAATATGTCATTTGGACATGGAAGATCAACCGCATATATATATATATATATATTGAATAGCAAAGGGCAAATATGTCATTTGGACATTGAAGATCAACCGCCTAAGTTCTTCGAATTATTGATTTTTAATCAATTATCAGTGACGGAATTTATAATTCCACCACTTTAAATCGTGGGTTCGCACCCTCTCCACGATCCAATTCTGTTTTCTATAACGACATTAATAACACATCCCACGATCTGATTATATGAGACGTGAGTATAATTTCATCACCTCTGGAAGACTATAAAAGAGGAGGAAGATAAAAAAGGTAAGACAGTCAAGACCAGATATCTTAAAATTACTCTTTACACTCTTAATTGACTTGATCGTCGGAGAGTTTACGGGGATCTACATCCCCACTGAATTTCCTCTATTTTGCAGGATTCTCAAAAATTCTTTGACACAAATTTACTTTTTTACCCTCGAAATATCGCAACCAATTTTTGACGAATTAGTTTGGTTACCGGGAACGATTATCTTTCCCTCACAAATCACAATGTCTAAACATTTAGGTGAAGATCGACACACTGTCCGACATGTGTCACCTCGCGAAACTTCGAGGCACTCTCAGAACTTAAGAGAACAGATAAACTCTAGAAAGACGAATGATGAAGGAGAATTGCAGAAGCTACAGGTAGAAAACGAACGACTAAAACAAAAGCAAGAGCTCTCGATGCAATGATTAAAATTAAGGACTGAATTTCACAAAGTAGGAGTGGAATTACCACCACCAATATTCTTTGACGGTCGCTCCGAGCAATTTTCACAACGTTCACAAATACTCCCACTTCGAAACAAGGGATAGGAAACGATACACCGAACACAGTCCTGAGAAGGTAAAAAATACAACCTAAATCAAGAGGACGAGATCAATTGAATTGAGGCCATTCGCCAAATGGATCCAAGGTGTTGCCCCTGATCCATTCCTCAAGATACCAGAATTTGTCCTCTATTCTGGAAAAACTCGGCCCCTTGAGCATATATGCCATTACAAATCCGCAATGGGCCTAGTCACCAATGATGAGGCAATTCTGTGTAAGGCTTTTCCGAGCTCTCTATCAGACAAAGCATTAACACGGTTCACCTCTTTCAAAACATGTACAATTGATTCCTGGCCTTCTTTAGAAAAAATGTTTTTAGATAAATTCAACATGGCAGGAACGATACCAAAGACGCGTGGAGATCTAGCCCATATCAAACAAAGAGACGACGATTCCCTATCGTCTTTCTTGGAGCGATTCAAAAAGACATACGATGACATAGAAGGAATCAGTAAAGACACTGTCATTACTTGTTTCGAAGGAGGATTCAGGTCCAGAATGCTGTACACATAACTTCAATTGAGAAAGGCAGAGACTATAGGGGAGATGTTTAATGTAGCTCGTAAAGTTGCATTGGCGGAAAGCAGTGTATTCGAGTCCACCTCTTCACTAGCCACGTTTTCTCCCTGAGTAGACATAATGACCTGAGAATGGAAGTTTGGTTCTTAGAACCCCATTCCAGAAAACTTCTCAAAAAAGAAAAAAGAAAAAGAAAAAAAGAAGTAAAAAAACTACATAACGGGAAGCTTCTAAACAAGAAGAAAAAGTCCTCTTGAAGATGACACAATAACCGAAGAGTACAACCATAGTTATTATTCGTGGCTGCCACAAAGAAATAAAAATGAGACTTCGTTCTGCTATTTCTTGGAAGCTTTTGGAATGTTCTAATGACGACTTCTGCAAGCCTGCCGCAGTACTTTTCCTTGAAAATAAAGAAAATACCATTGAGTTAATCTCATGGTTCCTAAGTACCGAGTTAAACTTGGGAAAATTATGAAAATTACCATTGAGTTTATCTCATGGTTTGAAGTGCCGAGTTAAACTTGAGAAAATTATGAAAATTACCATTGAGTTAATCTCATGGTTCCGAAGTACCAAGTTAAATTTGGGAAAATTATGAAAATTACCATTGAGTCAACCTCGTGGTTCCGAAGTACCGAGTTAAAATTTGGGAAAAAATTGAAATTACCGTTAAGTCAAGTCTTGTGGTTAAAGAGTACCAAGTTAAAATTTGGAAAAAAATTGAAATTATCATTAAGTCAAATCTTGTGGTTAGAGAGTACCGAGTTAAAACTTGGAAAAAAAAATTTGAAATTACCATTAAGTCAAATCTTGTGGTTAAAAAAGTACCGAGTTAAGCTTTGGAAGATTAAATGTAAGTACCGAGTTAAGCTTTGGAAGATTAAATACAAGTACCGAGTTAAGCTTGGGAAGATCAAATACAAGTACCGAGTTAAGCTTGGGAAGATCAAATACAAGTACCGAGTTAAGCTTGGGAAGATCAAATACAAGTACCGAGTTAAACTTGTGAAGATTAAAATTCTGAAATACAAAGTCCCACATCAAACAAACTATCAAATTCAGATTATCCAGCGAAGTCCACACATCTCGCCATATGGCATTTCGCTGAGGGGCCACTGAACAGCAAATAAATCCTATCAAGGGCAAAAATGTCATTTAGACATTAAAGACCAACCGCCAAAGTAGAATTATTGACTTTTAATCAATTATCAGTGTAAAAGACGAAATTTATAATTCCACCACCTTAAATCGTGGGTTCCACCCTCTCCACGATCCAAGCCTGTTTTCCATAACGGTAGTAATAACACATCCCACGATCGATTACGTGGGTATAACTCCATCAATTCCTCCATCACCTCCGGAAGACTGTAAAAGAGGAGGAAGATAAAAAAGGTAAGACAATCAAGACCAAATATTCTAAAATTACTCTTTACACTCTTAATTGACTTGATCGTCGGAGAGTTTACGGGGATCCTCATTCCAACCGAACTTCTTCTATTTTGCAGGTAACTGATATTTCGGGATTCTTAGAGATTCTTTGACACAAATTTACTTTTTCACCATCGAAATATCCCAACTAATTTTTGACGAATCAAAAAAAAATTAAAAAATATTATATATATTTTTTCAAAAATTATTTCCCTGTTTCTTTAAGGTTACAATTGCATAGTTGAAGGCATATTAGGACTTTGAAGAAAGGAGTTTTGAGGAGAGTTAATGGAATTAGATACTTATCTTGTTTCTTTAGATATCTAAAGATAACCCCATCAAATCATATAAGTATTTATTAATACTATTTTTTAAACAAAATTTTAAGTTTTTAAGTACAATTAGTTCCTTTCTTCAAGATAATTGGTGATAAAATAAATAATATTTACAAGTTTAATATATATATATATATATGTGTGTGTGTGTGTGTTTTAATTTAAATTTTCATGTTATTTTTTTATAAATTTTTTAAAAATGAAATTAAAGTTTAATTTCATAAAGTTGCATGTTATTTTGAATTTATGAAATTATAGATAAAAAGAATATTTTGATTTAAATAAAATTATAAAATTGAATTTGTAAATACTTTCAAAACAAATTATAGAATATGGATCCCTAAGAATTTCCAGACACTCAATATCTTATTTATCCATTTTCAGAACATCTGTCATATTTTAAGGAGTAAAAGTTTCCGTGGTGAAATTTGGCTAGTCCTTTTCCTTAGAAGCCTCGTTAGGGTTTAAAAAAAGGAAAAAAAAAAGGGAAGAAGAAAAAACTCTTCCCTGCAGTGCGACACATGGGTAGCCGGAAGAGTACCTTGTTTTATAGATTTCATTGTTGTCTTGTTCTTATTGGCAGACCAATTGGATTACTATCAATTTTCTCATTGACCATATACGATAGTAGTACCCTAAGTTGGCCAATCTGATTTTATTGTTTCCTCGTCAAAATATGGTTAGAAAACCTTGGAAAGAGGAAAAGAAGATATTTTGAACCACTTGATGAGCTGTAATGTCCTATAAAAAATATAAATTTGTCCTTTGTGTTTTGGGACGGAGGATTAGTCTCCTAGCTGTCGGCTGGGGGGACACCTTGCGATAAGCAAAAAAAAAAAAATTAAATTTGTCCTTTGTGTTTGCTTATGTCGGTTAGTTATTTGAGCTGAGCTGTTGACGACAAGATCTCTACGCGTTCAGTTCAAGTAAGAATACCTCACCCATATCATATACCTCCATTCAGACTAACTTGGTCCAACCTGGTTTAATTCTTGCCTACTTTCCCCAGCCCTTGCTAATAGAATAACCAGTTCAAGTGTGAATACCCTATCTGAAGGACAGTGGTAAAATTACTACCACAGTAAAATAGTTTTGGACAGGATTAGAGCTTTCCCTTCCCTATAGTTTCCAAACCGAGAGAAACTAAGACATTCTGAAGCTACCCAAGGCTTAATGGTCGATGGCTACAAGACAGGCATTCTCGCTTTAGAGCCAAAACTATGCAGAGATCTGAATGGGTAAGTGACAGCTTCTGTTCCGCAGTATTATGACTGCTCAAAAGGACAAGGGAAGTTTTTGAGGAATACATGACAATGCAGCTGGTAGTGACTTATAACAATGCCATAAATTTTTTTAAAAACACGAAATTGACTCTCAATTTCTCACTCACTTAGAACATGACCATTGAGTACTAGACACTAGACAATATGACTGGGATGCCAATGGTAAGCACAGAGTTGAGTCAAATTTATGTAACCAAACATATTTTATTTGCACGCCACATAAGTCAGCCGCTACGGGTATTTTCAAAAGCAACAGAATCTTTAGGAGTTAAACATCATCACGATCAAGATGACAATCTTGTCGTTTAGAGGCATGCTTGTAATGCATCAATAACGCATTTATATAGCGTGGAGTTGTTCCATAATAACAGGGATTCTCTGGCATGGTCATGTTCCTCTAGAGTAAATTAAGAGTTATTTGTCTCTGTCCACGAACCAGTTGGCTTTCATGAGCAAGGAGGCCAAGTTCTGGCATCTCATTCATCCCACCGTTGGATTCTTTAGCTACCTGCAAGGATGTCTGCTCTTGAGTTTCCATTTCTATTGTTTCCATAACGTCATAAATTTGTACATTTTGAAAGAAAATGACATATATAAGGAGAAAAATATTATCAAAATGAACACTTTTTTACCTTTTTCTGCAGATCCTTATTTTCTTCTCTCAGCATCTTTTCCTGTTTAGAGGAAAGCCAAGGTTAGTAAATGACTTTACAATACTACCTTTCCAAGAGTCAAGATTCACTCATCAGTACAAATAAAAATGTAATGTCTATTTTGTTGAATTGATTTCTCACATGTGGTAATTTTGAATCCTTAAGAAAGGTTGAAGAAGTAAATGAATTCTTAAGGTCTGCTCAACCAAAATTGTTTTCCATGGGAGAATTTACAAAAGGGTTAAAACTCATTACCAACTTCACTCCATTGGTTAGGCACCATTTTGAAACCATTTGCATTGCAGTGATGTATATCTCTCATTGGACAGAGATCCCCATCTATAACTCTAGATAATTAAGGCAGAAGAACACATATGCTTTATATAAAGAAACTGTAAAGATACTCACTCTCCTTTCTTTTTGGTATTTTCATGTGCTTTTCTGTCCTTAACATTGGGATTTGTCTTACAATTCATATCATCAATCAGGGTTATTATTATGCACAAAATATTATTGAGCAGATTGTATATCATGGTTTACGTGAGAGTATAGTTAAGATTCTGTTCAATTGTCTACATTTAGTACTTTCAGTTTTATCTGTTCTATCTTCATGCAGGGATTAGGTCTCAAGCACGGGGTTGGAGCCTTCAGCTTTGACCACTCTATAACCATGCGTTCTAGTCATTCGAACATTTAAAGGAGTACCACCACACAAGAGTTGTAGCTTCACCAGGTATTTTAGAGGCAGCAAGATAACATTGAGATAAATTATATAAACTTACACCACACAAGAATTGTAGACTCTCCAGGTATTTTAGAGGCAGCAAGATAACATTGAGATAAATTATATAAACTTACCATTTCATGTAGGCTTTTTATCGAATCCATCATTAGCTGTGTCTGAAAAGGTCAGAACCCTAATAAATAGTCTGTCACTAAAAGCAACAGCTAATAAACAAAATGGTGCACAATCAAAGAGGAAAAGAATTTGAATAACATGAATGAAGTGAAATACTGAATATCAAGTCCAAACAACTTGTTTATTTTGGTACTTCAAGATACACAGAATGAGAATTTAGCATCAGCAGGTTAACACATTTCATGATAAGATAAAATACACACTTATGACGTTAAAAAAATTTGACAAGGAACCTCTAGGGTTCACAAATCTCTTTACAGTCTTCATAATCACAGATCAGGCTTCAACTATTTTGATTCAACATAGTGAACCATCTCTAATATAAGACCCTAATTTCCTTTTAGATCATACTTTAATGTACATACTGTACTTTCCCAAGAAAAAGAAAAAAAAAAAAAAAGTAAAAGTGAACACCTAAGCCATGGATAGCATAAAAAACTCAAAACCTGGATATCCAATTTAGAACAAAGAATGCAATCACTAAACAGTAGTAAAGGATTACTTGTTGTAATCTTCATTATTGCATATTCAATTTCTTTCTATTTGCTGCTTGTTTGCATGCTTGAAAATAGAAACACATGTATATATCAGTTGGAACTCTAATAAGCATAGTGTCTTGAGTGTTCAAAATTATGTAATAACTCTGTATCAATGCTCAGTTACTTAACATCTTTATAATTAGATTCTGTTCTGGAATAGAGATATATGCCACACATAAAACAATGTCAACATAAAAGATTAGACTAAGTCAACCTAGTGTTACACATGGGACACAAGGCATTGTATCAGAAAACCAGAAAATTAGGGAAAGCTCAACCTGTACTCCCCAATAATATCTATATCCAGAAACTCTATTATCATTCAGATACACAAGTACAATTTTGTAAATGTAGAAATGTGATTCATGTGGCAGGAATCAATTTCTTTTCCATGAAGAGGTAACTTAATCAAAGGGGTAGTTTAAAGTTAAATACTTATCAGATGTATTCATTATCAGGCTAAAGAAGAGAAGGATGCCACAGTATTGTTATAGATGCAAACTGAAATTCATCTTATATTGGACTCTTGCCAATGAAATAATGGCTGCTTATTTGGAGAAATCCAGAGATATGCACATATCTTGTTGTAGAGAGATATTCATTAAGATCAATTGATATTGGAGTATACTGACAATGAGCTGTCAAAATTAGGACAATTATAGTACATGATTATAGAACATGTATATATACTACATGATTATAGGATATATATATAAAGTATGAGCCTTTGAAACTACCTATCCTACCTTACAGCCTCTACTCTAGTCTATCTCAAAAAATGCTGACAACTAATCCAAGAGGAGAAAATTCCTTGTCCTCCTATTGTACTATTCATTCACTACTAGCTATTAAGGTCAGTTATATAGAGATTTAGTGCCATGACTGTGTGAATGGTGTATGAGCTGAAATTATGGGTTGTTAGAGACGACAAATGATAAAACATAACATATACGAGTATGGTCCTTCAAAACTAAATATCTTACTGTATAGCTTACCACTCTGAGCTATAACTATAAAATGCTGATACAATCAAAGCCTGCACCTAACAGGAGAAAACTCCTTGTCCTCCTTTAAGTACTCTGCATTCTCTATTAATAATCTTATAGAGAGTCAGTGTCATAAGGTACGGAACCACAAAAAGTACTCTCCATAGTGTTCTAGAAACTATATTCTTTATTCCTGTCTCTGCCTGGACAGTATTTTTCATCCATTACATTCACAAAAGTTTACCCCACAGGTAGATGTCTAGATGCTTATGCCTAACCCAAACTTCATGCCCCCTGTAAATCCATGGCTCATACACAAACATCCTTTCAGTTAATAAAACATCCCAAGACACAGTCATTAAATGTATTCTTCCATGAAATTGAAATATAAAATCCAAGCTAGAATCTTAAAAACAGGAGCCTTACATACATCCCCTTCACAAAAAGAGAGATAAGATATTTATGTTACAACGAGTTCAAGAACGGAAAATAACCTTCCTGGATTTTATTTGAATCAAAGCAGTCTCAAATTGTTTCTCCAAGTGCAGAAGGTTAGTAACGCTGAGTTGGTCAACGTTAGGCTCCACAAGATCCCTGCTCAATGTAAAGACAATGTCAGGTACAACAATTTCAAAGAAGAACGAACAACACAAGGTATGTGTGTAAGAGATAGCAGTATTATAGATACAAGGAACTATCGGAAGGCATGTTATTAGATAAGTTATTACCTCTCTACTATCTGCATCAGCTCTTCCATTTGCAGGGGACCTCTGTTTTTTATGCTATGTTTCTACAAGGAGACATGAATTTCATTCTATATATATATCTACATATATATAACAATTTGATACATGCAAGCTAGACACTCAAACTATGTGAGGATGATACTAGAAAGCATACCAGACTTTTCCTCTACCTTCCACCAATAGCTACCAACAACGAGATTACTACTAGATACAGATTTGAGGCTTATAATTTTCTTGTGCAGATGAAGTTCAATAAAGACTTTTTTCAATTCTAATTAAATGTCTGTAAAGGTGCACGGACATTTTTGAAACCAATAAAAAAAACTAACTAGAATGACAGTAAGGAATTCTAGGCAAGTAGCATTACATATTAACATGGAAAATTAGGATAACAAGCAAAATTGTTGTTAGATATTCAAAAATTACTCTTTCCTCTGTCAATGACTTATGTGTATAAATAGATGCTCTCACCCTGTTCTAGACTGAAATTTTTGAAAAAGGTACCTCTCTATTAGTAGCTCCTGTAGTAGATCCACTTACTTCAGTTTCCATGTGGTTATGATACTGTTGCAGAATTTTCCCTAATCTGGTTCGTTAGGAATAATTAGATACAATCCTACACTATGTATGACAAGGTGATATGCCACAGTTATGATGAGTATGAACACAGAATGATATATAAGCTAGATATCAAGATGATACTTACAGACTTCCAAATGATATATCTCTTTATCAAATCAAATGCAACAGACTTCCAAAAGATCAATTTTTCCTGATTTTAAGTTAACAATAGTTTTCACTAAAATAGCTAAGTTCATCTAATTGACCTTTTTCAGTATATTAGAGTCAAAGATGGATTAGACAATGAAATAAATAGGAGTATAGATTATATTCACCTTTACTGTTTTGGGGAATTAGTATGTATGAAATAATAGGCATTAGAAACATGTAACAATTTTTGGCATATAACCAAGTAAGTAAAAGTAAATGAAAAAACCATATTTCCAGCATTAAGTTTTAGAAGGTACATATTGAAAAAAAAGAGAAGAGGTAGATAAAAGTTAAGGGTTGGGATTACTAGTTTACTCTAACAAGAGAAAATTATTTCAATGTGATAACAATGAATGACCAAATAGAAGTTAGGGAATACGTGAATAAATGTTAGATCATTGACACAAAATAATCAACAATAAGGTAGTATGGTTCCATATACTTGCTTGGCAACATCCGAAGTAATATGAAAAATTGGCAAAGGGAGTCCTATCATATTGAATCACACATATAAGCCATACCTATTAGTGCATGGATATAGGCAAAGGGAGTCCTATCATATTGAATCACACATATAAGCCATACCTACTAGTGCATGGATATAGGCAAAGGGAGTCCTAGCATATTGAATTACACATATAAGCCATACCTATTAGTGCATGGATATAGGCAAAGGGATTCCTAGCATATTGTTGGACACAGACTATGATGAGGGTTGAATAGATTCCTAATTAAGGGGTATAGCTAAGTCTTTTTCCTTGGTCTTAGTTTAAAGACTTGAGACTTCCTTCAAATAAAAGAAGGTTTAAGGAGGTAAGCACGAAGACTTGTTTGTATAGCCCCTTAAAAGTTCTTTCTTGCAAGCTACTAGAGAAGAAAAAGGAGTATCAAATATTCTTCTCAATAAATAAAGTTGATTGCTTGTTCATCGTTTCGTTCTAGAAAGAGAGAAGCCTGGTTCACGTGTGGATAGGAAGCTTGGCCTCTTTGTAAGGGGTTTATCATGCATCTTGCCTTATGATAAGTACATTCTAGATGAGTAGAGGCAATGGCAATACCTCACAGGTAGCAAGAGAGACTTATGGCTCGAGGTAGGGATAGTACATATACTACTCAATATAGTGGATTTAGTCTGTCTTACAAGCAATGGATGTCCTATTTAACTTCATACAAGGATTTTGCAAGCACATTCATTATCAAGGTATCCATCTTGGTTATCAGTAGGCAAACCAAACAAGGTTCGGAATAGTGCACAACGATTTGAGAATCTTTGCCATGCACCTTCCTTGAAAGATATATTTACAGTGTTAACTAGTGGGATGACTAAGAGGAAAGGGCTTGCTAAAATCTACTCATTTAATCTTAATATTTTACTTCGAACTTAGCATAGGATAAAAGAGCTACGCATGCTTGTAACCATAATGTGGCGGAGGCTAAAAATAGCACTAGTAAATTGAGTGAAGTCAAAACAAGATAATTCAAGGAGAGCTAATGCTTCATATTTTGATTCAACACTCCTACACACTCGAAAAGAAGGTAGCCATGTTTAAGTTACTATTAGAGAGTAAATCTTTCTTTCATTTATCAAGAGTAAAGACAGACCAATCCATAAGCTTATAATACTAATTTAGAACAAGTTGATTAGAAATTACAAGGACCAAAGCAAAAAAATACAACTAATAAAAGTCCACACCTCCCATTTCTTTCCTTGTTTCCTCAAAACTAAGATGAACCTTATGTACTCCATGACATCATATTTGACTAAAAGAACAACAATGATACAAGTTGCAATAAAATGAGAGTGTAATTATTTAAGGATTAGCATTTTTTTACACAAATCTAGTAGGAGAAATAAATGAATATAGATAGAAGCATATGCATTCAAAAGCCATGAAGGGGAGCAAAATAGTGACTTATACATTCTTCATTCAAAAAGACTATATTTTTCTTCATCAATCACAAAAATTATGTTGTTTAACTAATTGAAGAAATCAAGAAATCTAGTAGGAAAAATCAACCAATATACAACGGTTCTTTAAAAGCCATGAAGAAAATAGTGACTTCTACATTCAAAAAATTACTCTTTTTCTTCAATAATCACGAATATATGTTGTTAACTAAATGAAGAAACTTAATCAAAGGAAGTACTTTTTTTCTTTGGGAAAAGAATTATAATAGACTTGTGAGAACTTTTTGAAGCTCTTGTTAGCCAATTCTACATTCAATTTCATATGAACATAGTCAAATGGAAAACTTTAGCTTTACATATTGGTGAATATGTTGATAATAATCTTATATTCATGTGAAAGTAGATTTTTTTGAAAAGGAGAAAATTTACCTAGAAGCTAAATTACATATCATTGCAAAATCCTATATACTAAAGGCTTTTAAACAATATTAAAGATATTTGAAGCTTTTGTTTACATGTGAAAGTCTACTTGGAACTTCATTTGAACATAGTCAATGGAAAGTGATACCTTTTCCAATAGCATACAACATGTGTATGAGCTCACATTTTTGTGAAACTAGAGTAAAGTGTACTTGAAAAGAAAAATAGAAAGCAGAAAAAAAATTACATAGAACCTAATCTACATATAATAGCAAAAACCTAGATACAAAGGCTTTCCAAGGATATTGAGGATTCTCATGTATTTTCTCTAATGTTAAGAGGCTAAAATGACATATGTTTATACGACACCTAAAAATCTTCTTTGCTGCTACATGATCAAGATATGTGTTGATGTGTGTCAACATATAGTTTACTTCTTAATGCAAGGCTTATATCAATTACATTTGTTTGGTACATTTTTCTATAACATTCACTACATATACTACCACATAAAAGCTCATGAGTCTTTTAAACATGAAGTCCTAGAAGAGGGTTAGACATAGTAAATAGTTAACTAATATCTCTCTATATAAAATTCTTATAGTATGAAATTCATCTAAGACGACTTGGCTCTTACACATATTGTCATTGTACTAGTTACTATTTCATTTTTTAAATCCTTATTGTGTTTTGTTACTTGCATTTAGGTTTGGTACTACAAAGAGTCTTGACGTTTGAGAGGGGGAAAGAAATGACAATATGTATCCTATATTTTTTTGGGTATAAGAGTATAAATATGTAAATGAATCTTACACATGCAATTAGTCTACATAAACATGCATACAAGTGGGAACAGAGAAAATCAATACATTGAATGCAAAGAAATGCAAGGAAATAATGATAACGGATCCATAAAGAGCAAATATCACTAAATATTCCTATTTGTAGCAATAGAGCAGAATAATTGATCACTTGATGGTTAAGTTTAATCAATATATCATCCAAGTTAGCCAAAACAAAAGTGTATAATTGATTCAATCAACCCTATTAGCTATATAACTCATGTGAATTGTTGATTTCACATTTACTCCTCCTGCTTATTGTCACGGATTAGTGTTGAAAGAATTTTACCTGCATAATAGAACTTCATAACAATAGATCACATATAAATATTAAAATAAATAAATATTTTATTCAAAGTATAACATTCTCACTAAAACAAACCCTTCAATGTTTTTGTTTTGTATTTAAAATTTTTTTAACTTAACAAATATAAGTCTATAAAGAGAATATAGCAAAATATTTCATTAATATTAACGAGAATAATTCACATATATATATATAATTCATAGTAGTTTTTCTTGAGTTATTTTAAGTTGACAATCATCAATTATTCAACTCAAATGAGTTCTTATTAAATCAATCCAATTATCTATCAAATTGATTATTTAACTCTCAAGCACAAAAATTATATTATTTATTAATTAGATATGTTATTTAATATTTTTTTCTTTTAAAAATGATTTTTGCTAAATTATAAAGATTTTACATTAAATTTAAATGTGACAATATTAATATTGTGTAAAGTTAATATTGTTGTCACCTTATCTAACTAAGGAAAAAAAAAAGGTAACACATTATGTGCTACTAAGTCATTAGATACCATAAAGAGTTGATGAAAAACATGAGTTAGCGAAACATCAACCACAAAAGATAATACACTAAACAAAAATCATAGCATACAAAATGCTTAAAAGGTTAATCAACAAATCATTAAGTTTTGGGGAAGATTAGGGTATAAACAATTAAGCTTATCAAATAATTGAATACTCAAGTAACTTATCTTTATTCTTTAACTCGGTAGAGTTAAAAGTTTTTTGTTTACTCTGAAGTATTGAAGTAGTGAGCAGTGTGATAAGCTCAATATCCCTAGATAATTGACAACTACTTACTGAATAATTGTGCTCAAAGAGTGGTGAGCGTGTGTGGTAAATAATAGTTCCACATGACAAGTGTGGTTAAACTATTATTCTTGTTCACTCACATATACCTTTAATACACTAAAGTGCAATAATTTTTCCTAAATAAGTGTAGTTGTTGATAATGTTCTCCAAACGCTTTTTATAAGAATAATGCTAAAATGAATGACATTAATTATCTTAATTAAGAGTACACTAATATTAAGAGTACATTAATATCTTAATTTTTTTTTTTTGTATCACCATTTTAAAAAGTATAGTTATATGATTGATTTGGTTCATCAATTACTAGGTAGCTTTATTCTCAATCCTGAAGTGTGTAGACATTGATAGGCCTCCGCTATACGATGATGTCTCATTTGGGGTTACTCCGGAGCTTCTAGTTAAGCTTCTTCTTTATAATCTATAAGCATGAACAAATGTCTCGAGTTTTAGTTCCCTTCATTGTAAAGCATATGTCTTGTTTGTTCCTGTATATACATCGTAGCTATCTAATATTGAAATCGCCATGGGTGAAACATATGCAAAGACATCACTTGCACAAAGAAAAGTAAAAGTTTCACAATGATCATCTTTCGGTGTGTAATACAACCAAATTTGAAAGTTTTATTTTGTTATTCAAGGAACTTGTTCAAAACTATACTAACAACCATGAAACTGTTGAAGAACTCTAGTGAAGGAAGAGGAAGATAATACAAGAAAAATTTAAACACAGAGAATAAAAATAATCAAGAAATTAAGAGAATTCCAAAAGAATTTTTAGTTATATGATAATAGAATACCAAAAAAAATTAAGAGAATCTCAAGAGAAATTTTTGTTGTAAGATAATAAATTATCAAAAAAAAAATCTAGAGAATAAGAATTTTCAGTTACATGATAATAGAATACCAATAAAACCAAAAAAACCAAGAAAAGTCAACAAACAAGAAAAAGTCAATTCTCTTGGTTTTTATGGTTTTCTTGGTATTCTCTATGTATTATCTTTCTCTTCCTCTATTGGAGTTTTTCAATAGTTTTATTGTTTTCTACCAGTATAATATTGAACAAGTTTTTTGAATAATAAAAAAAACTTCAAAGAGAATTTTCGAATAATATTCTCTATGTATTATCATTCTGATGCATCAACCATGGTGATTTCATTATTAAACGGCTACTATGTTATATATACGGGAACATGCATGCCATATACTTTTGCAATAGAGGGGAACTAAAATTCTGAGTCGATGAACATCCCTAGTGCATTGATTAACTAGATCCTCTTCTTCCTTTTTTATCTCCCTTTGAACTTCATGTGTATTTTTCCTGCTAGAATAATACTTTAGGGCTGAAACTTCTATATTAGTGGGTAGTTAATATGAGTAATAAGATAATGTTAAATGTAGTAGTTATGTAGATATCTGTTTTTTATTTTGTAAGTCTATAAATAGGTCTTACTTGTCTTTCATTTTAATCAATTAAGTTATAATCTTCTTTTCAAACATCTCTTTTATTTATATTTTCAACCGTTCTTAAAAATTGAACTACTAGTATTGTCACTTTTTAAACTTCAATTACACTAATTTGGATGAGTGGATAGTGATATAGCTTTGAGGGAGTGAATGTTATCTTCCTTTAGCATGACAAGGAAAGAGAATAAAATTAGAGGTCTCGAAGGTCTTAAAATTTTAGAAAAGAGAAAAGAAGATATGATGCATTAAAATTTCAGTATTCCATCAAAATAGCTTTTTGAATGTATTTGTGCTATTAAAGACATATTGCTTATATATAGAGAAGGTGAAAAAAAAAATTGGAATTAGCTTTTTGGCACTCACATTCAATTTAAGATTTGTCAAAGTGATAACAAATGCAATTTTTATATTTTTTTTTCATTAACCATCTAATTTTTTTTAATATATATTTAATATAACTAAAATTTTCTATATAAAATATTCAACCAAATATATGATTCCTATTTTTTCATCATCAAAATGTAGTATGTATATATCTATATTTATTTTGCAATATTATTACCATATCCATTTTGCAACTATAGTTATTTTCATACATTTACCCCAAAATGAAAGTCATTATTGTCCTCATTACCAATTACCAATTGGCTATTGTACTACGAGATCTTCATTGATTTTGTAGGTTTATTTGCAAGGTTTTCTTTCCTTCCTTACTTAGAGACAAATATTATAATTAAAATGACCCTTAGGATAATGTAATATTTTAAAACTAAGTTGATAGTTGAATCAATTAATTTGTGCCTTTTGTTTGCCCAATCAATTGTCTATTCAACCAAATTCATCAGTCCTCTCTTAACTTCAAAGGTTAGTTTCCAACCTAAAACATGCCTCCTCAACCTTCATTTTGTTGGGCCTGAATGATCCCACAAAATTGGACTGCTACCACTTAACTCTACATTAGTATTGATTTTGTAGATTTATTTACAAGGTTTTCTTTCCTTCCTTACTTAGATATAGACAAATATTATAATTAAAATGACCCTTAGGATAATGTAATATTTTAAAACTAAGTTGATAGTTGAATCAATTAATTTGTGCCTTTTGTTTGCCCAATCAATTGTCTATTCAACCAAATTCATCAGTTCTCTCTTAACTTCAAAGGTTGCTACTACTTAACTCTACATTAGTATTGATTTTGTAGGTTTATTTGCAAGGTTTTCTTTCCTTCCTTACTTAGATATAGACAAATATTATAATTAAAATGACCCTTAGGATAATGTAATATTTTAAAACTAAGTTGATAGTTGAATCAATTAATTTGTGCCTTTTGTTTGCCCAATCAATTGTCTATTCAACCAAATTCATCAGTTCTCTCTTAACTTCAAAGGTTAGTTTCCAACCTAAAACATGCCTCCTCAACCTTCATTTTGTTGGGCCCGAATGATCCCACAAGATTGGGCTACTACCACTTAACTCTACATTAGTATGATATTGTCCGTTTTGACCTTATGACCTCACGACTTTGTTCTTTGATAACCACTCAAAAAGCCTCTTACTAATGGAACTAATGGAGTTAGTGGTATTCTTATAAGCTAGTTACCTCTAACATTATCTTCAGATGTGGGACATGAGTTGACACCCCCAACACATTTTTATTTTCTTTTTTTTTTCATTTTGAAACCTTAGATGTTGTTACCTTTAACTTCTCTTTTAGTTCTTGAGCCCTTACCTCCAATTTTATTCTCTTTCCTTGTCATGCTAACAGGAAGATAACATTCACTCCCTCAAAGCTATATCACTATCCTTTCATCCAAATTAGTGTAATTGAAGTTTAAGGAGTGACAATACTAGTAGCTCGATTTTTAAGAACGGTTGAAAATATAAATAAAAGAGATGCTTAAAAAGAAGATTATAACTTAATTGATTAAAATGAAAGACAAGTAAGACTTATTTATAGACTTACAAAATAAAAAATAGATATTTACATAACTACTACATTTAACATTATCTTATTACTCATATTAACTACCTACTAACATAAAAGTTTCAGCCTTAAAGCATTATTCTAACCGGAAAAATTTTAGATGGTTAATGAAAAAAAAAACAAAAATTGCATTTGTTATCACCTTGACAAATCTTAAATTGAATATGAGTGCCAAAAAGCTAATTCGGATTTTTTTTTTCACCTTCTCTCTATAAAATAGATAAGCAATATATCTTTAATAGCACAAATACATTCAAAAAGCTATTTTAATGGAATACTGAAATTCTAATGCATCATATCTTCTTTTCTCTTTTCTAAACTTCTAAGACCTTTATTCAAGTTGATACTGATTTTTTTATTAAGTTAGAACTCATAAAATAAATTAAACCTATTATATATATTTTTTTTTTATAAAACCAAATTAAACCCAAAAAGTTCTAAATTCATGACGGATAAAATTATCAATCATCAAAAATAAAATCCATTATAAATCAAATTCATACCACTACACATAATATTTTTGTTGCACTTAATTTCTACTTCAATTTATTTTAATTATTATTCTGCAAATGCAAAAAGAAATTTGTAGTTAAATTTTTTTTAAAAAAATCATGAGTAATCGTCAAATTCAGTCACATTCATGCAAAAAGAAATCGTCTAAATATGTGAAAATTACCCTTTGTCTACTTAAAATTATAGAAAATGTCACTTTAATTTATTTAAAGTAAAAAAAAATTGAGATTTAAAAAATGCAAAAAAAAAAAAACTTAATTTACCAAATAAAAATTTGTTTAAAACCAAATTAACCTAATTCTAAAAAAAATATAATAAATTGGAAAAAAATAAAAATAAATAAGAAAGCACACAACAAATAGATAAATTTATCCCTTCTAATTATGAATATGTTTTTATCTAACAATTATTAACAATTTAGGATCATATAATTAAATCACAAGACAGTGAAAAGAAGAAAGGTACAAAAAGGTCCAACGTTCAACCAAAACCTTCAAGAATATCTCTTGAGAGGATATGCACAAAAGCTTTACAAGCAAAAAAGAACTAACAATTAATAGAGTTCCATTCTCAAATAATGTCTCAAAGTTGTAAATTAATTTGCATAAGGTTGTTTGACTAGCTTTTTACCCAAAAAGCCTTTGACATGACATGACTTTGCTTTTTATGCGTATAAAACACTTATAAGACTTCATGAACTTTTTTTTCAGTACAAAGATTACATAAGGAATAGAAAAAAAGTCAATAAAAGAAAAGATGTTTCAAATAAAAAACTCTATAAAAAACTCTATAATATAGTCATATTTCAAACTTTATAATTTTACGATCAAGTTGTGATTAAGTTTAAAACTAAAATATAAATAGTCATCTTCCATTAACTATAGAATGTAATCTATATATAAAATAATAATCATAACCAAAAACCTCCATATATATATATATATATATATATATATATATATAAACTTAATTTTAATCATATAATAGTTACAAATATAAGCATTAGTGATCCCTATTCATCTCATACCTAAAAATAGCTAGGATTATTCCAATTACAAAACCACTATTCCTTTGTTAATTGGTTAGTTCAATAGGGCTAAACTTAGCCAATAGCTTTGGAGGTAAGTCTTCACATTGAGTACACTAGGCTAGCTCTTAAGAGTATATATTATAATCAGCTAAAAGGGCCATAGATTAAGTGACGAGAGGATTGGTATCACATTCAACTGTTGCGGGCCCCACGTCCATGAAAGAGAGAAGTTTCCCAATGGGCTGATATGCTCACATATCTTGGAAACAGAGTGAGAGAGCTAAACTTAATACCTTACCAGGAAACACTCGTGAGAAAAGCAAGTCAAAATTAGAAACAAATCAAAAGAGATTGACACGCCCCTCTGCAGTAGAATAATCTACAAACTGTGACCAAATTCTATATATATAAAAAAAAAAAAAAAAAAATTAACGTAAACGGCACAACTATCCATACACACTATAATATGTTTTTTGGATTTGGATGAAACAAATATATATCTGCGTAGGGATTACCAACACAATTTTTTAACATACACCCAGAGATTACTTTATGAATAATATATGTTAATTGAATATAAATCTCCATTTTAAAAACGCAAGGATGCACAGCTAAAGCATGACAACAGAAGGATGAAAGTACAGCAAATTGAACCGCAAGTTTCAAAAAACAGAATCCGAAAAAAACTAATGAAAAGAGCAGATCATAAACCGTGAATAATAATAATAATAATAATAGAAAAACCTGTTAGTGCTGCAGAAATCATAGAGCTTGCCGCTGGTAGAGAAGATGACGACGGCGACCTCCACATCGCAGAGAACGGAGAGCTCTTTCGCCTTTTTCATCAAACCACTTCTCCTCTTCGAAAAGGTAACTTGCCTGCTATTTTTATCCTCAATTTTTTTAATCTCCAGTTTCCTTCTCCCCATTTTCACACAACTGATATTCAACTATAGTTTCGTTTCGTTTCGTTTCGTTTCGTTTCTCTTCAGCCCTAATCCCCGATTCAAAAGATTCCCAATATAAAATAACCAACTAGACTACCTTACGATCCACGGCTTGAGGAATTTTCATAAAGCGATGATTCGATTTTTTTTTCTCTGCTTTTTAATTTTTTTTTCGTGTTTATAATTTTAAAATTTATAATATCGGGGGTTAGTCAAGTATTTAAATTGGCAAGTCGGCCGTTATCAAATATTAAAATTTAAATTCTAAATTAAACCAAAAAAAAAAAAAAGCAATGGATAAATGTTGGGCCTCCCTAGCCCATTACTTTGACACGTGACAGATATATGTGACACTTTTATATAATGACGGTTAAGATTGACGACGTCAGCGGGTTCTCTTCCATCAGTTTCAAACCGGTTTTATTTTTGGTAGAAAACCGGTTTTACAATTCGGGGTCATCTGTCACGTTAGTCATCTGTCACCGCCTTGCTGGAAGAGACGACGGCCATGCTTCTTTTTCATTTATTTATTTAAGATTTAAAAAAAAAAAAAAAGTAAATACTTTTACTTACGTCGCTATCAGTTACTATGATTAGAGGATTTTTGGGGCATTTGGGTTTTTGCCAATTAAAGATTGGACTTTACATAGCACGATTTCTTCCTGACTCCTTTAAAATATTATAATAATCAAAAGTCATTAATTAAGTAATTTATTAAATTACCTCCATACCCTCAAGGTTAAAAAACCTTGTCATTTCTGGGTTTATTGTTATTATTATTATTGTAATTTAGATAAATATCAGGGACACAATAATAATTCCGTAAAATGTGATAGGCTTACTGTTAGCAACGTAATAGTATAATCTATATTGAAGTAATTATAATAAAATATATTTATCATACGTTAATTATGTAAGGAAAGAATGTTACGAAATTGTTTGAGATTTTTTTTTAAAAAATAATAATAATAAAGAAAAGAAAAGATAAAAAGTAAGGGAATATTAGAATTGTACTGACGCATGCGAGTTACTGCTATGTCACCGCACGGTCAATTTAACTTTTTGAGTATTGGGCTTTACCAAAGTCACGTGGAATTGCAGGAAATCGCATACAGCTAAAGGCTGGTGGAGCTGGGGTTATTTGAAGCCCACCTTTCTCAAGAAGGCCCTAGTTAAAACCACTCCTTGGCCTGAATTAGTTTTTGGGCCCATCTAAATTTTAAATAAATTTTTTTTACTATTTAAATAAAAGATATTTTTTAAAAAAATTTATAAAAGAATATTATAAATATGTGTTAAAAAGAATATTAATTTAAATAAACTCTCACTTTAAAAACAATCTATGAGATAAAAGTTTGTAGAATCCATGAAAGATGTAATAAAAGTTACAAAATAATAATAGGCATAGTAGGTATTTAAAGAAGGTTGTAGCATAATATTATGGCACTATAAGATTAATAATATATAATTAATAACATCTCTCCTTTTGTCTAGTCTTAAGAAAATTCACACTATTACACAAATTCTTTTCGGAAAAATTAAAAACATACAAAAAACATCAAATTCCTTCGAGTCTTATGAGATAAATTGGCATCATACCATGACTCTGTCCGCCGCCCGCCGCCGTCCTCGCCGCCGCCACCTATTTTCCTGTCACTTTTTTCTATTCACGGCAACCATCCTGCCATGTAGTTATTCACACTGGGTCCTGCTGCTGCAACTGTTATTGGATCATTCTGGTATCTGTTCATTTTTATTTTTTTTTTCACACCAAGAAGTTATCATAATCCCTTCTTCATTTCTCAGTGATTAAAAGTGAAAAGACAAAAAATACCCATTTTCATTTCTTTGATGGAATACAAGAATATAAAGATGAGATCTTGATGAACAACTTACCCAATCTGTAATGTTGGTTCACATTCCAAATGATGAAAAAAGCCATCACCCTGAGGCTGATGTCCTTGTCTACCATAACCCACATCTTGTGCATTTGGATTCCACTGGAGATTTACTTGGCTTCCTTCCATCAACTGCACACACACACACACACATATATATATATATATCAAGGAATCTTCAAGAACTTTCTGGTTATAAGGTTTGATTAAAATCATATTTCATGCATGTTTCTATAAGAGTTGTCCAAATACATCATATATATATATGTATATATGAAACTATGTCATTTTAGTCTTTCCTCTTTTATTATATTAATATCTTACAACCATTTCTAACATCTTTTTGTAGTTTTTAATTTGATAAAACAAGTTAATCCATATAAAAATTGGTTGTAAGGTATGAAAAATTGGCAAAATTATGATAGAATTTGATAAAATATGGATAAAAATGACTAATTTTCCTGTGTGTGTGTATATATATATATATAGAGAGAGAGAGAGGGATTGAAAGAGAGATTTTAGGCTAATGGTTCCACTATTTCTTCTAAAGAATAAGACAGCATTTGGAACAAAATCTACTTACCCTCTGTTTCAATGTTTTGTTTGCCTCATTCAATGCATGTTCCTGTAAATACATACCGCTTGAAAATTATAAACAGAGTAATGGAAACACAACCATATATATATATATTTGTGTATATATCCTAATTATTACCTTCCTCTGAAGGTCTGTGAGTTGATCCAGCATGAGTTGAGTCTGCATATTTTACAAATTATAAGAGATGAGTCTTTTGTACAATATTGATTTTCCAACAGTTAACACAAACAAAAAAGAAGCACTTCACTGTTAGAACTGCAAATTTCACATATCAAGAAAGAAAAAAGGAGAATTTTAGAGGGTACCCTTGTTGATCTGATCTGCTTCAGTGACATATCAAGCTGTCTTTCCAATGATTCAAGCTCCTTGCTGTTTAAAGGGCCAAGGTCTTCACCCAAGAGGTTCCTATATATATATATATATATCCACCAGTTCCACAATATCAAAAAGTTTCTATCTTTACCATATATATATATATATATATATATATATATATATATGTATGTATATATTATTGGAAATGATTTCCAAGAACTCTAATAAACAAAGATGATAAAGAAATACAACAAGATATAGTTCAAAGTCATGTTAAAATATAAAGTCTCAAATCTTAAAAAAATGAAAAAAAGAAAGAAAAAGGGATAAAAGATGAACCTTTGTGATCGTTGTAGGGCTTCATAGCGTGCTTTAAGCTTCAAATACTCCTGCTGACTACTTATTTCCTACAGAGAGATAATGTAATGTCTGCAAGTTTAGTTACAGTTCTAATTAATAATTCAGACAGACATACATGCATGCATGCATGCATGCACGTACTACCTACACCCCTGATTAAAAATACCCCACGTTAACTATATTAAAATGGAAAAATCAACTCAAGAAACCTTTTTTTTTCCCGCCAAATTTGAGACATAAGTATTTTGAGGTTGAAAATTAAACAAAGGGGGAATATGATCAAGGGGTTAAAAGTTCAAGAACTTGTGAGTAAATTAGTTGCTCATATCAAATTTGTTCTTTTCCCAAGCTGTAATAATGTATCCAGAAAATAAAGACATTAAGAGAACAACCAATATACCACACACACACACACACACACACACATATATATATATATATATATATATCCATTAATTACATGAATGTATAAGTTTCTTTACAAACCAAAGATAGTCACTTCTAAGAGTATACAATAATTTTTGTAACTCTAATATTCCACTTCTTGGTGGGAAATTTGGTGGCCATTTAGGGTGTTTTTGGAGAGGACTTGAAAATTAAAAACAAGAAGTTTATACATATATATATATATATATTGAGTGAAACACAAAATAAAAAGAGTGGTTATTTTTGTTTAAGTAAAATAAGTGATATTTGAAAAGGGAAGTCATATGTCTAGCTACACTAAACTCTTAAGTCTTTTTTTTCACTTAAACATGTCCAAATTTGATAAAACAACATTAATGATAATCTAAAGAATTTATACAACATTGTTTTTCCCAAAGCTATCATATTTCAACCCTAAAGTCCAAAGAAAGGGGGTGTGGGGAGGAACTAGTTCCAGCCTATTCAGCCATAAGACAGTAAATTAAACTAAGGTTGTATTTGTTTAGCTTTTCTAATGAAAAAAGGTTGGTATTTTTTAAATACAAAAATTTAGTTACATTTAAACAAGAAATTGACACACAAAAAAAAAAAAAAAGGTTGTTGGGCAAACACAAACATAGATAAGTGATGGTTACAAATTGTAGCTTATGTTTTTAACTAATTATACACTCAAATATCATAAGAAAGTCCCTGCAAATGTAAATGGGCAATTTGTATTTGTTAACTCAATGTAACATTTCCCATGAAAAACCAAAAAACAAGAAAAAAAAACATGAGTTTTACCATTACTACTATATATATATATATATCTGTAAAAAGAAAGTAAAACAATCCACCAAATTTTACACAAAATTTAAACATTAAATTAAAGGAGATTTTTCATAGAAAAGTTGATATATATGTATATATATATTTACCAAAGCCTCTCTTGTGGACACATTTGGCTCTGGTGCTCCATAGTTGCACTTTTGATACCTCTCTAAGGTCTTGAGCATGCTGTGTGAAATCATTTAAACCAATGAGTTGAAAGATCAAAATTATATCTCATGAAAAAGCTAAACATGAAAGACATAAAAGATGAAAACTATCAAATTTTTTGCTTCTATTTTTGGCAAATTCTTTTTTTCCTTTGTAATATTATGAGCAGAAAATTTCATTTAAAAAAAAAAACAAAATTATATATATATATAATAATATATATATATATATATATATATATATATATATATATAGACACACACAACCATAATTTACTTTCTAAAAGGAAGGGGAAAGAAAAAAAAAATTAAATAAATGGAGGAAAACACTTGATCCAATCTAATACCCGTTGGTTCTCTTGTTGCTTCAGCTAAAAATTAATAATTTCATGACAAATAAATAATCAGAAGAGGTAAATATTCGACAGACTGATGAAAATAGATACACAACATACAAAGTGAGAACATATATATATATATATATATATATATATATATATGTATGTATTTATGTATGTATTTATGTATAATAGCTGTAAGATGCTTATGATTTCTGAAAAAGATGAAGAACTGGGTTTTTGGATGATGAAGCAAAGAAGAGAAACCACAGTGAAGAGAGGGAAATGAACAAAGCAAGATCTTTCCTTTATCCAAGAAAAGGACAAGAAAAAATAAAATAAAATCTTGTAGGGTGAAACCCTAAATCCAATGGAGCAAACCCTAGACTCAGAATTATTAAGAACCCCACACATCTCTGTAGCTAACTCTTTATCCAGAGAGAGAGAGAGGAAAAGAGAAAGAACTGGGTTTAATTAAACTTCTGGAGCTTCTGGTTAAGGATCTCTTTCCCCAATCCTTCTAGACATCTCTCCAAACTTCAATTAGGCACACCATGTAGTGAAAAAAGTTTCCTAAAAGGGAAATAAAATGCAGGATTGAAAAATATAAACATATATATAAATATGTAAAGATTCATAATTTCTCAAGTAAAACAGGCAGATAAAAACTCTTGAAAACTTTATGTTAAACCAGATTTGAAAACCCAAAAATTTTTCTTTATAAAAAAAAAAAAAAAAGAAACCCTAAAAGACAAATGAAATTTGAGCAAGAATGAAGTGTTCATTCATTCAGCTGAACTGAATCATATAAAAGGAAATTCTTCAGTATTAAAGAAAAACAATTGTCTTAGCTGAAAGACAGAAGAAAACAGACGGGGGCAAGAAGAATTAAAGAGAAAAGAAAAGAAAAAAAAGTGAGATTTTGAATTTGGTTGGGAAACCATTAGATCAGACTACAGGTTTTTTGCAGCAAATAAAATACAAGAAGGAAGAATTAATAGAATAACAATCCTTTTTATCAAAATGCAAAGGTAAGGGATAATTTGAAAACAGAAAAAGAAAGGGCAAGAAGAGAACAGAAGAAAGAAAGAAACTATAGATACATATATATATAAATCGGAAGAAAATAATCAACATAAATATAGAAATGATCTTCTTTTCATGTTTTCCCCTTGCAGATCTAACATCAACCCTGCGCACAAAGTCCTATACGCTCCAAACTAATCACTAAAACGGAAACTCTCAGCACTGAATAAAAGAAAAAAAAAAAAACCCCTCTTTTATAAGAATCACTAAAAGACTTAATTTGCTCTCTCTCTCTCTCTCTCTCTCTTTCTCTCTTAAGTCCTACTACCCACCACCCCCATTTCAGATCTCATGAAACAAGAAATCAAAAGAGAAAGAAAGGAAAGGAATCTATGGAAGTAACAAGAAAGAAAGAAAGAAGAAAAAAAAAGGGAGTAAAAAAATTTATAAGTACTAATGATAAAAAGTTTGGTTGTTTTTATTACATAACATGTGTATACCTAGAGCTACTGCAAAACTCATAGAGCTTTCCTCTATTGGAGAAGATGATCAAAGCAACCTCAGCATCACATAGAACAGAAAGCTCATAAGCTTTCTTCAAAAGTCCATTCCTTCTCTTTGCAAAGGTCACTTGCCTATTGATCTTGTTCTCTATCCTCTTAAGCTCAACCCTACCCCTCCCCATATCTTCTTTCCTTTCTCTCTCTTCTTCTTCTTCTTCTTCCTCCTTCTCTTTCCTCTTTCCTCTTTCCTCTTTCCTCTTCCTCTTTCCTTTTTCCTCTTTTTCTTCTTTCCTCTTCCTTTTCTTTATCAATTCACTGATGATTCTCAGAAAAAAAAAAGAAAAAGAAAAAAAACCCACAATTCCCTTTTTTTCTCTTACTCCTTCCTTCCTTGTATCACTCTCTTTATATACACATCCCAAAATACATACAATTCATGTATGTATATCTATATATATCCTATATATTTATATATAGGATATATATATGTGCTAAAGCTTAAGTCAGAGAGAAGAGAAAGTTAAGTGAAGCAAATGATCAAATATAAGAACCCTCTTTCTCTCTCTTTTCTTTTTTTTTCTCTCTCTCTCTCTATATCTCTATATCTCTCCCTGATTGTGGATTTTTCAGGTCATCTACAATGACAAGGGTATGTAAAGAAAGTGGAAAGGGAAAAGAAAAAAGAAAAATGGAAAACCATGATTCAGTGGGAGTGAGGTGTATGGTAAGGAAAGCATGTGGGCCATGCAGGAAGGTGAGATGTTAAAAAAGGTAGATCGGACGGTGGAGAAATAAGGAAAAGTACTAAAACGACCGGGGAGGATATTATTGGAAAAGTTGACAAGTTGTGTGGAGGAGGAAGAGGGGAAACCTTAAAACCAATGAGGTAATTGAATGCTAAAGTGATACGTGTCAGCATATCAAGTGATAAGATGTTTCTGATCGAGGGTTTCCGCTAATCATCTGACAAAAACCTTTCGCCTCGTCACTTCTTCTTCTTTTTTATACTTTGACAGAATTACCCTTCGGATGCATGTCTGAATTTTCTACTTTTGTGATTGGACCATTTTAGGACAAGGAACAATATTTATTTCCCCTTCTTTTTCTTTTTTTTTTTGGTCTTACCAATAAATCATAACATAAAATTAATCAAAAAATGTGTATTTCAATTGATTGATTGTATGATAAAAATATTTTTGTGATTTAATTGAAACAAAATTTTGAAGATTATAAAAGGAAAAGGAAAAGGAAAAGGAATATATATATAAAAATGGAGAATTTGTTTATTTGTTGTACAAATATTCATGGAATAGAGAATAAGGTTGCAGAGAAAGAACAAGAATAAAACACAGGGTCTGCTAATTGGGAAACCTTCCAGACAACAAAAATTCTAGCAGGGCGTCCAGAGGTTGCTTATTGATAAGGTTTTCGGAGCTATATTTTTGCCAAGATTTCTACAACTTACATGGAAAAAACCTCAAACTTTTGTTTTTGCATTAAAACAAACACTGATAAAAACTATGTGAAAAAAAAAAGTGAGAGTCTAATTTGAATTATTTAGCGTCTCATCTATCTTGCAAAATAAAAAACTTGAGTTCTACACATACAAATCACGGATAAATAATGTAACTTTTTAAATTAGTCGATAAAAGTATTTGGTCACCAGAAATTATATGTTAAAATGTTGCAATTCTAGCTAAGTGATGTAGTTTTTCATATTAATTGATGAGAATACAATATTACTTACATGATATGACGACTTTATGTTGCAATTTCAGTTAAATAATGTAATTTTCTTCGAAGATACCATATTAATAAAAGATACGATTAATTATTTTATGGTTGTGGTGATTAGGATTCACAATTTTCCTTTTTAGTTATACATAAAAGTAATTAGTAATGACAAATTTATAAACTTTTGGTAAATATTCAAATTTGACCTAATATATATGTATAATTATATGTAAAATTCAAAAGGAACCAAACTTTAAGAAAACAATATAGATGGAATGTTTCAACTTGTACCTCCAAGCATGCCATGGGATTCTATGTATTCTCCCACCTTAATTTGGTTCTTTAATTAATTTTATTTTTTTCTGCCCTAAAAACTTGTACTAATTATATATGCAAAAACCCTTTGGATCAACTAATTAGTAACATAAACAATTTGCTTTTATTTTTGGAGAATTGTTTAAGGTTGTACCCAATGTTTGCTTATTACATTTTACACATACTCGTTTTCCATAAATATATGAAAATTTTGGCAATCTTGATTATTTCAATTGTGGATGATAAATAGTAAATATATATATATACACACTTATCATATATATTTTCCTAGGAAGTTTAAATGTATAATCATGTCCATACAGAAAGAAACACCAAAATAGCGAAACATTAGAAGTTTTAGCATTTAAGGGTATAGTGTAGTCCACCCAATTTTTTGGTATAACATACATGCTTGAGCATTATATAATATATATATAATATATATATATATATATATATACACATAAATAATTTTGGAAGGAAAACTATATCTTACCTCCAATTGATTTTAAAAATTGACTCTTGGCCAACTACTTCCATTCTTTAAAATCCACTTAATTTCTTTTTTTAGTTTTATTTAATTTTGTATAAGAATTTGATGTCACCTAAAGTATAAAACTTCAAAGCTACTATATATGTATATATAATTAACAAAGTTTTTACTCTATAAACGACTATTAAATAAGAAAATTAAATATTTTTACGTATTTTAAATCTAAATTATATTTTTAAAGTGTGTTTAACCATACACAAATATTGTTATTAATTTGACTAAAAATATATATAACTATCAAATTCTCTACTATTGTGACGTTTTAATCATGACACTATTTATAAAATTAACATTTGTTGTCTAACTATTTTCATTATTTATTAATTCTGTTAGGCAAAATAATATTTATATATAACATCAGATTATAGTTTTTCAAACAATCCGAATGGTCTAATGAATTCTTGATTTTATTTTACTTGAAAAATAATGAATTCATGGAACTAATTAAACACAAGAAAATCACCATTTCAATCTATTTATTATACCAAAAACTCTCTTTAATTTTAAACTATTTTTCTCTAAATCTTATGATTCCCACTACTAATTAACTACATATCAATATATATATATATATATATATTTATTTATTTATTTATTTATTTATTTATTTATTTATTTATTTAAAAACAAAAACGAGGTTAGAGTATTATCTGATTTTAATACAAATTAATTTAAATGAATGTTTATAATTGAAATTTATCTTTCCTTTTTTTTTCTTTTCTTTTTTTAACTTGGAGTAATAATGTAGGAACATTTGTGTGGGAATTTAATTATTTTTGTATCAGGTATTTCCTCTTCTTTATAATCATGAACTGCATTTGTTCGCACAAGAAAACAAAAACAAAAAACAAAATAGAAAATCATAAAGTGCATTAAAGAAAAAAAAAAAAGGTATTCTTAATTATATGCCTATTTTGGTCCAGCAGTGCCTTTCCATTTTGGAAAAATTATTATTTGGTATCACTGCTATTCACCTATCCCTCTTGAAAGTTCTGTGTCATTATTTCTTCTTTTTCTTTTATATATATATATTGAATTGTCGGTCTTTAAACATATTTTTTGCAGTAAAAATTACTATTTTAAAAGTGATAAATAAGATTATTATTAATTGAATTATAATTTATTAATAGAATAAAGATTTTTTATTAGCGAAAATATGTATATTTCAAGTTATTACAAGTATTTAAACAGTGATAATAATAAATGATTTGGTATAATTAATTAGGGATTAATTTGTGACTGATTTAGAATAAGAAAAATAGGTTTATTTTTAGAGTTATAAAAGATAATGACATTTAAAAGTATAAACGATCATGATATAATATAATATATATATACAAACATACATGACGTACTTTGATGTATAACCTTAAAAAGGACAAATTAAGGTTAGTTCAGAAATTTTAAGGGCAAACATTTTTTATTCCTTTCTAATGAAACAAAATATATTAAAAACAAAAGGTGAGGAAAAGAAACCCTAAATCTAAAACATATATAAATATAAATCATTATGTTTCTCCGAATATGGTTCTAAAATTAGCCCTTTTTTTTTTTTGGAGGGTAGGGTGGGGTGGTCATGTCCATGAAAATTATAAATAATTAAAAAAGAAAAGAAAAAATTCTGGCTTTTGAAGGAGGAAAAAGTTTATTTTAGGGTCTGGAAAAATGGACATTCTGGGATTGTCAAAAGTCAAGGTCCAGTAGTTATGGAAGATTTTTACGAGTTGCCTAAAAAAATCAGTGAAAAATTCTGAGATTTTTTTAAAGCATTCTTTCAGTAATATATATGTTTCAGCAAAAGGGTTGTGATTGGATTTCTTGACAAAACCAGAAAGATAAAACATTACTTTTTCGTCATTTTAAGGTTCCCAATTACCATTTCTTGCATCTACATAACTACTCCCTTACGTCTTTGCGTGTTTGTATATATACATAAACATATACATACATATACATGTATATATATATATATATACACATTTATTTGATTTCATGAATGTTGTCTTTTTATCTATTTAAATTGTTCACGTAAATATTATATAAAAATGATGTAATATATTTTGAACGCGTTTGTTATATATAATGAATAAGGAGAGAAAGAGAAAATAAATGAATAAGGAAACCTTTTTTCCAACCTTAAATTAGGCTAACATGACTAGATTAAATTGGTAGGAGAAAGGATGTTTTTGGGGGAGGCAAGAAAATAATACTTCATAACATGATTTTGCTTGTTTTAGTTTATTATTATTATTTATTTTGTTACGGATTGAACGTTAAATTACATTTAATTTAGTTGTTAATTGATGGAGAATTTTATATATTTTTTTTTTATTAAGAAAAAAATAAAAATGAATAGGTAGTAGTAGTAGTACCAAACAATAATTGAATTACTTTATTTGTAACAATACGTAAATGAATTACTTGTTCTATTTAGGGTTTTGAAAGCAAAATTCTTTTGACGGTGGCCCCTTTAAGACGTAGACAAAACTTCATGTGCCCAAATTAGCATTTATTGGTATTGTGTACATTCCTTTTTTGGTTTTTGTGTGTGTACAATTCACTCTACTTTCGATTCTACCCAACCTATCATCAAATTTTTTCTCTTCCTTTTTTTTCAAAATTCACCTAATTTACAATTATTTTATTCAATTTCAACAAGAATTAGTCTGAATATAAATATATAATTTAAAAATATCAATCCGTACAAAACACCTGTAAGTTTATATATATATTAAATTTTACAAAAATCCATCCAATTTTTAACCCTACATGTTATTACATTATATAGTATAATTTTTCTTTATCAAATGTTTTTTCACAATGAATTAAAGATCCATTTTTGCCTTTTGTTGGAGTGTCTATTTTCCTAGAAAAAGCAATGCATACAAATTAGGGAAAGAATACAAAAATAGCAAAAAGGAAAGAACTAATTTGACCATTATGATATTGGGACGAGAATAAAGTGCCATAAAGCAATGGAGGTAATTATACTTGCTCATTTTTTGACAAAACCCTACCAAGAAGTTACCCCTTGTTCAAACATTTTTTCCTTCTCAAAATTTCCCTTTCTTTTTTAAATTCAATTCTTCCTGTTTGACTTGAATAACAACACGCCTCTTTGATATGCAAATCTTGCAAAAAGAGAAAGAAAGACCAAGTGTTTCAACTCACTCTTTTTTTTTCTTTTTCCTTCATTTCTCAATATATATATAATATATATATATATATATATATATAATGGGATTTTAGAGTAGTCGATAATTATCGAATTATATAAAATTTTATTATTGACAAATAAATTTACCTAACACTCATTTATATAAGTATAAAGCTTGAGCTTAAACATGTTGCACCACAAATTTGTTGGTATATAATAAATATGCTTTGATGGTGAGAGTCAGTATCGTCTGTGATCGTCCCCACAGCTCCTACGTCATACCTCATTATTAATAAATTATTATTATTCAAATAAAAATACGTCTTGAATGCCTCAATAAAATCGACTGCGACAATTTGCTTACTATCATGTGCTATTTCTTTACCATGTCTCTTCTCAATCAATTTTTCCTTATAATTATTTTATAACTTTATTTCTTTCTTTTTTTTCAATTAAAATTAAAATTTATTTTAAAAAAAAAAAAAAAAACCCTAACATGGATCCATAGTAATCTGGAAGTAAAATAGTACTGGCTTTGACCATTAAATAGTAAATAGTATACCACTCTCTTCAATTATACCTAATTTTCTTGCCCTTCAGTGGGGGCAGACTGCGTCGTTTCTTCCATGCTATTTCTCTTTTCAATATATATATATATATAATCTTTTTTCCATTATAAAAAAGATTTAAATTTTTTAAAAATTTTTCAAAAAATAATATTATAATTTTTTTATAATTTAAAATCCAATTCCATAAAAAAATTTATTAAGAAATTAATGTTACCAAACTTTTATAATTTAAAACATTTTTATGCTTACTTATAATCAAGTGATAAAATTAGTTAAGATTAATTTGTCTTAAAAAAAGAAAAACAAAAACATGATGTTTTATTGTTACTTGAATTTTGAAGGCTGGTATATTTGTTTGTATATTTATTTAAACTTTAATAAATAAGGAGACAAGAAACGTGGATCAAATTATTATAATAACTACTTCTACCTAACTTCATATTTAACACTTATTATTTTTTAAAATAAATATATACATATATATATATATATATATTATATTATATATATATATATATATATATATATGTGTGTGTGTGTGTGTGTGTGTGTGTGTGTGGTGTCACATCAAAAACTATTATTTATTCAGAATAAATGAAATATTTGTGCAAATTTATAATGATAATTGAGATTATGGGAAAAAAAATGTGGGACGCATTAATAAAGTTAAAATATAATTAATTTATCGTCAAAAATGTTTAATGATAAAAATTAAATAGTGAAATACACATGTACAAGGAAAAATAAATTGTAAGAATAATATCTATAAATAGATACATACAGTAGTGTATATATATAGTAGTTAGTATAAGTTGATTGATTAAATGGAAAGGACACGAACAAAATTAATGCCCATGTTTTTTTTTTATTAAGAAATATTGCGCACAAACACATGTTTGAAGGTCAAAAGGTACTTTATATATCCCACGGACATCTTACAATTTATTTTCCTTCCTACTTTCTTTCCTTTGTTATTATTTTCCACGCATCTGCATTTATATATATATATTTATATTATTTTGATTAATTTAAATTTTAATTAGTAATTTTTTGTTTTTATTAATAAATAATTTATAATAAAATTTTTAAAATATTAAAAAAAAAAGTTAAATATATGTAGAGAGAAGTGGAGGAAATGACGCGTAGAAGGAAAATGGTGAGTTTAAAAGATAAGAAGAAAAGACGGAACAAAATCGGAAGGAGATTTTTGATTAAGGGAGTGTGGGGACCACAGGAAATTGGGGGATGGAGATTTGATGCAAAGTGATTAAATGAGGTGGGGACCACAGAGGACAAATTCTGTCAGATATATAACCTTAAAAGGGCAGGCACTATCAGCTTCATAGATTAAGACACGTGGAAAACATTCTATTTAAGGAAAGTTTACTTTAAAGTTAATTTCACCTTCTATTGGGGTTCCCCCCACCCCCTAGTGTGTCTTTTCAGCAGTAGAACAAACCCCTATTAATGCGCACTTCTCTTTACAAAACGTCACTCTTTTTTTTTTTTTTTTTGTCCCTTTTCTTTTTCCCCTCGTGGTCCCCCCCAAACAATTTCTTTCTAATATATTATACTATACAAATTTAAAATAAATACAATAATACCATAAGTTATTATATATTATTGAGTGTAATATAAAATTTGAATTATAATAATTAAAATTGTGTTCTATAAATTTCTCACATTTAATAATTATAATTAATTCAAATTAGTTCAAAATAGATGTGAATGTTGAATCTTGTCTAAAATTTAGATTTACAAACTTTTTGAACTAGTATTTGTAATGTGAAGTGAAGGGCTTTTTCGTCATTTTACTAATTTGCTTCTTTATGTCGTTAAAGGAGAATATCAAAATTCTCCTATCAAATATATAATATATATATATATATATATATATATATATATATATATATATATATATATATTATACGTAACTTTGACATTCTTATGTAAGGATAATTCCGTTTAACATTATTTGGTCAACGAAATAAACAAAGATGTCAAGGTACGAGATTATCTTTGACTCTCATTTTTAATCTAAATCTCTTCTTATCTTTTTTGCTCCTTTTCCATTTTTGGTCAACAATTTCATGCTTTGTATAAAAGAGTATTTTTTTTTTCAAAAACAAAATTCTAGATCAATATTAAGATTTAAATTTAAATTTATTTATATAATTATTTAAAATTTAAACTCAATTAATTAGTAATTATTAGAACACATATGAGTATATTTTTTAAAAAGAAAATTTGAAGATAAAATCATATAATTCAGTGGTTAATATTATATTTTTTCAAAGTTATATTTTTACTTTTTTCTTTATATATAGAATTGTATTAATATGTATATATGTATATACAATTAATAATGTATGACTTCTAAAAAAAACTAAATTATTTTGAATAACTTTTTTTTTTTAGTGTAAATATGAATTTTCTCAATAAATCTAACTAAAGAATTAACTTCTCTTTCTCTCCTTCTCTCAACTTATCAAAAAAAAAAAAAAAAAAAAAAAACTAAAGAATTAATTGAGTAAAAATTATCCAAACACGCGTGTTAAAAAAAGGGAAAAGTAAATACATCACCCCTAAGTGTCACCAAAAGTTTTCTAACCCTAGAAAAGACTCTCTTTCTCTCCTTCTCTCATTGGCCTATACATACATATATATGTATATCATGGAGCGAAGGGGGGCTTAGTTGGCAGTACTAGAAAGAAAAGTAACTTTATTTACATTGGCTAGAAATACACATTGCACATAATTTATTTACTGCCATAGATAGCAAATTTCGTAATAGTTTATATATGCATTGCATTTATGGTATGGAAAAAGAGAAAAAAAACAAAGTTTGTGTTTTATATATAAAAAGACTCAATTTTTTATCTCCTTAACCAATGCACTCATTGTGTAAAAGTACTATTGAAATTGACTCAAACATGTGAACTTCCCACTTGCTTCTTTTTTCTCCATAAATACTTTTCCAATAATATTTTAATTTTATAAAACTTATATATATAAAATGATGGATGAGAATAATATAAATAAGGGAATAAAGGATTAGCTAATTAATAAGATGTTTTCAAATAGGACAATATATATATATACATTATTAAAATATGCAAAAATTCAAATTAGGGTGTTTTTAAGGTTAAACATTACTGGCCAAGAAATGAAGAAGGAAGGAAAAAAAAAATAATAAAAAAAAAGAAGCCATGAGGAATGTTATTGAGTGGTCTGCATCAACCATGTGCCTTCTTCATTACTTAGCTTCTTCTTTTGATTGAGACTTCTATGCTATACGACATTTTTACATCTATCACTTCCTTTTCTTTTAAATTTTAATTTTTTTTAAAAAACATATTTTACTTTTGAATAAATTTAAAATATGTTAAAAGGTAAAAGTTTATTTTTAAAAATTAGGGTTCTTTACTTTTCATCTTCATCTTTCATCTCACCACTTTCCCAAATCTCAAATTCTTTAGGGTTTTTAGTTTTTGGTAAATATTAGCAAAATGATAACTTGATTATTTTATCTATTTAATTTATAAAAAACATTATAGTATTTATTTATTTTCCCAAATCAATCTATAAGAATTTTTTTTTAATTTCAGTATGAATAATAATATTTCTGATGGCTAGGTGCACAGCCCAAGCCCAAAACTTATAAGACCGCCCAATAAAAAGCGAGTCCAAATCCAAATAAAAGCCCATAAACATGTTAAGAATAATATGCTACATTAAAAATGGATCAAATCCAAGTGAGTAACCAAACTTTTTATTTTATTTTTGAAATTTGCAGTATTTCTGTTTCAAATTCATCAACTTTGAGTGAATAATATATAATATTTGTAGAAGAATTAATTATAATTCACATTAGCATACTCTTCGTTAATGCTCATCTCTTCAAGTCTCACCCTTTCTTTTACCATAGATATAAAATCGGTGGCCTTCTTGTTCACATGCTCGTCACCTCCTCCGGCCAGATGAACGAACCCGTCGTCTGAACTTAAGAAACCACCGGACAACGAAGAGGACGCCCGCGGCGGCGATACCTTCTGCACAGACGAGGAATTACATGGCTTTAAATTTGATTTATTACTACAACTACTTCGGTGAAAGGGAGACATAACTAGCATGGTTTTCATAAACCCACCTACTACTGGTTTACGGTTGGCAATCTCCATGTCTTAGTTGAATATATATATATATATATATATATATATATGTGTGTGTGTGTGTGTGTGTGTGTAACAAAGAAAAGGAAATGGACTTACACTTCTATTTATAGAATTTGAGACCTTCAAGGTGGGATTTGGATAAAAATGCAAACTTTAGGATAATAGTGGTCCCTTTTTTAAGGTCTACTAAAATCCATGTGATCAGTATTATATATATATATATTAGCGGCATATATTCCTTTAATTTAATTATGGAATTTTGTACACTTTTCTAAGATATGGGTTAATGGAGATTGATACGTACTTCTTTTTATATAATAAGAAAATAATGAATGGTATGGGACCATTTTTATACATTATTGGCTATATATATATATAATATATATGTATGTATACATGCATGCCCTTCTTTGTTACTTTCTTCTTATCTGATGACTAGTTCTTTTTTTCCTTTTGTAATGAAGAAAACTTTTTCTTCCATTTGGCGTATGTGTGCACACACATATATATATATATATATATATATATTTATATATTTGTCAATGGTGGATGATTGTGGTTGGATCAACTGACTTGGCAATGGTAATGTTAAAACATTCCTCCCTGCTTCTAGAATGAGGGAATATCACGAGAAAGACTTGCTTCTTTCATATGTGGAACAGCATTACCCTTTAGCCACCAAGTCATGGACATCCAGATCACACACACACATATATATATATATACATATATTATATAGAGAGATAGAAAGAAAGAGACTTCTGAATAGCTAAAGTCAACTAAAAGTATCCCCTGCTTTTATATCATAGCATTTGAAGGAGGAATAACATGGGCTTGCTAAACCTCTCTCTCTCTCTCTCTCATGCATGCATGAAGAGAAAGTTAGTGTAGAATCTTGAATGAAATTCGTAACATTAACAATTTGGCGTGTATATGGTTCAAGCAACAGAGAACAGTAATATAATATATTAATTAGGAGTAACAAACATGCTTAGGGATAGGATGGGGTGGGGGGTGATAAAAGAATCACAATAACATTTGTTACATATATCCACAGTTGAATGTTAGCAACTGGCAGTGCAAATGCAATTGAGGAAATAAATAAAAATATGCTTGTGCTACATACTACTCACTCCCACAGGAATGTAAGTGTCTGATGAGATCCACTGGTAGAAGATTCATCGGGTCCATTTTGAAACATTTCCTGGAAATGAAGTGTGGTCATGTTGCTGCTACTGCTGACCTGATGATCAGAAGAAACTACTACTGCTGGCTTTGTTTCTGTTTCTGTTTCTGTTTCTGTTTCTGAGGCGAAAGGAAACTGCCCACCTGGACTGTTGTCGTTGTTGTTGTTGTACTTATACTTGTAGTGCATGTTGTGAAGAACTAAGGAAGATTGTGGCTGTGATATGGAAGAGTCAGGCTGCACCACCATGGGGCTAAAACCAAGCTCCCTAGTTACAGCGGGTGCTGATGACAGAAGAGAGAGAGCACGATCTGAGTGGATTACTTGACTTAATCCATCAGAGAAGATCTTTTGTCCGCTGTTAGTATTATGATGATGATGTCCTGATCTTGAATTTGGATCAAGAAGCGGTTTGCAGATGGAGGCAGCAGCTTCGGGGAGACTGTGGTGGTGGTGGTGGTGGTGGTGATGGTGGTCAGTAGTAGTACTACTTTGCATGAACTGGAATTGGTTCACTCCTCCTCCTTTGTATCCATGAACTGATGATGGTGGTGGTGGTTCGGGAGCAAATGTGCTTTGCCTGTCGACGTAATTTAAGTTTGATTGGTTGTTGTAGAGCAGTACATCATTCTCAGGTTTGACAACACTGCTCCAAGTGGAACTCACTACTGAACTGGGAAAGATCTGTGGAGAACTAAATGATAGTAGTCTTGTGCCTGTGACATCAAACTCAGTTCAATTTCTGTATGTATGATGAAAGAAAAGAGAAAAAGGGAAGAATTTGCAATAAACCAGACCTTGAGAAGTAGAAAAAAGCAATCCAGAATTCCTAGGAATTTCTGGCTGAGGCTTTCTTCGTCTCCTATTATGTCCATCAAGACGTTTCCTGCAACTCCGTTTTCCTTCATCAAATTCTGCTAGTGAATGAAACCTGAGGAACAGAGAAATACAATGCAACTTTGTAGAAAAGGATTTGTGGCAAAAATATTGATATGAAAGCTTAGAAATTGGTACCAAAATTCGGTAAAAAGGACTAGTTTTTACTTATGCTAATCAACCAACACTAACAGTGCACCGAGAAGACAAACATAGTAATTAAGTTGGATGATGAACTATATATATATATATATATATATATATATATATCTATTTTTACTCTCAATTTTGTACTACTTTTTGCTGGATTACCTTAGAAGTATATAAATTCCTTTTCAATAGGCTGCATTTCCATTCAAATTAAAGAAACATGATATAAGGCAACAAAAGTACACAAATATAATTCAAGTGATCAATAATTTACCTGCTGCACTGCTGACAAAATCGCTGTTCTCGACCTGCAATAGTTACTTTTGAGGACTTAGAGTGAGGCTCACAAACCTTATGGCGACGATGATACTCACGACACAGACTAAGGTCAGCATTACAACCATCAACCAAGCAATGAGCTACTTGGGATACATTCCCAGGTGCCTTGGCACGCTTGGATGATCCCGACAGAGATGAAGATTCCATCATCCAGACAAATCCCTGTGTTCCTGAACACTTCACTGAATTCAATTTTCTTTAGCTACTTCTAAATTAAGATTTGAGAGTCAAACACCAAAGATATATGTATATATATATATACAACTTGCTATATAAAGTGAAATTTTTTTAACTGTTTCTCTATCTTATCCAGCTAAGATCCAAGAAAATAGTCCCAAGAGAAACCCCAATGACTCTTTTTCCTTATTGGACAAGTTCCTTTTCATATGGATCTTCCACTTGCCTAAGAATTGAAATCTCCAATTACTTATTCACCTCGTGCAACAACAAAAACCCTGCATCACGAAAAGAAAGAACAAGACAACCTTTTTACTCCCCAATCCAAATAAATCAATCAATCTATAGTATCTGCAAGGTAATAATCATGGATCATAAAAATGTGTTCTTGCGGAAAATTTGTTGTCTGAGAACAGTATGCAACAACAATTCTTGACCTAAACTAAGCTTTATTTTTAATCTTGCAAGTCAAAAGGTAAGGAAACTTTACATTATAACACCCCCATTAGTGGAAGTCTAAGGAATCCCAAGGGGAGAGTTCCTTAGGAATTGCTTTAAAGTGGCATCACACACACATATATATAATATATATAACTTCTCTCGAACCCTTTTTTTTTTGAATAAAAAAAAAAAAAACAGTTTAAACCTGTATTTGTTAGGAATTTTGGAACATCTTAACTAATCACTTTCTATTTTTAAAGATGGGTCCTTCAAAGAAAATTGCTAGGCTTCAGTATCCAACCCTCAACAACTCCCCAACGACTAAGAACAGCTTAAAAAAAAAAAAAAAAAAAAAAAAAGAAAGGAGGGAAGGAATCTAAAGCAGTAGGCAATTCTAAATTGAAGAAGCAGAAATGGTCAGGTAAAGGACACAAATGTAGGGCCATAGCATTCAAGAAGGCTTTCAGAAAATTTTGTAAGTCTTACAGATGATTACTCACAAAGAAAATTGTCTCCTAATTTATGTCAAGTTCTCTGGCAAAAAAGGTGAAAAAAGAAACCCAAAAAAAAAAAAAAAAAACATAAACAGAAGCAGCATGTGCAAGTTGTAAATAATACAACCCCACCTTGTCCAATTATTAAGGAGAGAGGAACCCATAGTTATCAAACTCCCCAAGTGGTAAAAGAACTATAGTTATTGGCATATACATATATAGATTAGAGAGAGTAAGATTTTAAAAAAAAAAAAAAAAGGTAAAAAAGAGAGGAAGAATTTGAACACAGATGTGTAGCGAGTGAAACAGGGGAAAAAGGAAAAAAAAAAACGGAAGGGAACATAACAGCTGTCTTTGTCTTATATATATATATATATTATATATATATATATATATATATTCAATTTGCAAACAGTCACCAGTAGAAATCCAATCAAAACCCATTCCACAGAAGAAGCTCATTTTAATGACATGTTAGGAAAAGCTAATCTATGAACCCCCAACATTTATTTAGTTGTAACCAATTTTAAAAAAGAAAAACAAGCATGAAGAGAACAGTAACTCAACCCCCCTCCCCACAATTATAGAAAACAAGAGAAAGAAAAAGGGGGAAAACATGTGCAGACCTCAAAAAAAAATGAAGAGAGAGTTTAGGTGAAGCTTCAAGCACAGAAGGAATTAAGAGTTCCCAAGAGAAGAGCAACACATCCAAGAATGCATGAAAAAAGATCAAGTCTTTGAGAGAATAAATTAGAAAAAAAAAAAAAAAGGCAAAGCAAGTGACAAGATACACATATGATATATTTATATACATATACATACACACAGAATAAGAGTAAAGAGTAAAGAGTAAAGAGTAAAGAGAAGTATTACTATTACTGTAAGACAACTAAACTAAAGAAACAGGAGTAGTGAGTAAGAAGACTTACAGACAAGTGCAAGAGAAGAAGACTGACTTTGGTCTTCTAAGCCATTCATTCTCTGACAACGACTCCATTATAGTCTAGAACAGTAAAGTGGCAACTGGCAAAAGATAGATAGACATAGCTTGTTTCAGTGTGTTCTGCGTGTATATGTGTGTGAGAGAGAGGAATGAAGAGAGAGAGGAAGAGAGCTCTTTTATGTATGACTATGACAGGGTTTATAAATTAAAAGGAAAGGAAGAAAGGCTATGAACTAGAGGTGAACAAAATACATACATACACACACACACACATATACATATAGAGAGAGAGAGAGGTACACATGTACATAAGAAAGCAAAAGAAAAGAGGCATTTAGCTAAGTGAAGAGTGTTTGGAATTATTGGGGAGGAACAATAAAAATGGATAATAGTAGTAGTAGTTGTAGTAGTCTTTGATGAAGAAAACAATTTTTCTAGTAGGGAGGGGAGGAAAACGTTAGAACGTTTGTTGGGGGGAAGGGGGAAGGGGGAAGGGGAGAGAAGGGGGGACATTCAACGGATGGACAATTCAAGAAAATGTTTCTCTCACTTTCTCTCTCTTTCTCTCTCTTTTTCTCTCTTTTTCTCTCTACCTCATTCCTTTTTAAGCTAAAAGCCTTGCTACAAGTGATTTCTTTTTTCTTAGAAAAAAAAACTAATAAAAACAACACTTGATTATTAAGTTTAAAGTAAAAGAACACAAACCCATAAAACGAGTGGCGAGGAAAGGGACAGGGTGTTTGTAGCTTTCAACTTTATGGTGTGGGATGATACATATACATACATAATATGTATCTATGTAATAATATATATATATATATATATATATATTACTAACAGAGAAAAAGTTAAGTACAAAGTGTGGAGAAAAGGTTGATTTGGATTGCAGTTTATTGTGTCCCATAATAGAATGTTGTCCACTTGCCTCTTTTTATGTTTCAATTCCTTCCCCCTATTTAATTTATTAATTAAACATTAATAATTTAAATTTAAATAATCTCTTCTGCGCAACAATTAAACTATCATACTTATTAATAATAACACATATCTAATAGTTGAAAGAGTTAATAAATAGATAAATTTCTAAATATTTTTTTACAGGTAAGAATTTTAATTTATTCTCTTAATACTATTAACAAAAAATATTTCTATTTCTTTATAGGTATTTCTTACAAAAATATGTCCTAAAACTAAGAATTATAATGTTCTTTAATAAAGAATAGTATGACTTTATATAATATTAATATTGCAACAGAAAAAATTGGAAAAACAAAAAGAAAAGAAAATTTTGATATGAATGATTGGGCAGTAGAGTGGACCGTTGTTTGATTAATATCTCGTGTATTATTAATAGGACCATCCATTCCCCCACTCCCTTCCTAATCTGAATTTTTTTTTTCAATAAACAAATAGAAAGTGAGTGTGACCAAAATGGACCGGGCGGTGCTTCTATTTCCCTCCCCTATTTAGAATTTCACCAATAAAGACATCAATCATTGTTAACAAACCATTTTTAATTAATTTAGTTTTAACTTTTAATTGTATAATGTATTATTAGTACCACACAAATTCACAAAAGAACAACTGTCAAGAAAAAGAAAGAAAGGAAGAAGTCATATGTTCTTCATCCCAGCAAGCAAGCAAAACAGTAAAGAGAGATGAATAGAAGAAAAAAAAAACTGTCAACTCAGAGCTTTTATTTATTTATAACAAACACACATTATTGTTTCACTGACAACGTTGGATTTCCTCTAACTTAGTTTGGACTGTTGTTAGTCTTATTATTCTCAGTCTTATTATTATATTAGATTGGAGTTGGGAAAATCAAATTATCGGAAACAATAATTAATTATATTACACATATGTAGTCTATCCTATATATATATATATATATATATATATATATGCTATATACAGTTTGTTTTGAGCAAGTCTTAGACCTAGATTCTGTGTCCAAAAACGACCACTCTTTTTATGGAAACTTGAATCTCACACTGTCATTGAATTCTTTAAGAATGGTGTATAATCAATTCTTTAGTGTCATAATAAACCAAATTAAACTAATCCTAGTCGGAATTTTAAAAGTTTTTAAAATAAGTTTCAATTTTAAATTTTAGTTAAATTAAAATAAATATTTTTCCCCTCTAGATTTTAGGAAAGATCATCATATATAGCTAATCAATAATAAACTTATCACTCTGCACATGTATTTGAATTTTTTAAAATATAATTTTTAATACAGTTCAAACAAAAAAATAATAAAAATCTAGAGATTCAGATTTATGCAGAAAAAGTGAAGTACACAGTAAAGATGATTTCTAATGCTTTTCAAATCCGCAAAATATCAGCACCAACCATGACGGCGGGGATGGAATCAGTTTTTTTTTTTTTTAATTGTTAATTCTTCTTCTTTTAATTCATAATCATAACTAGAAGTGTGGAATAATTCATTATTTAAGTTTATCAATCATAATCTTATTATTATAATCTTAATGGGAAGTAATAAAATATTTGGGTTGGCATTATTTATTTAAAGTAGCAATCCCCTCATTTCTTTACCCATCCAAACCGCTGCTGGGTTTTTAATAGTTTTCATTGTCTTTCATTTTAAATCTAATAAATCAAAATCCATTGATTTAACTGGAATGAACTTCTTTAATTATCATTTCTATTCCTTGTATATGAAAATATAAAACATAGCTATTAAGAAACCTTCAAACAAAGAATCCAACCCTAAAAAACATTTCAAATTAATTAGAATTCAAATGAATACTTAAAAAAACATTTATCTTTCTTCCTCTTTCTATTTGCATATTGTCACATAGACATTAACTAGTATAAGATGTTTTAAATGAATTACAGATTATGAGAGTTAATTTATATTTAAATTAGTTCTAATGAAATTAGCTTTTACAACACAAATTTTAAATAATAACTTATTCGTGAATTAAAAATTAAAACCCACTTAAATTAGGAAAACTTCATGCAAATTTGATAACCTAGCTTTAATGGGTTGAATTAATAAGGAATCGGATTATATGATATGTTTCCTTTGTGTATATGACACTGGTAGAGCTATAAATTTATTTTTGTACAGTAGCTTCCAAATCAGATCTCTATCTACAGGATAACAAAAAAATCTCAAGACATATATACTTTGTATGTATTCAAATCTTCAAAGAAAAATCTTAAGGCTCCTAATCTTAGGGATGTCTTCCTTTCGTTAATGGATCAGCCTAATGCGCGGAGAGAGAGTAGTACTTAGATATCCTTTTTTCCACCTTAAAAATAACATTTTTTCAGAAAGCTAATTACCACTTTGCAGGGATGGCCATATTTAGATTTGCATAAGAACCAATATCTAAATGAAAGGCCAGATGCAGGTTTTTGTTTCCTTTAGTCGGACTATTTTCTTTTTTATTATTATTTTTTTTATGGACCACTGTACCTTCTTAAAGGATATACCATCACTATATGATTATGAGCTTTGACTATTTAAAAAATTTAAAGTTAAATCCTATCCTCAAGATCAACACAATTCGACTAGCATCCATGGCTAAAATTTCTACTACTCCTGATGGCGTCCACACGAAGACATTACATTATTGTGACCCCCGTGGAATGAAGTACACTAATCATCATTGTCTTCCACGTCTATACCCAAACTTGACCATATACACTGTCCTTCGCACGCCACACCCAATTGGGGGGTCCACGACTGCCTCAATATCTCCGAAAATGCCCAAGCATCTTAACACCGCACCACATATTTTTTGAGAAAAAGTTTCAATTTAATTTGTAAAAAAAACAGAGGACTTTTAACTTGTCACGCAAAATTTATTGTCCTATAAACATTATTTATACATTTTTTTTTTTTTTAATTCTTCATTTAGTGTTTGGTCTTTGTAAAGTCAAGCACAATTTTCCACTGTCGATCAACAGACAAATCGAAGACATTGAGAAATTCTTGAAGGACGAGGAAACAGTGAAATTCTAGGCAGATGTTTAATTTCAAAAGAGCCATCAAAGTGGATAAGGATGTCTTGGTACATACCTGATACCTGCTCATAAAAGGCATACTTGAAGATATTCATTTCATCGAAACCATATTTGTGCAAAAGAGATCATTTTCTTTTTGCCACCTTAGAACCAATCTAGGCAGCACCTATTCAATAAAAAGGGCATAGGCATGAATAATGTCAGATACCATTCAATGAGGACAGATGTTAGTTATGTAGGGGGGCAGGGTAGGTTTTTACAATGACGCAGAAACCAAATAAACGCCAAATGTCCACTTCAGCTTTCACAAACCAAAACCTCTTTTTATCCCATGGAATGTCACGCTAAAGTGTTGTTGGATCGGGAGAAAGGTATCCCAAGAAATCATGTAAATTTGACGAAAACAAGGGGACATGAGCATAGTTACCCCGTACAAATGCAGAGTTAATCACGCATAATGATGCTTACAAAATAGAAAAGCATTTCAATACAGCTCCATATATTATGCAAGTCTTAACTAACAATTATCAAAGAGATGATAGAGGTATATAATACAAGGTGAGAACTAAATGCTGCTACTATCCTGAATTTAAATCAAAAGGTTAGACACACTTCCTTACAATACTACAGTATTACTAAGAGAGACATCTACATCTCTACAACACCTGAATAATTTTCTTCCAGTTCTTATGGTCTACTTGCTTCTCAATTGGTCTGTGCACCAAACACCTTACATCCTCAATGCCATTATAGAATCTATTCCTTTCGTTTGCTTTTTCCCTCTTCTGTGTTTAGATGTTTTGTTCCTTTTTACATTCTAAACCTCTTCCCTTCATGACATATTAATTAGAAACCTCGAAGGACAGGTGCAGAACAGGAATGTATAGTATATCTTAGTAATAAATAGAAAGATTCAACAAAACCTAGTCCATGTAATTGCTTGTAAACATCCAAGATGCTGACCTGAAAATAAAAAATATACCGTTGAATCAGAAAGCCGTTAAGCTCTTAAACTGGAAACTAGAAAGTTTCATTAATTAATTGCATAAGAAATAAAGGAGGACTAGTTTGTCCTACAATAATACAATTCTCAAATGGAAGCAAAAGCATCACATGGATATTGACCATAGATTAGATAAAGACTTTCAGACACTAAACTTGAATGGGCCTTAACCTTCCATTCAAGGAAAGAGAACTTTCAGAGGTGAAGCATCAGATTCCCTTTTATTTTGCCACCAAGATTAACCAAACCTAGCTATAACCCTAAAAGTTAAATCTATGAATTGGGTAGGGTGAGGAATTGCAAAAAAAAAATTAAACTGGACCACAATCCCAAAGAATTTGATTGGAGATGGGTTACCAACTAACCTCTTATTGTCACTTTTCAATCTATCCATCATCCTACACCTTGATAACAGCCTCCGCATAATTTCCTTTCATTTAGTTTGAAACAAAATATCTAAACTTATCCAAAAATGTGATGCTAAAGCTATCCAACCTAAGGAAGTGCTTCAAGGCTGCAGGTCTGGAAACTTGTGCTTTTTACGGCCAATAGAGTTTCTAGCTCATTTCGGTCCCCTAAGGAATTGCACTCCGTTGACTTTTATATAGAGCTGAAAGTCCATTTCTCAAGGAAACAGAAAGATGGAATACGGTGAAGCAGTAGCTTTTATAGTTGCATTTAGGATCCTGAACGTGAAGAACTTACTTACTGCTGGAAAACAGCATAATCAATTGTCCCATGCGAAGATAATAATACATCACATCAAGCACCATTGGAGTTGTTCTGCAACAAAAAATTAACAGGATTTAAGACATAGCACTAAACCAAATGCAAAATTAATCAATAACAGTAAGGAGGCAAATTTTTTTACCAACAAAAATTAAATTTCGATGCAACAAAATCAAAATATCCAAAATAAGTTATTTATAGCCAACACATTTGCTTCCATTTGCTCTTCGTAGCACTAAGGACCTTTTCTTCTCTCCACTTTAGCTCTTTTGAAGAACAGAAGCAAGGAAAGGCTTTTAGTTGTTCCATAAATTCAACATCGCACCACTGTTTCTTGAATTTGTCTTGGGTAACAGTGCATTTCTTTTTTATTACCATATTCAATTTTTGGTTGCAATAAGTCACATCAGAATTATGTATTACAGTTTGATGCCATGCTGTAGACAGTTTTGCTCAACATGCATGTATTTGATCTCAAGCAAGAAGTTGCAGTCCACTTAGTTTAACATGATCAGAAGGAAATTAGTCAACTCATGAGCTACATAGTAGCTCCATAAAGGAGATCCAACAGAAAGAAAAAGGAGATGTGCTGGTCACAAATCAGCAATAAAATTACCATCACAACAAAGAACTTGGACAACAGAGAACATATCTGCATCACAAATTCCCGAACCAATAAGTAACAAAGTAGTTTAATACCCTATTCTGTCCAGAGGACTTCGGGGATCTTCATTTGTTCCTATTTTAATAGGATTCAGATCATGAAGCCACTCCTAGGAAAGCTAAGTCTTGATGTAGACATGACTAAAATTTCATCAGGAAAATTAGATAGAAATTACAGTTTCAGACTGCAGAACTTACCCTTGATTCCAGAACTTTCTTGCTGTCACTGAAATACTGGTTCGGATGATTAACCCCAGCATCACAAGATGCACTATGAACAGCTTCAAATGTCAAGGTGCATGCCAACTGCAAATAGTTTTGGTAGGTTTTCATGCAGCTCTATTGAAAGATGAACAAAAATAACCAAAAACAATAGAATAGCATCAAAGACTGAATATTAACCTGATAATGTCTATTTCGCACTTTGCCTATCACATCCTCTACTGCGCGGTTTCCTACTCCCATCTTTCCAAGTGCAGCTCTCAGATTCTCTTCACTACATACGAAGAATGGCAAGCTAAAAACTTTAGCTCCTAAAAAACATGATATCAATCTCTGGAAATACATGCAGGCATAGCTTCACATGCTAGCTGAGAAAGAATTCTTGAGGCAAAATAACTTCTCAACATCAAGACATTACTCATCCTCCATTGGACAGTTATTACAATAACTTTGACCTCGACATACCACAGAAATTCATGTGAACACAATTATTAGCTCCAATAGATGATTTATATTTAAAAAACATAGCAAACAGTGAGAATAAGTTCAATTTTAACCAGAGCAAGACCTGAAATGACGATAAGGACAGCCATGATGATCACCAACACCTGGTGTCGAAGAGATAATCTTTTGGCAAGAATAAGGTGTATAATCCTGCAGTTACGAATAATGAATGTGAATCGATGAAGTAGCTACAAGATTATAGAAGCACAGCTGACTAATTGATAAATTACTTGGACTGAGGTTTTTTTGCTTAATTAAAGAAATGAGAAACAAAAGTCAATTAATCACATCCTTTAGCAATTCTAAACACATGTTAACTTTATAGTTTGAATCTGCATTAGACTTGCTCAAGCATTTGATTTAGCCAATCTCCTTAAGATATTCCGAAATTAAGTGAAGTTGATAACTGACTTACTGTTCTCTTTCCTTCTTTTCCGTAATTGTGGCGTATACCGTATGCATATTCTTTGTCAAATCTTTCAGGACCAACCTGCAACAGGTAAAAAATGCCTCAAGTTTTCAACCTTCTTTTGGTTGCCCCTTTGTAGTTCCCCACTACTGTATGTGAAAGATAAATTACCTTTTTCACACAAACTTGTGTACAAAGAGACAGGAGTATGAAGGACTATTAAGAATTCTACTCAGTTTCTTTCTAATCAAAAGATACATATATTCTTTAATTGATAAAACATCCCATTAAAGCCTTTAACTAGGTGGACACCCTCACAGAACAAATAAAAAAAGAGGGGGAAAAAAAGAAATAGTCATATTGAAAACAAAATAGTTTTTCAGGCTAATTGAGCTGATGATAGTACAATCATATAGAACGTGAAGGAGAATAGGGTGAAAGAAAGATTGAATCGGTAAAAGCCAAGCCATACCTTCCTGGAGAACTCTGCTTTCCAGAATGTAAGAGCATCATCTAACTTCAGCCCAACACCCTAAAATAAAACATAGCACAGATTACTTAAGGAACTTCCATTGCTAATTACGAGATAATCTGAGTCAAAACTCTCAAAACACTAGATCTTTTTGTAAAAAGTTATAGAGCAAAGGAATCCAATCATGCAAACAAAAAAAAAAAAAAAAAAAATCCCCTCCAGTATGAATTTACACTTATCAACAGAACTCATTTAACAATTTTCTCAAATAAATTAAAAGGTCTCTTGTTCGTCTCCATGAAGTTCATTGTGGAAAAAATCCTGATTTTATTAAAAACATCTAAAAATTTATCAGCAAACAATTGAACATAAATAATAACCCCAAGAAGCGCATGGAAAATACTCCGATTATATATTTCATCCAACTGTAAAATTATAATTATGCAGTTATTAAAAACCAGAGACAATGGAATCCAAATAATTATGTGGTTCATGAAATGCAGCACAAACAGACTCATTAATTTGGATTCATATTCCAGCTTAATAGGTGACCTTGAGAAATAAACCCAACTGCATCCTCCCACCATGCTTCAAATGATGATCCTCTCTTAGCTGCAAAAGATAAATTTTCACATAAATTCATTAAAAAGTAAACGTATATGGAAATAAAAAGATTCTCAAGAAAACCACAAAAGTTACAAAATTAATGATAAAAAGAGAAAATTTCTTACTTTTTCAAAGAGATGACGCATACACAGAGGAAATGAGCTTTTAGCCACTTGATCAATGTCTTTTAAGGAGACTTCAGTAAATTCTTTTGGCTACAAGAAGTATGCACATTTTATCAAACACCATTTGAACTGATGCAACAAAACATTGTTGAAAGCAGAGTAGCTAGATAGTAGTACCTGACTATAATCAGGCCCTAAGTAACTTGAGGATAAGGATTCAATGATCTGTGCAGTAAACAGAAGAGTTACAACATAAAACTCAGAAAGAAAAAAAAAAATTCAATTCCTTCACTTACAGGAGTCAGACGATCTTTCTCTTGTTCTCTGATCACGGATGTCCACTTTCTGTGGAAAACACTGAATGTTATGAGTATACAATACTTTACCCATTATTCTAACATCCCCTAGTACATTATTTAAGAATGATCTTAAGATATTGGTTCACATTTGTCAACTTTTCACCAAATGAAAATGGGGAAAGAAAATTCTCACACAAACTCAAACAAGAAGAATTTAATACTCAGATACAACAAGAACAGGAGAAACACAAATTTACGCAGTTTGATTAAAAACCTAAATCCACTGTCGAACAAATACTAATTGTTTTATTCAGTGTTCTAAGGTGATATTTAATAATCAGATGCAAAGATTAAGTAAAATTTCTGCAGGAGAAGAACAAATATTTTAGAAGTGAAAGAGCTAACCTGTTTGTAAGCACGAGTGCTTTTGAAAGAAGGCTACGAAATTGTGTGACAACAAGAGAAACCACCTATGTCAGGGATATATGCATTTATTAAGAGGTAATAACACCCAAATAAATATGGATACAAAACAGAGAGCAAGTTTTCAATTCACCTGGCTCATACCAACATATGCATTCCCTTTACGAATAAACACACGACGACTTGCAACAAGATCAGGAACTTCTTCAAATGGAACCTGTGTTCATAAAAGATAGGACAAAAGAAAACATATGTATGTCTAAAATCAACAAGTAAGAAAAATATGATTCTAAACTAACAATATGAGGAGAAGGTTTGTTGTTTCCCAAGTATCAAGAAAATCTCAAGAAACCTTTAGAACTAGGTATAGCATCTCATGTATTCCAACAAATGGTTAGAGCATCTCATGGTTTTAGTAATCTGCTCATGTACTTCATGGACAATAAAATTAATTCATATATTTGACAAAAATATTAGCAATGCAATTATATATAGCATTTTTGGAGAATGAATCTAACAGAATTGCTATAAAACAGATAGGTACTGTCAAATATTTACTATATGAATCTTTAAACCAGTTGGTCCATCTTCTTTATACTAACATGTGGTGCTGCTACATTCTAAAAAGCAAGGGAAAACCCCAGTTTTTCTTGATTTGGATAGATCAGCAGGATGAAGTGAACTTACTTTGATGAATATAGAATCAACTGCAAAAGACATAAAACAGTAATATCAGCTAACTTAATTCAAATTTATTATCAGCATCAGAAAATTATCAACCTAGCAAGTCTTCGATAATTACCACCAGAGAGAGATTGACCAACAGACCGTGCAACTTGTGCCAATTGGTCTTTCACATTCTGCAAAGGAGAATAAACAAATTAAAAAGCTAAGAATATTGAATAACCAATATATATATATATATATATATATATATATATATATATATATATATACGTATATAAGATAACTCTACTAGTCAGTTAAACTTTAATAGTTCTGAGAGAATTACAACTGTGAAGTACGTGGTATGTGAAGAGCATGATAACCAATTCACAAAGTACCTCATATTCAGTACTGCTCACAGTTTTGTAAGGAAGATGAAATTCTGCCATCAGTGCCCTCTGTAAACAAAATGGAAACTGATCAGCATCAAAATAATTTGTCCAATCTCAACTCCCTTCCCAGAGCCCTAACAACAAAAAATCCAACCAATTGAAAAATAAACTAATACCCAACCTGTGCTTCAGCAGATTCAGACCGGAAACGATACCGGAACAAGGTAGTCTCCATGGAAAGAAACCATTTCCTGAGTTCCTCCCTAAATTATCATATATGCAAGGGAAAAAATAAATTGACTAAGAAACTATACCGGAGCTGACTTAGCATCTAGAATTAGAAAATTCTAAGATAACTTAAGAAGCTTACGTTCTACAGTAGACAAGACGAAGGACAAAGTGGGATATGATGTCCTTGTTAACAACTGCGGATGCCTGAGGATGCCTCATATGCAATTTCCAAAGCTCTTCCACCTATGTGAAACCCATGAATGAATATCAGAGTGAGAATTTAAAACAAAAAAAAGTAGGAAAGAAGAAGTGTAAGCCATATTGGAAAAAAGAGTAGTCTGTCCTAGTTAGAAGATGGGGACACACCAATTTCATCATTTCTTCAGGTTTCTTTCCCCGGGATAATCCATCAGAAATTCCTTGGAGAACTGCATTTAAAGCATAAAAAATCAAATAAAACAACTATCCATAGCACTTAATCTCCTGGCCAGGAAAGAGGCTAATCTCAATACTACGAGAGAAATTCGTCCAATATCAAAGCTATTGTAGCAACTAACCTAAAAATTCAATGTTAAACTTAAATAAATAATACAGGAACATATACCCAGTAAGTTGCTGCAGTCAAATTAAGAATTCAAACAGCCCATTAACAAATAAATAAAAATGCGTAAAGCCACAAAATAATTAAAACAAAAAACTAAAACATTTTATTTTAATTTCTATCAGAAAATGCAGGAAAGAATAATCAGAATTATCTGACAGCCAAGGAATGAGGAATTTTAGTCGAAACTAGAGAAAAGGGAAACCTCGAAGCCGATCGATGGCATAAAGCTCAAAGTCTTCGAGTCTAACTTCCAGAACCGGGGCAGAACGGTAGAGAGGAAGAGTCTGAACGGTGATTTCGGCCGAAGCAAAACTCCTCCGGGATCGGACCGCTTCCATTTCCTTTAACTCTTTCTAATGGTTTTTTTGTTAATTTCCCGCTAAAGAATTTGTGGAACTGACCATAAAAGGACTGATTGCTCTAATGAAAATGGCGGGAAACAATTCCCCCCATCCTAGGACAATAAAAGCGTGTTGCTGTCGTGGGCTCAGGATATTGAACGGTTCGATTATGAGGCCCAAGAACCGGATTGAATTCTATCATAAGCCCATAAATTCCAGTCATAAGTGAAATTTTTTGAATTTAACAATAATTCTGACCACAAACAAAAGTTTATTTTGTATTCTTCCTCAGCCTAAAATTAGATTTAAATGTTAACTTGAGCACTCATTAAAAAAAAAAAAAAATTGGTGAGTTTAATCCCAAACAAATTTAGTTTTGGTAAGTTGAGTCTCAAAATATTTTTTTTAACTTTTAATGTCTCAAACTTTTTTTTGTACAGAATAATAAGGTCCTTTTTGACGGATTTTGTCAAAATTTCTAAAATTTTAAAGGTTGTTTGTCTTTAGTTAATTAAAGACAATAATAAAAAAGTCATTAAATGAATAAAAATGTCCTCACATTTAAAATTTAAAAAATAAAAAATTTATCAAAGGATATCAAAATCTTTCGCCAATCTTCTTCTTTCCTACAAAATTTTTATCCGTTTTTTACATCTTTGAATAAAGAAAAAAGAAAAAAATAGAGAAGAATAAGAGCGTCTTTGTAGAAAGATAAAGAAAAACAAAAGAAGAGAAATTCTAATATGAATCTGGGTTTAAATTCTCGTTCATCCTCTTCTTACTCATAGATCTTTAAATACTTACTCAAATATATTCAAGGAATGCGAATACTTACTCAAACATTGATTCAAATGTCTTTGAATTTAACATTCCATTTTTGCTCCCACTTGAATTCGTTTCTTGTCGTATAGAACAACTTTAATTTGTCAAATGAGTTTTAATGATTGAAGATTCACTGAGTATTTCAATATCACTACTGTCCTCTTTCTCTTGAAACAAAGTAACTTTATTTATTTCCATTGGTTAAAATTTAAATTTCCTAAATATCTCTTTCTCGTTTTTTTCTTTTTTCTTTCTATAAAGACCTCTTCTTCAATTACTTTTTTTCCTTTTTCCTTTATTCAAAGATGTTAGAAAAAGATAAAAATCTTGTGCCGGATAGAAGAAGAGGAAGATTAACCGGAGAAGAAGAAGATTGACGACGACTTTTGATATTCTCACTATTTTTGATAAATTTTTTATTTTTAAAATTTTAAATATGAGGATATTTTCAAAATAAAAATTTAAAAAATATGATGACATTTTTATCTCTACGATTTAAATATTTTATTATTATTATTATTATTTTCTTTATTTATTTTAACATGTAATGAATTTTTTGTCTTTGTCTTTAATTAACTAAAGACAAAAAACTGTTAAAATTTTAGAAATTTTGATAGAATCCTAATTAACTAAAGACAAACAACCGTTAAAATTTTAGAAATTTTGACAGAATCTGTCAAGAATGACCTTATTAAGACTTTAAAAGTTAAAAAAATTATTTTGGGACTCGGCTTGCCAAAGATAAATTTGTTTGGGATCAAACTCAATAATTATTCTTTAAAAAAAAAGGGTAAATTATCTTAATAACACTTGAACTTTTCAAAAATTCAGCTTTTGCACCTGTATTTATTTTTGCTTTGAACTGACACTTCAACTATAAAATATCACTTCTTTTGCCCTTCCGTCCAAAATTTCTGTTATATTTCATTTTCCGTCTAATTTTTAGGGGTATTTTCGTCTTTTTATATCATTAATATTTTTAAATTATTAAAGTTTTATTTTCAAGGGTAATTTTGTCATTTCACTTAATTATTAAAAATCTAAAAATATATTGTTATCATTAATATTTTTAAATTATTAAAGTTTTATTTTCAAGGGTAATTTTGTCATTTCACTTAATTATTAAAAATCTAAAAATATATTATTATTGCAAAGGTTTGAACCTACAACCAAACAACTATCTAAATAATGCTTAACCACTGGGACAACTATAAATATATTAATTTATATAAAACTTATGTTTTATATTGTAATTACACAACTAACTATATTTTCGCATTTTTAAATTATTAAAATTTTATTTTTATGAGTAATTTTGTCATTTTACTTTTGTCTTTTTAAATCATTAATATTTTTAAATTATTAAAAAAAAATTTAAAGGTAATTTTGTCATTTCACTTAATTATTAAAAATCTGAAAAATATTTTGTTATTGCAAAGATTTAAAACTACAACCAAACAACTAACTAAATAATGTCTACCCACTTGGACAACTGTAAATATATTAATTTATATAGAACTTATATTTTATATTGTAATTACACAAATAATAAATACATATTTTATATTACAATTACATTTTATATTTTAAATATAAATTATATTAAATATAAACATTTTTTTTAAAAATTATCAAATGTCACAATTCAAATAACAAGTTTTTGTTGTTGTCACATTCTTCAAACATTACTGAAGTTATTCTTTAACTCTTTTGTTTCGAATTCGTCACCTTCTTCAAACCACGCGACTAACTAAACCATTAATTTTGAGTTGTTTTTTAATATAATGTCATTGTTGACACTAATTCATGTTTTGCGACGAATTTGAAACGAAAGAGTGAAGAAAAGCTTCAGTGCAAAGTTTGAATAAGGTGATAACAACAAAAACTTATGGTTTGATTTGTGTCATTTGAAAATATTTTTTTTGAGAATGTTTATATTCAATATAATTTATATTTTAAATATAAAATGTAATTGTAATATAAAATACGTATTTATTATTTGTGTAATTACAATATAAAACATAAGTTTGATATAAATTAATATATTTATAGTTTTCCCAGTGGTTAAACATCATTTAGTTAGTTGTTTGGTTGTAGGTTTAAATCTTTGTAATAACAATATATTTTTAGATTTTTAATAATTAAGTGAAATGACAAAATTACCCTGAAAATTTTTTTTAATAATTTAAAAATATTAATGATTTAAAAAGACGAAAGTAAAATGACAAAATTACTCATAAAAATAAAATGTTAATAATTTAAAAATATTAATGATTTAAAAATGCGAAAATATAGTTAGTTGTGTAATTACAATATAAAAGATAAGTTTTATATGAATTAATATATTCATAGTTGTCCTAGTGGTTAAGTATCATTTAGTTAGTTGTTTGGTTGTAGGTTCAAACTTTTGTAATAACAATATATTTTTAGATTTTTAATAATTAAGTGAAATGACAAAATTACCTTTGAAAATAAAACTTTAATAATTTAAAAATATTAATGATGTAAAAAGACGAAAATGCCCCTAAAAATTGGACGGAAAAATAAAATATAACAGAAATTTTGGACGGAAGGGCAAAAAAAGTGATATTTTATAATTGAAGTGTTCAGTTCAAAGCAAAAATAAATACATGTGCAAAAGCTGAATTTTTGAAAAATTCAAGTGTTATTAGGATAATTTACCCAAAAAAAAATCATTTTTAACCCACTAAAACAATATTAACTTCAGATATAAAAATAATTATTAAATATTATTTTACTTTTACAAGAATTAGTAAAAAAATGAAGTAACCACTACAATAATTTACAAGATCAATAATATAAACGAGCTTTGTTTTAAAAAAGGGAGTATACGCAACAAGAAAAAATTGAAATGGGCCAAAATAGTATCCCAGATAACGATGATACCCATTATATCAGGTAATCGTTTTTATTTCCATTACTATGTTCGACAAGAAACTAAAATATTTAACTGAAAACATGTACAGGGGAAATAGAAGTAAAAAGGGAAAAAAAAAGGACTTTACTTCGTTTGCTATGCAACCAGCTAAATTAATAAACCGCTACTAAGAGTTTGCATGTGTGTGTGTATAGATATCCTATATCAACCATCATAAATGAACTCAAAACTCTACAAAATTTAGAGAGACCAACCAAATCTGGTGTAAGATTCTCAGTACTGAGGGGCTTGACCAGGCTAGCAAATACCAACCGTGGCAAAAGCGCATCTTATGCGGCTTTAATTAATTGTTAATTAAGAGTGCACACATCTCAAGCTTTGAAAGACAAAGATGCACTGAATGTACGCCTAACCATTGAAGCAGCTCTCCTGCCTGAAGAAGGAGAATTCAGGGCAAGAAAACCAGCACCAGAAGATCCATTGCTCGCAATATCTGTGGGGAGACTCCCTGTGGGGGCCTGACTGCTTTTGCCTAATGCTTCAAATCCGTTTGAAGCTTCGCAAGGCTGCAAAAAAAAAAAAAAAAAAAAAAAAAAAAAAAAGAGGTTAAGTTGTCATATAGTTCTCCAAATAGAATAGCAACTAACCAATATCTGAGGAAATTTATAGCATTAGCCTTAATACCTTGAATTAAATATAGCTCTTTTTCAATTGCTGAAATAGACATACATGTCTCGGCTTACAAATAATAAAAGATGTCTCAAATTTGTAGCTCATGCACGAATCACAATCATAAACAAATTATAGATATAAACCTGGACCATCTACTAAGGATCTTGGGGAAGATTCATCGTCATTCCAATATTAAAGATAACTCTTTTACTTTGTTCTTTGTTCACAGAATGCAAGCAACCTCTTTCTGCTCACCTTTTTGCATACTCAAGATTCATATTTTCCTTTTACAGAATTATTAAGCATTATCTTTGCATGACAATGAAATTTTCTATTCTGAGAGAATTAATAGATACACTAAAATTCTTAAAGCAAACACATCTCCATAGTTATGCCCTCCAATGACTTGAAAAGAGAATTTTGTACCTTGCGATGTTCTTCAGATGTAGAGGGAGATGGTGGTTTCACTGACAAATCAGAAGGCAATGATCCAGCCTGCAAGGGGAAAAAACAGAAAGTAAGGAAGAAGAAACTGGAGAAATGGATTCCAGGGCATTCACTAAAAGTAGTATCTTACCAACTGAGGGAAAACCATAAGTTAACCTAATGTATTTTAATTCACTCCTTTCTCCTTGGTTTTCCTTTTAAAACTAATCCAGTTAGCACGACTTATCACAAGAAAAAAAACTGTGTGCATAAGAATAGCAGAAGTTTCAATCCATAGAAAGTCTATACTTAATACTGACTAAATTTGGCATATCAACATCAAACAATTTGAGACCTCATTTTATTAACTGGTCCAAACTGATCTAATCATCAAAATTTAAACTCAGGAAATTTTGTATCAACTAGTTCTTATTCCTCTTAATCAATCCTCATTTCTGAACTATTGAAACTTTCTTCTTGCATTTCTTCAATTTCCTTGTGCGAGCAAGGTCTAATGTTCCAAAGGAGAATTCATAAAAGGATAAGCAGCCCAGAAAAGGCTTCCATCACTACAAAGAGAGGCCAATATCATTATTAAGCCGGTGGCCTCCTAGGTCAGCTAGAGGACTTTATCTACTGGTTTAAGGCTCATGCCGTTTAAATAATGTTCTCACATGAAAATGTGTCTTAAGAGAGGAAACAAGGGGAGTTACCAAGTGCTAAATGATGTCATCACTGTCTCTCCATAGATTATCAAAGGAAAAGAAAGTATTAGTTTGTTTGGGAGGGAAGTTTTCAAATGTATTATCGCAATACAAATCAAAACTGATATATCCTGCAGAAGGTTTGGAGCCATACCCTAGAAGGAGTAGCTTGTGGCAATCCAAGAGTGGGCTTCGATGAACTTGATGAGGCCCCCTAAAAAAATATAACATGCTCAAGAAACATCAAGATAAATAAAATGCAGCCAAAATAATAAGAGATCATGTTCATGCCTCTATCTGATCCATGGCTCTGCGGTTTTGATAACTCCATGCCAACTTAAGCAAACTGCCCAAATTTCCAATTGTTTGTCCCTGCATAACAATACAATAGAATGTCATCACGGTTGCTAGACAGAAATGCAAAAGAGACCAACTGAAAGTACCTGTTTATCTTCTATGCTACTAATTTTGCTCTCCTGCATTATCATTTTAAAGTTAAGTTCAGCCCAAAAACAAAACAAAAGATGCAAAGAAAAGAATACAATTTAAGAAGTGGTACACTGCAGTGAAATATGTAACAAATTACCAAGGATTGAACAACATTATGCACTGACTGAACATCAACACCCATCATTTTCACATCCTCCAGCAACTTAGACACCTAACAAGGAAGTAGCATACTCAAAGAATTAGCAATGATGTCAAATCATGACGGTAAAAGAACATAAAGCCAACCATTTATTTCATCATACCTCATCCCTTGTAGCTATTGTATTATCTGTACATTCGTCTATTTTGCAGTCCGCTGAATCAATTCTTGAAGATAAATACTTCCTCGTAGCCTGGTAAACAGAGAAAATCTTAGCAAAATATTTAGATAAATAATTCAAAATTACTATCTTGTTTTCAAAAATGTCTAGAAGCATTTTTATCATATATCACATAGTTCCTGATAAATGACATTACATATCTTATGTATTCTATATTCAATTTCACCAATTATTTTATACTTTCTATTCGTTGTTTGATAGAATCCAATCTATCACACTTACTTGTTACTGGACAATTCCAATTTTTCAAATAATTTCTTTTTTAAAAAAAGAATTTACTAGTATTTACTTCCTAAATATATTAAAACATTATCTGAGAAAGAGAAAAAATACTATAAAGAAAATGAATAAATCATAGTTTGACAAACAATAATTTCAAAATAGGAGAAAATTCAAACTACATAAATGAATAAATACTGCAGGAGCTCGAGTATAAATTCCCATTAAGCTATATTAAAGGTTTTCTTACAGGAGTTCAGGATTATTTTAGTACTATCAACACCCAAGGATAAGAGAGATACTACAGAAGTTCATCTTTATGGCTGACTATTCTCAAACTCATGGAAACAAGTATTTCAAATATCAACATGTAAAAGTGTGGTTGTTACTATTACAGATCATATGTAAGGTGTAAGAACTTTCTGAACTTTCCTAAGAAATGTACTTACAGGATTGAATTAGTAATTAGTGATTTCAAGCGTTAGAGTGCCTTTCAGTTATGCATGTTGTTCCATTGAATGAAGTAATCACCTTCAGCAGTATTAAAAAGCATACTAATATTGAATAGATAGATCAAACTAATGCACATTCAGGTTACAGATCTATGGTATTCCTATGAAATAAATAAAATACTATGAATAGAACACTTACTGCAATTGATGAATAAACATTTTCAAGCTTTTTAGATACATCCCCACATGCAACAGACAAACTGCGGCGAGTTGCAAACATAAGATCGGGGAGTTTCCATCCCTGAAGGAAAAATTAAGATTTCAAACTTTTTAAAATAAAGCCAAAAAAGGGGGGAGGGGGCTTAGTGAAAGAGAAAACATAAACAAAGAACAAAGCATCTTAAATAGAAATCTTCTAAATTAATACCATATTAAATTGTCATATTCTCTAAAAGGCTAAGTAGATAGAGAGAGATTGAATTTATACGACCAACACATTCCCCTTAACATGTGGACTAAACACAAATATAGACCCCACATGCATAAAAAATGTTGGAGGCAAAGTAACAGCAGCCGTACTGTATCTAATATATAATGAGATAACTACCCACACTGCTAGGTGTAAACATTACAGCAAATGATGGTTGATAGCCACTGGCTGAAGACTACCAATAAATAGTAAATGAATTATTAAACCGCAAAACTCACACAGATCAATCTTCCCAGTTGGAAAGATTTAGGTTTCAAGTTAAGTTCATAAAGAGCTTATGGGTGGGGCAAATGAAGAATGCATAACATGCTATGCAAATAGCCTTTCGTGCTTATTGCTACTTTCTCCTCAAACCCCCCAACCTTCTCAACTCACCAAAAGTCAAGATAAGATGGAAAATTCAGAAGGTTGAGAAAATAATAGATTATACCTTCCACCAAATGTAGCCATACCCAGCCACTACAACAACAACAATTACACTGTATCTCCCAGAACCTGCAGAAAAAGAAAGACCATTACAAATTGTAAAAATTGGTATAATATGATATCAAAAGACATAATAGCAAAAGAAAAATAAACTGATTAATAAGATGAAGACTATATCTCTTTAAGCCAGTAAGAGGAGAAGAAGGAAATAATCTTAATACAAACTAAATATACAAATAAGTAGACGGGTTCACACTGGTAACTAGATGAGGAATAGATCGTAGGGGGGGAGCACTTTGACTCCACATTATAGAAACCAGTCTCATAACTGAACCAAAACGATGTTACCAACCTTTTGGACAAAGATAACAATCTCACATTAACCACATTCACATATTGCAACAAAGCTATCATTGGCAGGAAACTCAAAATCAATCAAGACAAATGTCAATATCTAGCAAATCAGCAAGCGGAAAGGAATTTCCTAGAACAGCAAACCTGAACTAGTTGAAGTTACAATTGTAAGTCCCTTATTTGATGCCAGATATTGTAGCTCCTCCCGAAGGCTATTTACCTGTTCAGATTAAAAATAAATAAATAATAAAAATTGAAAATCAAAGGTATCTATAATTTAAAGGCTATTTACCTGCTGCAACAAAATTCCATTATTTTTTGGGGTGCTTGCAGTGGCAGAACCGTCAGTTTTAAACTGCCTGAAGGCAATCTGCAAGAGAGGACTAGTAATTGGTCCATGTATGTATAGAAAAATGGTGGAATTCAACCAAGATAACTAAAGTTATAATCACAAGAATGTCCCAAAAGCACAAATCACCTTTAAGGCACCTGTAAAGAAATCAGAGACATCTGATGCACGCCCTTCTTTAGCTAGAACAGAACCTACAATACCTGAAAATCATAAAATTTAATAAAATCAATCTGCTTCCCTTTTAAAAAAATAAAAAAAAAATTATTTAAAGGCAGTCAAGGAAGGTGTCCATCTTAAAAATAGGTCCCTCTTCAGTAGTCACCCAAGAATGCATAAAGTAGTGTTAACTGCAAATTGCACCCAAGGAGAATCCCAAAATGTTTCTGATTAAACAAAAATCCCTACAACCACACTCCCAAAAGCAACACAAATTACTGCTACAAGATATAAAATCCAGTATGTAAACCTTGAAAATGCCAATAAAATGCAAGGAGAATGATATGGCAACACATTGGAAAGAAGAAAAAAAGAAATTTGAAGAATTAAGCATCCCTTCTGTAAAAGTTAAGGATGATGGTTCCTATATTTTTGTTTTGGTTTCTTCAGTAGATCCTCATTTATTTGTCCTATCATTAATAATAAAGCAAGCATTCAAATCAACAACAAAAATGATAATACTAAACCCTCTTTTCTTTCCAAGTTTTAAAAACAATTTCACAAGAAACACAATCTAAATCATAAAGCTTTTACTAAGAGATGATATCTGGCAAAAGTGAAAAATATCCTTCCAACTAGTCTGCTTCTCAGAGACCCAACTTTCAGACATCAAAGATGAAACTTAATCCCCAGCACTTATCCTGAATATCTAAAGGCAAAATATTGAGCTTTACAGAGTTGACGTCACTACTAGAATTTCATTTGCAGATATTACTTCTATGTTGCTTCTTATGTTGGTAAGATTCCTTGTTTCCAGAGAGGCAAAGGCCTCAGATAAATCCTAAGCCAACTTTTACACTAGACTGTAGACTCGCACTAGATTAGCTGAGCTTTATCAGCTATGACAAGTTTTAAGCAACAAGTGCTGCTCCAAAAGTGATAGAAAGGAGTGCTAAATACTTTATCATTTATCTTTCAGTAAACTAAAAGAATACACTATGTTTCATCTGACAGTCTACCAGACATATTATCCAATGTGACTCTCTGGAGTAATCTTTTTTTTTCTTCTTACGTGTCCACTTAAGATTTTTCCTAAATCAGTTAAACAAAATAAGTACCAGTTCCAACTGTGACTCTCAGTTCCAAATAAGTTGTTGTTCAGAATAGTCTTTTCTAGCTAGAAGTACAGGTCAACATGTAGCCAAATCACATGCTTACTCTAAATCAATGCAATTACTAAAACAGAAAATATATAATCATCTCAAATAATCTTAGTAAAACAAATCATGCCAGATTATCACATTATAATCTGGCATGCCCTGCCGCATACCTTCAGTACTCCAGCAAATTATATATAATAAAAAATAATAATAATATAAGGATAACCACGAAAGCATCAATAACCAATTCACGATTAAAATGTAAAAATTGAGAAACAATAAACTTGCCCACCAAAGTGGTTTCCAACTGAAACCATAAATTCAACTGCTTCGCTAAATTATGCCAACAGATAGGTTAATCTCATAAACCATTATTTATTCTTTAGAAGATTAAGGAGCCGCCTCGAATCACAAAACCACCTTGATAATAAAAATAAATTTTTTATTTTAAAAAAAATGGATTTTTCCCCCAAAAAAACCCAATTTCCCGGCCCCAAAATTTTTTTCATTTCTAACAACAAAAACATACCACACTGACTTGAAACTAAAACATGAGTTCATCGATAACTCCAATTATCTAATATCATAAGAAAACCCAAAACTCCCCAACAAAAAAAAAAAAAAAAAAAAAAAACCTATAAGATACCTGCTCCAATGAGAATCGTAAGTTTGCCAAGAGGTAAGGCCATTGACTACTAACAAAATTGATCAATAATTAACGCGGCAACAGAACAAGGAGCATTTATCTTTTCATTCCAATAACGATCCAAAGGTGGTATTGAAAGATTGAAGGGGAATAATGGCGAGTCGCGGTGAGGAAGAAGACACTGGTAATGCTTGGAGCACAAGATTGAAGTGTGAAAAACTCCTAGAGAACAAACCCTACTTATTGGGCAAATGGGTGGGTTTCGTCCCAAACATTTTTACATGGCGTAAATAAGTCCCATATTTTTTTATTTATCTTTTTGTCCCTAAACTTTTTCTTAAATCCACCTAGGTCCCTTAATTTTCTAAATCTTTCTTTCCTCCTTCCAAACATTATATATTTTTACACTAAATATATTATTTATTTTTAATATAGATCCCTCTCAATAAATTTAAGATATTGACAAATTATTTACATTAAAATATACATTTCAAATTTTCATATAACCTATCAAAAATATTAAGGGAAAAAACAATTTAGATTCTTAAAAAATATATATATATATATATTATAATTTGACTTTGGATTAAATTTAAATTTTAAATTAAGATATTATATCTTTTTCTTTAATTTCATTTTTATTATACCACAAAAATACAAAACAACTCTAACAAATTTAATTTTAAATTTATTTATCAAGAAAAATAGTAGATTAGTATTTAGTATTCATATAAGAAATAATCTTTTTTAAATATTTTCAAGATTTTCAAATTATTTTTTATATAAATTTTATTTGAAACTTAATTTATTTATAAACTTTTTCAAATATCACGAGTTTAATACATGATAAAATCTCATATTTCAATATATATTACTGTAACAAATTATAAATATATTTAAAACATTTTTTTAATGTATTTGTAAAAAAATAAAATAACAAACTTTAACTTATAATTAAACTACAATCCTAATCCAAACTTTTATTGAATATCAACTTTGAGACATACAATTCTCTGTGTTTACAAAGATATATATATATAATTCAAAATGAAGGGTAAATCTGCATCTGACTTAAGATATGTTCAAAGTTGTCGGTGGATTTCTCGATAGGATGGGAATGCATTCCTTCGTAGGTTGTAACCACAACTTCCTCGTCTTTAGACAACCTTTGAACTTGTTTTTTAACGTTGCAACCTTGATGTGTGCATCTGTAGTAGCTTCTGCATGCAAAATGACAAACAAACATTAGGAATAATCATCCAACATTTTTGACGGATCAAAAAAGAATTATATATATATATATATAATATATATATATATATTATAATCGCTGCTAATATTTGAATACGGCAGGATATAATTGAATGCATGGAAAAAATGAAGAAAATGGTTGATAACATTAATTAATTTATTACAGGCCGCCAAGCTCGAAGTTGTGGTCACTCTTGTCTTTTTCAGTATAGCACACGTTTATCATCCATAAATATTATTCCATACAGGTTTGTTTTATATATATATATATATATATATATATATATATAAAGAATTAAATTGAGTTAAATTGTTTTTAATTTTAAAAATTTCATAAAGGACAAGTTTACAACATCCCACCATCAGTGAGAAAAATAGTAGACATATATATATATATATATATATATATTCTTGACTGTTCACTAGCTTTTTGCTCTTATGTATCCATCAGTTAGGCATGAAAGAGGACTAAAATTGCAGCTACATTCATCCCATCAAATACACACACCACACACACATATATATATATATATATATATATATATATATATATGTATATGTATATATCTTGAAATGGAAGGAAAACAAGAATGAACACACACACACACACATATATATATATACATATAAAGAAAAATATTTATAAAAGTCTATCTAACAACATTTTTTTTTCAAATAAATTATAGAATATATTGTTTTTTTCAAACATATCGGGAATTACCACATATATATATATATATTAATTTGTTTTTCCCTTCATTCAAACACGTTACACAGTATTTTACTACTTTTACGTATATATATATATATATGTTATATTTCTAGAAGGGGGTGAAGGTAAAAGAAAGATGACCAATTTCCATTCAAAATTAAATCACACAAAAGCCCATTATTTTTCAGTCAATGGGTTATCCATAAACAATAGATTACACATTTATGAACACTAGTTTCAGATCATATATATATATATATATATATATATATATAACCCATAAACAATTGATTACACATTTATGAACACTAGTTTCAGATCATATATATATATATATATATTTGTTTTTCTCTTCATTCAAACACGTTACACAGTATTTTACTACTTTTACGTATATATATATATATGTATATATTTCTAGAAGGGGGTGAAGGTAAAAGAAAGATGACCAATTTCCATTCAAAATTAAATCACACAACAGCCCATTATTTTTCAGTCAATGGGTTATCCAGAAACAATAGATTACACATTTATGAACACTAGTTTCAGATCATATATGTATATATAAATATATTATATATTATGACACTAATGAACACTACAAAAAAAAAGAAATAAATAGTATAAATACACAAATTTTACTAGAAAATAAAAGAATTCACTAATTCTTCAAAATCCAAACTTTATAAACGGGTCAATCATATAATTCTTATTCATTCATTCTTTCTTTCATGCTCAAAATTAAAAAAAAAAAAAAAAAAAGGGAAAAAGGAGAAAGTAAAGAAAAAAAGAACTGACCTTGGAAATTTGTTATTTTTGACAGCTTTTTGACCATATTTTCTCCATCTATATCCATCATCAAGAATATCAACTTGGCTTCTAGTTTGAAAAGCATACTTAGGTTTCTTAACTTTCTTTTCCCCTTTCTTCTTCCCCAACTTCTCTTCATGAGTTTCATTACTGATATCTGATGAGCTTCCAGCTGGAATAACTTCCATTTTATTAATAATATCATGACTAGTCATCGTCAAACCCAACAACCCATTTGATCTGTGCAAATCGGGTCGGATATTAACAACACCGCCACTGGAATTATCCACTGACGAAGCTGATGCTGAACACTGCAAAAATGTTCCAAAATTTTCCATGGAACAATTTTAAGAGAGAGAAATATAGGGTTGTTGGGTAAGAGGGATCAGACAACAAAGAAAGAGAGAGAAAAAAGATTAGAGGAATTCCAAAGGAGGAAGAATATGGTTTTATACATACATATATATAATGTGTGTGTATATATATTCCATTACAAAAGTGGAACTATCATTCGAGGTTGGACTATGGAGGCGGCTTGACGGCTAGATACACAAGTCATACAAATACATACATATATATATATATATATGTATGCATATGTATGTCTTTAATTTTTTTTATGGGAGTCGTAAACGGCACGTAAAGTCACGAAAGAGGTGAGGTGCAAAATTGTTTGTTAATTTAGCACTAAATTTTATTAGGAAAGAAGGTAGAAACTGGGTTAAATGTTACACAGGGTTCGTTAATTCATATATATATATATTATATATATATATATATATATATATATTATGGAATCAAATGTATACAGGTGATTTGTCTTAAGATATTCTCAATCTAGTATGAAGTGTGCATGAATGAGATTCCGACAACTAATAAAAAAAAAAGACAACTAATATTATTAAATAAATGTTAAGATGTTAAAAGAATATAATTTAATTAAATAATTCTCAATATATTTTGGATTTTTTTTTATTTTAAGGTAAATTTTGGACAAAAAAGTCAACATAAGAAAAGGATTAGTTAGATTCAGTAATAACTTTTCAAGGTAGACCGTAAAAGAAAATGAAAAATAAAAAATTATCATATTCTATTGAAAATTTATGGTCAAATGGCAGGCTTGACCATTGTTCATAGATGACTGACATCTCAAAAATTAAAAAAACATAAATAAAAAAGAATAATACAACACGTTATCTGGGTAATTAAGGAATACCAAAGACCTAAGCTGAAAGAAAGTTTTTTATTTAATTAATTAATTAAAAAATTTTTTTGGTTAAAGTTTATATTAATTTACCATTGGCGACCGGGTCCAGTGTTCTGGTTATAGTAGCAAAAATTTCGGTCAAACCACGTGCTTCCAATTTATTATTAATTTTTTTTTATCGAGATCATTTAATATAACTTTTTAATGTTGTAGGTTTTTTAAAGAAAATAAAAGGAATAAAGTTGATTTTCTAGAAAGAAAAAAAATAATAAAATAACGAAAGTGGAATTACCTTTTTAACCCACGGGAAAATGACAAAAAGTGGAGTTTAAAACAAGTTCTGGGCGGCTAAGATATTGGCCGTTCATTAACCACGTGGAATATGTGTCCTCAAATTAGAACAAAGTGTGTGTTTAATCTTTTCATTAGGTCCACTTTTTATTATTTTCTTCCAACTATTTATACGAAATTATGACAAATATTATTTTTCGTCTTGATACAAAGTATTATTATTTAAATTTCCACACCACAATAATGAATTTATACTATTGTTAATATATTTTAAAATAAAAATTGGTATTTAATTATTTTATAATTTCAACTAATTTAATTTAATTATTATTTAATAGAAAATGTCATTTTTACCTCTTATATCACCTTTCACCTTATATAATTTACAATACGTATTCCTCATGAAATGAATTTTCGATGTGGGAATAAAATGGGCTTCTCGATATTTGTATTTTCATACTGGGCCCTGTACTTTATAAAAAGGCTTTGGCAAAGAAATTGAGCGCGGCAATGGACTGACACCGTTTTCTGACCAAAAAAAAAAAATCAAATGAAATAGTCGTTAAGCATTTCTTTATTTATTCCTTTTCTCCGCTAAAACATAAAATAGAAAAAACCTCATTAAAATATTAGCGGCGGAATTTACTATGCGTATTATATAATTAATAAATAAATTTCAGAGCAAACTAAAATATTTAAGATGATTGAAGAAAAAAAGAAAAAGAAACATTGGTCGCCATTGCTTGCCATTGTCGTGAGATTTCATTAATTGACTTAAAAAGAAAAATACTAATTTACTTAATTTTAAAAACAATAATTATAATTAAATTTAAAAATTAATTTCCTTGTCTTTTTGAGTGCATCCCGAGAGCGAAAAAAAAAAGAAAAGAAAAAGAAAAAGAAAAAGAAAAAGTGAAACAGAGACCCGCCAAAGGGTTAACTTGTACGTATTGCCAACTCCGTAGCTGATCCATCACTCGGGCTACAGATATCTTCTCTTATCATCGTTGATAATTCATTTGTTCGTTGTTCTTCGAAGCTGGTGAAACTGAGAAGAAACCAATGATTTGAGAAAAAAGGGGGAAAAGAACCATCGATTTTTTGTGTATTTGCTTCGGGAGCAGTTGGTGACGATTCTAGAAGTTAAAAAAAAAAAAAAAAGAAGAAAAAAGAATGGAAGCTTTTAATCATTTGTTGTATTGGTTGAGGGAATTGAGAGATTCTGCAAATTCGTATTTATCTCAGTACGAACCTTTACTGTTGATTCTGACGCCGATTCTTACGTTTGTTTTTGCTGGGATTGTTCAATCCTTTATCAGCGTTATTCATGAAAAAGGACTCAGAGCTATATCCCTAGAGCTCGTTATGAGCTGCGTCAAGTAATTTTGTTACTTATCTTTCTATTTCTTTTCATTATTTGATGTTTTTAATAGTTTTTTTTTTCAATACTATTTTTGATAATTTGGAAACAGGTTGGTGCCTGGTGTAAAGAGGTACATCGACTCTGAAAAGCAGAAGGTATGTACTTGTGTTATTATTAATTGTCAATTAATTTTCCTATTTGTATGTGATAAAAACTGCAGTTACTGAATATATATATATATATATATATATATGCGTGTGTATATATATATTTGCCATCTTTGTTTTATTGCCTTGTACTTGAATCAGTTTTTATTTTGGTCCCTTTTGGCCTTAAGGTGAAGAGTCTTCTTTCTTAGCTTTCTTAGTTGCGATGTGGGTTTTTTTTTTTTTTTTTTTTTTTTTTTTTGTGAAATTTCAGGTTGTGGATAAGTTGCAGGCTTCTAGTAAATCTAAAAGAGATGGCTGGAGAACCGAGTTGCCTTTAACAGGACTTGGAGTTGGGGTTATTGAGAAAATGAAAGATGAGAAACAAAAGGATGTTGTATGGAAGGGAAAATGTTCTGGTACAGTGTAAGTGTGGCTCCTATTTATGTTTGTTTACAGGCTTGAAAACAACAGATACTGATTTTATTTCGGTCTCACTTTTGCAAGTAGAGATGCTAACTGCATATTTATTTGGTGCAGCTATATTGGAGGAAATGAGCAAGAAGGACACTTTTCTCTGATAAATGAGGCCTGTTCAATGTTAGTGAGATTTTCTCTTTAGGCTACCCAATTAAACAATTAAAAATATTGGGATTATTCTGAAGCATGGTCCAATGTGTGAGTTATACTTTATATGCAGTCAGATAATTCAAGGCAGCAAAATGTCGATTGAAATATGAATTGGGAGAAAAAATTATGTTCATTAAACACTTTTTACAATCTTTAAAACTTAGGAAAGAAGAAAAAATACAAATCCTCCTTGCGACAGTTTGTCAAACTTATCTAGATGATTGATTTTGTATTTGTTATGCCTCTTTTATTGTCGTAGATAAGCATTTATAAGTAATAAATACTGACTTTAGATTTTCCAGCTTCTAACCCTTTCTTGTACTGTTTTCAGGTTTGCGCATACTAATCCACTCCATATGAATGTATTCCAGAGTGTTGTAAGGTTTGAATCTGAAGTGGTTGCCATGACTGCTGCGCTACTTGGAAGCAAGGAAAAGAATTCTGGAGGTGAAATTTGTGGAAATATGACATCAGGAGGGTCAGAAAGCATATTAATGGCTGTGAAATCGTCACGCGATTACATGAAAGCTAAAAAGGGAATCGCTAAACCAGAAATGTATGTGGCTTGCCCGATTTTGCTTTTTTTGACTAACTTTTGACATTTAAATTGTTCACTTAATTTGATTCTGATCACAAGCATAGGATAATACCAGTATCAGCTCACTCTGCATATGACAAGGCTGCCCAGTATTTCAACATCAAACTGTGGCGTGTCCCTGTAAACAAGCAATTTCAAGCAGATGTCAAAGCTATTAAACATCATATTAACAGAAACACAATAATGGTTAGGTTTTCTCTTTGGTCTAGTCTCTTTTAAAATTGGACTTGCGGATGTTAAAATGATTTTTGTGATTTGACAATTTGAACATCTCATCTCTGGCCTTAACAAACTTATTTCTAGGGTCAGAATTAATCTTTTGATTTTCTCTTAATTTCTGTTCCAATGTGTAATTGCCTTTTTCCTTTGCCATCTGACTGCCAAATTCATGTGAATTTCCAGATTGTTGGATCAGCTCCTGGCTTTCCACATGGAATTATTGACCCAATTGAGGCATGTATCCAGTACAAACTTTGCACTTATGGAATTTTCTCTATTACTTCTCAAAATGAATGTTGAATTTGTCTTGTAGGAACTTGGTGAAATAGCATGTAGCTCTGGAATTTGTTTCCATGTTGATCTTTGTCTCGGAGGCTTTGTTTTACCTTTTGCTCGTAAACTTGGGTATGTCCATTGGAACTCCTCGTCTGGTTAATATTCACATATCTGTGACTGGAAATTATCAATTTGATCTACTGAAATGTTTTTTTTTTTTTTCCCTTTCTTTTTCTTGAATATTCCGGATTTATGTTCTTAAAGAGGAAAACCTTTAACTGCATTTGGGTAGTGGAGTGTCAACTGATGTATGATATTCCATCAGAGTAGTAGTAAACGATGGAGTTCCACAGTTACATGCCAATCCTGTCTTGTCTGATTGATTGTTTTGAAAGGCATAGAACAATTATTGTTGGCTGATATGACAACTTATTGTGCAACAGATACCATGTGGTTTATGTTGGGAATAACCATTGATTCTATGTCTTATTTTAATTCATGCATTTAGTAAATTATTCTTTTCTCCTCTTGTAACTTATGATATTTTCTTTCAGGTATCCTGTGCCACCATATGATTTTTCAGTCCAAGGAATAACCTCAATCTCTGTAGATGTACACAAGTATGGGTTAGCTCCAAAAGGAACTAGTGTAGTTCTCTACCGAAATCACGAGATCCGTAAGGTAATTAACCGTTTACTTCATTAATCTCTCAGTTAGTGTCAAGTGACATTCTGAACTGATTTTATTTTCTTGCAACTGAGATACGCTTAAGTGAAATGTGGCTTTGTTACCTATTGGTTTAATGGGCTGGCTTCTGCTGTATGCAATAATGTATGATGTCTCTTTAAAAGTTCATTGTGAGAAAATAAATGAAAATGGGAGTCTATGTTAAAGGAAAATGTTTGTTAGCTGTTTGAGGCTGAGGGACAAGTTAATACACAACTTTTAGTAAGGCTTGCTGCAAATAAATGTAAACACCAAATAGATTCTCAACTTATATTTGATACAAAGATCCAGTGGAGTTGATTGTGTTATGGCATTGACAGATCACATTTCAGAATATGTATGTTTACTTTATTTATTCTTATTATTTTTTTTCATTCTTTTTCACATACCTTCTCATTTCTTCTTTTGCTACTTCGTATCATGGATGGGCGTGAACATATCCATATGGATGGTTGCTTCTTTGCTGCCAATTTGACAGCATCAATTTGTTGCCGGTGAGACATCATTTCCTAAATATGTATATCTAACCTTAAGGAATTGTTATCTTAGTTTCTGAAAAAGATTTTTTGTTCAATTTCTTATGTTATTGAATTTGGATTAATATAGTAACATTTTCTATAGACATATTTAATTGAGTATCTAGCAATGTTTGTGTAAAAGAGTATGCAGTCACCTCATGTTGTTTACTTTAAGAGCAATGGTGACACTTTGAATTTGCACTTGTATCTTATGCTTAATGCTCATTTAAATTGAATATTCAGTCACCGAGTGGTCTGGAGGCCTCTATGTCTCCCCAACTGTTGCTGGGAGCAGGCCTGGAGGATTGATAGCTGGTGCTTGGGCAGCAATGATGTCTCTAGGACTTGAAGGTGTTCTGAAATTCATTTTCATTAGTCATTCCATTCCAAAACTCTTCTGAAATATATTGGACACCGACCGATGACTGTTATTGCATTTTACAGGATACTTGGAAAACACCAGGGTTATGATGGAAGCTTCAAAAAGAATACAGAAAGGGTAAATGTTCTTTTCAGATACAATTTTGTCTCTTCCAAGCAGAAAGTATTACTTTACACCTCTCTTTCTGATATTGCAGGATACAGGAGATTCCTGGTATATTCATAATTGGAAGGCCTGATATGACCATTGTGGCCTTTGGTTCTGAAGTAATTGATATATTCGAGGTCAATGACGTCATGTCATCAAAAGGCTGGCATTTGAATGCATTGCAAAGACCTAATAGGTATGTGCTCTTACAAGCATGAGTGTTATGTTATTGGTGGTTACTCCTCTGGTAAATGGAATGATTGTAAGTTCATAATCCCTGTAGTATTTCCGAATTCCTCAGATAGCAAAGAATGAGTTCCAAATCTTACTACTACTGATTATGATAGTTCTTGGACTGTTCTATGCATGAAGTGATTGTTCTTCTCTCTTTTTAGTACTTTCTTGAAAAAATCGTTCTAATATCTCTTGCATTGTGTATCTTTGACAGCATACACATTTGTGTGACGCTTCAACATGTGGCTGTTGTTGATGACTTCTTGAAGGATCTTAGAGAGTCTGTGCAAACAGTAAGTTTACCTCTATCAAGATATACTACATTCACGATCGGTATATGCTATAAGAGTACTCATCTATATTAGGAGGAACTTTAATGTCCACGACTATGGTTAAAAAGCTGAGAGCCGCCATCTATGCTTATAATGCCACTGTTCGGTCTTTTTTGTTGTTTCTAATGTTTGGTTTGTTGATAGTTTCCACTCTGTTATGGGCCTAACTTTCGGAAGTTTTTTACACATGCTATAAATTTCTATGCATCCGCTTAAAATTTACTTATTGATCAACTTTGTCCTGTTTTCAGGTAAAAGAAAATCCTGGACCTATTAGTGGAGGGCTTGCTCCAATATATGGTGCAGCTGGAAAGATGCCGGATAGAGTTATGGTTAATGATTTGTTGTTAGATTTCATGGATGGTTCATGTTAGTGGATTTCTTAACTTGTGCTGCTTTTTTCTTGATTTACACCCAATTCTTTTGTAAAGGTTGGATAGAAGAATTAGGATACATTATATTATATAAGTCCCATTCATGCAGTCTTGCAGTTGCCTTGTGATATTGGTACACTTGCAAAATAATTATGTTTCCTCTTCGTTTTGTGAAACTTTTTCATACATTGGTTCCTTTTTTAAAAAAGAATTTCCTGTTTGAGTTGATAGGCTTTTATTTGAGAGGAGACTACATGAATTGCTGCTTTGTATGATCTTTATGGAAATCCTCACTGAAGAGGAATCAAATATGTGGGAGCTTAACTTATTGGTCTTGAAGTTTGTCTTTCATGGGGTTGCTGACCCTGGTGAGGACCTAAGGTTTCCTGTAATGGACTTTTCAGTTGGAAGTTCTATTGATCTTTCTATGTATAGAGATCTTGTGAGGTATCATACCGCTAGGGGGGCAGAATTTGTGGGCTCTATATCTGTGGTCATGCAGCTTTCAATCTTCTATAACTATGAAATTGCTCGGAAAATAAGCATAACATTAGGCATTCACACACTTACAATCCATGATAACAGAGTACAGGAGCAATCCGAAGAGTTGCTCAGTTTATTTTACATTTCTCTCAAAATATTTATGAAGTCATAATTTTTCTCATATCATAACCATAGGAAAACCTTTCAGGAAAAGAAAAAAAAAAGTAAAGAAGAAAAAGTAAAAGAACAACAAAGTATTTAATTGTGATAGACTTTGTGTACAAGGCATACACTATGTATTACTGCTTCAGTTTTTACAGCTCCAGTACTAGATCTGCAATGGTTGAAAACATAGGTTGGAACAACTATCAACATATATATATATATATACGAATTGTTTGTTTGGTTTTTAACTTACAGTCTGAATCTGTTTTAATCCAATGCTCTCCATTGGGAAAAGAGTTAGCATCATTGAGCATAAGTTGGCTTGAGTTTTGGCTTTTGAGGCGTCGTATACAGCTCTCGTTTGTGAGGGATCGCCGAGGAATTAATGTGATGTGTTCATCTGTGGATTCTGAGCCTCCAATTATGTATGGTCGTTCATGGCTTACTGTACTTTTGACATCAAATTGTGCTGGTTTGTACGACTTGTTTAAAGTTCCTGTGCTCTCTGGATGAACTTTCCTGTGGAAAATATGTAGGATCTGCAGGTCCCATATTCATGGTTAGTAGAGCATGTAAGGTTGAAAAATTTCTTTTGAAAAAACGTGATACATAAATTTAGGGGGAAGATTCAGTTCAAAAAAATGGTGGGAAATGAAATAATGAAAGTCACGCGTACCTTGTGAAGTTTTGTTTCAGCTGAAGCAGCATCATGTACTGAAGCTCCCACGGAGCTCCTGGAAGCTTGTAGTATTTTCTTCTTCAGCAGCTTCTTCACAAGGAAAACAGAAGATTTATCTGTTTCTTTTTCCATTTTCTTTTCTCCCCGGTCGGATTTAGGTCCGGAGTTCTCCTCGGCTTTAGTTCTCTGAAACAGTTCTCCCAGTGATGTCCTGTTTTCCTTTTTTGCAGCCGCTGCCGTTGTTGTTGTCTCTGGTAATCCAATTGCTGCTGAGCCAAGGAGATAGCCCTGAAGTGGGCACACGTTGGTTCCATTCCCGTTGTTGTTCTCCGTGCTCTCCAAAGTCTTGCCGCTAAGTGTAATTGTGCTGCAGTGACTGCTCCTTCCGGCGCTAACATGACTGTTTCTTCCGGTACTGACATAGCTGTTTCTTCCGGTACTGACATAGCTGTTTCTTCCAGACGAGATGTTGCAGCTAATCTCGTCTGCTCCTAGTACCCTCTCCAACTCATCATTAATTAGCTTCAATTCGTTCTCTGTTACTTCGGTGTCTTTTTCCATTATGTTTTCCACAGAAATGGAAAATGTTGGGGTTGATGGGTCATTAATGACAGGATCGGTACCTAGGGTACCAATGGCAAGGAATCCATGAAATAGATCAGAAAGCGTAGCTGATGCCTCATTCTCAAGTTCTTCTTCATCAATCCTTTCAGCCTCAAGGCTCGCAAATGATTTCCGAAGTTGGTGATCTGCTTGGGCTCTGATCAGTGGTTTGGTGCAATAATTTGGCTTTGGATGGTATTGTAGATCATCCAGAGATGCCTGCCCTGTAACAAGCACAAGTGTTCCCTTAATGTACTTTTAATTAGTTTGATAGTTAGTGGTTAAGTCCGGACGCTAAAGAGCCTGGTGGATATGGATCAGCAAAGATCAGACAGCCACTAGAGCTCTGGTTAGTCCTTGACTTTTTAATTCGAACTCATTTGGGCTTTTAGATCATCATATTAAGTTCATGATAAGGTTCAGAAGCATGTTAGCTTTCTTTGAAGTTGAAGTAAATAATGATGCCAAAAATTCTATTTCATGTATTTAGCTACTCCTGTTTGCTTTCACAGGGGAAACAACATTCTGCTGCAATATAAATGATCCAGAAACGGGTGAACATATACTAACTTGGAACTAGTTATCCTATGAATGGAGGAAATGTGGATTCTAAATATATGGCTTACCAATGGCAAAATCCTTGAATAATTCATTGCTGTTCTGCCGAAACTTGCGGTGCATCCAACCTAGTAACTGCCAGGAAATAAAGTTCAGTTGAGTTTTAAGATGAAGCTGATATTGATGATCTTAACTTAAGCTAATGCAAAGTAAATTTACCTTCATCTTCTTTGGTGTGGTTTAGAGTAAAATGATACAAAATGATAGAAATGAATATTTTAGTATTATATATAGAGACTGCATGTCAAAACTGAACCCCAAAGCATAATAGGCTTTGAAAATTAGAGGGTGAAAAAACATGCAGAAAAAAACAAATTTTGATGGTTGTATAATGTATTTAGCTACTCCTGTTCTCTTTGGAGACCCTGGAGCTTATGGCTCTATTTTTGCCACCAATTCAGATTCATATAGTGAAATATGAAAGTTTATGTGACTGCCTACCAATTACAAAAGTTGACCTTACCTAATATTTTTCGCTCCATTTAGACTGAGATATGTGTGTCTTCATATGCAAGTGAATCCTCCTCTTGCAAATGGTCTGTTTGTTACCTATATCTCTTAGTAATTAGTATCAAAGGCTACCATCTTTACACAGTAAAAATGATCATTCACTTGATTTGCATGGGAACCTAGGATTTATTCAAAATGCGAGTTTTCTTTGGGTCCATGGATGAATTTCTGATTGTGAAGAGATAGTTGGATGGAATATCACCTCAAAAATAATTCTTTATATATAAATCTGACAGCCTTTGTTGTTACTTTTTCAACATGATCAGAATGCTTAGATGTCTTACTCTTTGTCTTAGGTGCATTGTTTGGATGGTTTGATTAGTATATAGCACATTACATACACCACTGAAGAAACCATTGGGTCTACTGCATATCTGTTATTATTTTGTTTGTTACTCCTAAGATCATTGCTATGCTCTACCTCCTCTGTACATAGACCTAGAAGTAGGGATACGTGTAAAATTCACCAGGACAAAACACTAATAATACCCGTCTTTGGTTTTTCTAGAAGCCATCTGATAGGATCTGCATGGATGACTATCGAGTACCAAAGAAGGGTCTAACATGCATGCTAAGGTCAGGTAAGTCATCGATCTTCACATTTTATGATCCCTGGCTCTGTGCAGCTTTTTGACTGGCCTGGGAGAAAAAAATAATATCAATGTGGGATTTCATCTAGAATTCCAGCCTTTCTGAGTAGAGATCAGTCATCGTTCTTCACATTTTATGATCCCTGGCTCTGTGCAGCTTTTTGACTGGCCTGGGAGAAAAAATATATATCCATGTGGGATTTTATCTAGAATTCCAGCCTTCCTGAGTAGAGATCATATGCAAAAGATGTGCAATTGGTGGATTCTGTTGTTTTCCATGTTTAATTAGTATCAACAATATAATATGTAAGGCTGGCAAAATGTCTAGTCAAATAGAGAGAATGGGCAGTAGATGTGACAGTGCAACCAGATAAAGAGAAAAGGGTGTTTACTTGAAGCCAATTGAGTAAGACCCCAATTTGATCAATAGCAAATATCTTCACATGCATGCATGCATGCTTCTGTTGTTTATCAGGAATTATGGGGAATGAGCAGTTTATCCTGAACTTTATACAACAATATGGTGGTTCATATTTTTTAAGAAAATTGACTACTATTGAACTTAATGATTCATGAATACATGGGAACTAAAGGAAGGGATAATGAAGATGATACATCATCTACCCTCTGTTTTCTTCACTCTTGCTTATCTTTCAATATGATCCTTTCCTGCTGGGATATGTCTAATGACTTCTTTTTCTTATTGACTTTACTATATTACCACAAATTACTCTCCAATACAGATAAGGCATTTTAATAAGGACAGCTATTTAATTACAAAGTACTGTTTTCTTTCAAGGGAGCATTTTTATGTTGAAGGGCCTTGTTCTTGGCATGAAGTAGTAAAAGCATCCAATAAATTAGAGACTCTCTGAAACACACACACTATATTTGCAGATGGTTGGTTGGTATCCCACAGCCTATATTATATTGTAGGTGGCAAACCACTGTGCTGTAACTATCACTGCCTTCCCTCTTATACTATCAGTGCTAATGCTAAATCATAGAAGGATCTTGGGACTACCACTTCTCTCTTAGAGTTGTCAACATCTTATTTTTTTCGGGCCTTGGTCTTGTTTTTTCTTTTTCCTCATCTTGTTTATGGTCATGATGAATAGAAGCATAAGACTGGCTAAACTAGCATCAGTGAGCAAGAAACTGAAATATGAAGGACATATATATATATATTTACTGGAATTTGCATGTGCTTCTAACACCAGCGTCCATGTTTCTGCAGGGTTTATTTGGGAATAAAACACACGGTTGGACCTAGTTGGCATACTATTTTTCACACCAATTCCTGATATGTGTTGCAATTTAATTGGATGTATGCAATACAAGGGGTTTCAGTAGCAAATTTTAAGTGCTTGTCACCAAGTGATTGAAGGTACTGTAACCCGACCTGAACATGGTTTGCCTGCACTGGAACCAATAATGATACAAGTTAGGCAAGGAGAAATTCCTCTCATTGGTTGTGCCTAACTGATCTTTTTTTTTTTTTTCAGGACTTGTCTGCTGGTTTGGTACAGACACTACAATAGTTATCCTCTGATACATAACCTTGATAATCACTTTGGATGTTACATTTTGTGTATCATTTGCTAGCAGATGAATACCACCCCCAGAATCAAAAATTCTCCTCGGATGGTGTTCTGACTTCTGATTGTCTTATGAAAGTAGAACTTCTCTCATGGCTTCTGTAATCCAGGTTCTTGCCATTCTAGTACAAATAAAGTACTAACAAAAATGTTGCAGAAGATCCCTCCTATAAGTTTACTTCATTATTATTTTAATAAGTTAACAAATATTATTATTTTCTATTTTTAATACCAAAAAATTTTTTTGGCTTATGTTCATAGGTGAAATCGCTATATGATCATTCATTTTTATAAAGAAAGTCGCGATCAACTTTAACCGCTAAACTGCTTCTACTGCGTCTACTTGTAAGTTCACTTCATTCTTGAGAAATTTCTTCCATCCTTGCACTCTTTTTAATAGCATAAAGATAATAATTAACAAAAAAGACGTGGTTGCAAGTTCACTTCATTCTTGAGAAATTTCTTCCATCCTTGCACTCTTTTTAATAGCATAAAGATAATAATTAACAAAAAAGACGTGGTTGCAAAATATTATTTTTATTTTTAATCTTTGATAGTTGTAACACTAACTCCAGCTATCTGATCTGCATTTGATTGATTCAGTTTCCATGCAAAATATGCGTAAGATAGGAACACACGTAAACGATGTCTAAAAAAGGGTTTGCTCTTTGGGCCTACTTACTGCACTTTTTTTTACCTCTCTCCTACTTTTGGGATGGATTGGACAGTTTTGGGATAGGTTGAGATACATTTTGATTTAAATATATTTTTTTATATTTAAGGAAAAAAAAACAGTGTGGGTTATATAATGTACTCCTAACGTGGTCACGTAGTGTCCTTTCACATAAATCAGCCTGTAAAGGAAGGGGTCCGGAAATTGAACCCTATTTTTCTAAAAGACCCAAACAAGAGCGGCCAAAAATTTAGTGTCAAGAAATCCTCTTCATCAGAATAAATACACCAAAGAGAAGAACAAAACCTTTCTTGGCCTCTCTCTCTTTGTCATCTCCTAATAGACTTCTTGATTTTCCATCATAATCATTTTCATGGAATAGCATTGAGCCCACTCTTTATGTAGTTTTTTTTTTATTATTATTATTAAATTATTATACGAGTATTTATTTTTATCATATCTTAAATTCATGACTCTGCAGTTATAAGTGAAGGTATAACATTTACTTGACACTTTTTATGTAATTATTTTATATATTTTTTACTAAGAAAATAAAAAATTATATATATTATTTAAATTTATAAAATAACAAAGAAAAAAATTAAATAGAAAAGTATGTAATTTAACCCCCTATACCTATATGGATGTTTTTTTGTTTTCAAGTATTTTTAGGTTTTCTTTGCGTGCCATCTCAGAATGGGTAATATAGAAAAGGTATGTTATTTTTTATTTGCACCACATAAAAATATACACATTTTAAGAGAGAGATTTATTTTTGCTGTGATTAATGATTAGGATTCCTATGTTCGGCTAATTAGGTGAAATTCCTTGACTTCACCGTCCGATGATATAATATAATATATATTCTGTATTTTCATGGTTAATGATTAGGTGGAAATAATATTATCAAAAGCACTACAGTAATTTAGATTTCAAAATAATAATAATTACAAAAGAGCTAACCAACCCCCCAATAATTAATAGATATTTTTGTTCTACTCCTTCCAAGAGTTATAATAAAAATAAATTTTATTTTCTCATTTTATCAAGTTTAAGGTTTAATTCTAGAATTTAAAAGCCTACTTCTTTCTTTTCACATTCTATTTCTTCTTTAATTGAAGTGAATATTATTTTGTTTTCATTACGGCATTATATTATTATTACATGGATGGGATTGGGATTGGGTTAAAAGTCAAGTGATTGACAAGACGCATTGTTTGGTTAGTTGAAATTACGTATGTTTTTCCATAGTGTTCGTCGTTTACATTTTCCACTCATAATATTTCTATCACTCATAGACAAGACTATATATATATCACTCATAATATTTCGATAGTGTTCGTCGTTTACACATTGCTTTTCTTTCAACTTTCTATAATTACATAAATGATCTTCCAAAAATATTTATATTTCCCTCTTTTAGTAGTTTTTATGATAAGAAACAATTGTATTCCCTTTTTCTCTTTTTTTTTTCTTTAAATATTTATAATTATGATCTAATTTTGTTTATCCTTTAACCTTATATTATTACGTGAATAGGATGTCTTTGGACAAACAACTTGCGCGTGTTTTGACTGTCAATATTTATCTGCAAATATACACATACTATCCATAAAAAAATAAGTTATATTCCATATCACATTCATAAATATATATAATAATAATAATGAATAATGGTAATTTTGATGTAATATTTCTAAAACTTGACTGGTTCAAATAATCATAATTTGAATTTTCAAGAGTGGGGTGAAGAAGAAGAAGAAGAAATTTTCCCAATCTCGAAATGAATATGGGATAAATCTTGTGTTTGACTCTGCCTTAGTCAAAATTCAATCGGTTGCTTTCTTCTAGTGCTTTCCAGGTATTACTATATTCTTTCAACCTTAATCGTTGGTCCATTTTACTTTTTCTTCCAGATAAGGACCATTTTATTTATTTGAGTAAATATTTCTTCTTCGTTTAAGTGTTTTGTTTGAATTATTTTCTTGATATAATATATATATCTTTTATTATATTTGAAACTCATAAATATTAACTTTAAAATATAGTAATACTAATTTTGAGACAAATGTATAATTTAAATCACTTAGATTTCACATTTAAAATTAAAGTATCACAAATTTCAATCATTAATTTAATACAAATAACAAGTATTTTGTAAATATTATATAAAATAAAAAATTGAACGCTTATTAAAAAAAATTATCCTAAACAAGAATAGTAAAGAAGGTAGAAACTTATGAGGAATAAGGACCTACCTTTGGCAAAGGTAAGAGCATGTTTTCACCTCTAAATTTATCCAAAAAAAACACAAGTATTGGTTCAGAAAAATTGAAAGATAAATGCAAATTTATGACAATCACAAAAAAAGGGAAGAAAAACAGAGTTGGAAGAAGATAAAACTCTGTGTTTCCCCAAAATTAAATGAACCCACAAATATACCTAAAATTTTCTTTTTACACTTAATAATACCTATACCAAGTCTCATCACCATTCTTGATTCTTCTTCCATTGAATTTGTTTCTAAACCTTCTTCCCTCCTCTTTTCTCCACTGCCATTTTTTCTTTTTATAGATACTGATAAATATGTCAATGATCAATGGCAAATCTTTCATCATCGGAAATGAAAAAGTATATCTATTTATCTATCCAGACAGACAACACAGCAAGCCTGCTGCTGTCTGTCTCATCTTTTTTTGACCTTTCCCATTTTCCACGTAAAAAAAGGTCGTACTAAGTAAAGAAGATTGTGGAGTTGAAAGGGGACAACTCAGACTTCACTGCAAAATAATATAATGTTTACCATTTTCCTTTACCATTACATACATAATATATATACAACTGTTGTTCTCGAGGGTTTAAAATCAAGGCACTTTACCCCACACTTCCCACTTAAAAATTAAAAGTATACCCAAAACCACCATTATTTGTGCTGACCTTATGATAAAGAAAAGCATGGGGGGAAAAATGTTTATAAAAAATTAAATCTTTTTGTTACTACCGATGCAAAAAATATACTGTTTCTTTCAAAAAACTTTCAAAAGTGGGAATGGGTTTTGTTCAGATTTCAGACTCCACAATTCAGCTGTAAAAATAGTGACATATATATATATATATATATATTTTTTTCATATGTTTTCTACATTGCAGATAACCTGTTCGATGAAATTCCTAACTTGGTTTTACTTGGTTTCCGAAATCCCTGAAACTGAAATTATGAAAAGTGGGGTTTATTCCGGAATGGGGGCGGTGGTGGTGCTGGTAACGGTGCAGGTGAACGGACCACATATGGATAAGTACCAAACAAAAAACACACACATTTATACACTTTCTCTCTCTTCCCATATGGCCTTCTCATAAAAGTACAGTGTATATATAATTAATAATCAAGACCCATAAATAATTGCAGACATTGTATTAAGCCTGATTATCAGAGTTAATTATATATATAATATATGTATAAACTCCGGTCAAGAAAAAGGAAAGAGAAGAGAGTTTCAAGATCAAAATGAGTAGCAGGGGTTTTGCCACTAAAGACCTAAACTTTATCAAAGAAAGAAAAAACCCAAAAGTGGAATAATATATATATATATATATATAATCTAGTAGTACTATTTAAGATTTAGTGCTCTCTCCCCCTTCAAACGATTCTTCTTTCCCTCATCAAAAGGAATCGAATCCACAATATGAAATGAATCAAATACAAGAAGAAAAAAAGCATATTAAACATTAGGATTACCACCTAATTTCTTCTCCCACCACCATTTCTCTGTCCTGTCCTGTCAATTTTTCCACATTGCTTAGGACAAAATACTCAAATTAATTCACAATCCGATCTGCAAGAAAATAGACATATATAAAAGAAAACATAAAAAACAGAGACACAAAAATACTCCAACAAGTGTAATAATGGGAGAAGTAGATGTCAGCAGAGTGATCTTTCATTGGGACAGAAGGAAAGCAAATATCTTTTCCAACAACTCCACATATTTACTTAGCTATGAAGCATTTAAAGTTGGATGTAATTTGCAGCAAAATGTATCCGTTAACAGGAAAAACAAAATAAAGAACATTGGAAAGAAACCACATTTTCAGTATCAGCCGGGAAAATGACTTCCCTCCGGCCAAAACACTCGCCGGACCTTTAAAACAAACTAACTAAAAGTGAAATCAAGAAATGCCCATTTGATAATATGCCACATACCAATAGTAAAAATAAAGAAAAATTTCATTCTTTTTTTTTTCATATTAGAGAAGGAATAATATTTGCATACCACAAGAGGGTATTTTTCTCTTCTCTTTTTGTTTTTTTTTCTTCTTATCTTTTCTTTACACATTCGGACTCCAAAGACTCCATAAACGAGAGTTGAGTAATCCCAGCACGTCCGGCAACACCTTTCTAGCCAAACCTTTGTGATTACTTGAACCAGCCCCACTCACAACCACAGAAGCCTTCTTCTCTACCGGTTGTTCATCCACCACCGCCGACGGAGCCGCCACCATTTCCTGCTGCTTTTCCTCTACTACCTCTTCCTCTTTCTCCTCTTTAGGAAGAAGCTGACTACTTTCTCCGGTTTCAACAACCGCTTCCTCACTTTTCAACGAAGCTCCTTCTGAAACAGAGACAGTTTCTTGAATCTCCGGCGACGACAACTCGTTTATCACTAAAGTAGGTTTAGGCACAGAAAAATCCAATCTTTCTTCAATTCCACGACGACCCATTTTATCCTTCTTCTTATTCTTAACTTTCTTGGACTTCTCACCCATACTCAAGTGCTCCTCAAAAGCTTCAATGGCTTGATGTATAAGCTCCCGATTGGGTGAAGAATCCCATCTAACCCAGTAACCAGTATAACATTCAAAACACTCACAGTCAAATAAAGGGCTCTTATAACCATTATTATTGTTGTTGGAGTGCTGCTTCTTTGTGTTCTTCCTGTTCTTTTCATCAAGAAACAGAGATGATGGGTTAGTTGCCTTCATAGACCTAGTAATCATATAAGCCAAAACTTCACGGTCTTCCCCTGATAAAACTGATATTATGGTCAAAATAACAGCTGGCAGAAGCTTCAGTACCGAAAAAGTAGCAGCATCATTGTTTGAACAAACAGAAGATGAAGAAGAAGAACAGGGTGTAGGATGAACTTTGCCCTTGTTCCTCATTTTCATGGCTTTTTCGAGATAGAAAAAAAAAATGAAATTGAAATTGAACTGAAAAAGAAGAGAATTTTTATGAAAAAAGTAGAGAGAGAAAGAGGAAATAAAAGAGGGTTTTGAAATCAAAATAAGGGATTATTATTATTATGAGAGAAGGAGGTTAGAAAGAGGCAGGGGAAGGAAGAGAGGGTAGGGTTGATTTTCTTGATTGCCACGGCAGACCTGAGAGAAATAGACTCCTTTTTTTATTATTATATTTCTGGTTAAAGTTGAGATTTCTTCCACGCGATTTTATATTGCGTATTTACCACTGCCACCTTTTTCTTTCTGACCAATATTTATATCTAAAATAAAAAAATTTCAATTTCAAAATTTTAAAATTTTAATTAAAAATAATAATTTATAGATTTAATATACAACCACAATTTATAGATATAGAATCTATATACATATATACACTACAGATACACAAATCCACAAAATCAAAATTTAATAATCGAAATTGATTAAATTTTATCGCTTTTACTTCTTTTTTCTTTTGTTTTTCAAATTTTTATTTTAAAAATAATAAAGATTTTAACTTTAAGAACTTTATATGAATAAAAATATATATTTAATTACTAAATCATAATCTTTATTCATTTTTTTTTTCTTTTAAAACCCCACTTTTCGGCGCTAATAGTCATATTTCGATGTTGGAAACCAACCGATCAAAAGATAGGACAATTATTTAACTTATAATTAACAATATATATATAATTAAATAATTCAATATATATATTTAATTTAAATTTTATTAACTTAATACTTTAATATTTGTGGTGTATTTTTAATAGATGCATAGATATTTGCCAAATTATATTATTATTCCATCCACAACTTAGTTAGCTTACGAAATATAATAAATTAAATTATCATCATATAAATATAATATTTGTTATATAATAAATTAATCACTAATCAATTTAAATTTTGAATACAAATAAATTGTTTTTTTTAAGAATATGAAATTTAAAATTACAATAAAAATTATATTTTAATAAATTCACGTAAAGAATACAATGAATTTTCTATATATATATATATATATATTATACATTATAAAAGAATTTATTTGAAAACTGAAAAGGGAGTGGGGGTGGGAGGTGATATTCTGTAGCCTTTTGAAAATGCAAAAAATGTATCGGTCAAAAATGGTAAATGGTCCTTATCCAAATCAAAATCAAATTCAAAATTAAACTCAAAGTTTAAGTCAGTCCAGTTTATTTTATCTAAGAAAATCAAAATGCATAATAATTCAAAATGTTAAAAGAAATTTTAAATATATATATATATATATTTTTTATTATATAAAATTTATATATTAGAGATTAAGTATGAATAATCAAGGCAATTCTTGATTTTGCAACATTTTTTCCTTGGAACATAAATTTTTACGAATAATAATAATAATAATGGTTAAAGGGATTAAAAACACGTACTACCACTTTCTTTCCATTTTTAGGTATACATAGTGATTTAGAACATTGGTACGAGAATCTAAGTAGGTTTGGTCTGATTTATGATTTTGTGTTAAATTGAATCATGGTATATAGATGAATGAGTTGTTCAAGAATTAATTATATCTTTGTACTTCCATATACTACTTTTTTTTATAAAAAAAAATGGATCAAATATTTAGTTCAACCACAAATAATAAAGTTTAATTAGTACCAAATTTTAGTTGTATATATGTTTTTTTCCAGAATTTCTGGTAGGAAAAGGGTAAAAACAGAAGAAAAATTAATCCCGAGAATCGAGCCCGGGTCTGTATCAGACCGGTACGATAATACCACTAGACCACTAATGCTTAATATTATTTATTTTTATAAAATAAATATTAAGAAAACAAAATATGACGGCTATTTGAAATTTTAAAAATATTAGCCATTAGTAGTACTGGCCAATGAGGGAGTAAAAATTGTGAGAAAATCCTCTGTTTTATATTGGCAAATTATGGGGACACACCCTTTTTGTTAGAGACACACCCTCTTTTATTAGGGACACACTCCCATAATTTGCCATAAATAAAAGATGCCATAATTTGCCATAAATAATATAAATGCTCAATTTATTTATTTATTTTGGAGCATTTATAAATTGAGCATTTATTAGTTCTAAAAAAATTAATAATATAACTGCATAACTAATAATTATTACGTAATAACTTTAATTATATAATTTAAAAAATTTAACTTAATATAATACAATACAAAGAGTAATTTGTTAATATTACAAAATCGAAAATTAAATATTAAATGAATAGAAAGTAATTGTGATCTGACAAAAAAGAAAATAACAAAAATGAAATGTGCAGCACCAAATATGGTGACAGTCGGGCAAAAAGCAGAAACAAGTTTGATTTGTTGTAGTTAGCTGCTGTTCAGGTTAGCCCGATGTACGAAAATAAAATTAAGGAAATAGCCGTTATTATTCACAAGACTTTATATATATATATATATATATATATATTATTAATATACAAACTGTAAGCAATTTAGGCATCTTTTATTTTATTTTATTTTTTAAAAAAATAAAATTTAGGCATCTAAATTCGCTCTCTTCTCACATTTGTGCAAGAAAATATAAAATAAAAATTAACAATAAAAAATTTATGTAAAAAACTCTTTTTAAGATAGTAAAAAACTTACCGGAGTACAAGGTTGAAAGAGAAAATCCACGTAAGGGGGTGTCCCTAACAAATTTATGGCAAATTATGGCATCTTTTATTTATGGCAAATTATGGGGATGTGTCCCTAATAAAAGGGGGTGTGTCCCTAACAAAAAGGGGTGTGTCCCCATAATTTGCCTTTTATATTTCCTATTCTTAATTTCTCACTTTCTTTATTGTTTCTTTACCTTCTTCTTAATTTGCAGACTTCTTTATAATTCTTTTTGTGATTTTTGATATTATTTGGTTTCTGTATATTTTTCATACACATTTTATCTTGCCATTCCGAAATGGATGCAGGAATGAATTTAATTCTTTATAAATTATTAAATTATCCAGATATCTTTCATGGTGTTGCATTTGCATATTAACAACGTTAATATGCATATGAGATTGTTGCTACCTTTGACCTTTATTTTGGGGGAAAATATATTGATTGTGTTTTCTTCTAACAAAGAAGAGGTTGTTCAGTGTTTTTTTTAGTTCCTTTCATATTTTTCTCATTTAATCTTGGCAAATGTTTTCACAACTTTCTTTTATTAATTTGTCATTGATGATAAGAGTAATTTTAAGGAACAAAACCCAGAAAATTTCTTGATCTTTTTATTGAGCTTCTAGAGTGAGTGTGTAATACAATATTTATATATCATTTAGTTGATTATAGTTTTTCTGATTCTATCATTTAGCATTTTTTTTCATATTAATTAAAATTTGATACAACTTTTGTCAGTCATAAGTAAAGCAATTGAAAATTTTTCAAATATATATATATATATATATATATATATATATTTATTTATTTATTTATTTTTTAAAGCAAATTGAATAATTATGTTATTATTATTATTATTATTTTAAAATTTAGGTAATTCCGTATGTTATACTATGACTATTGAGTGACAAATATATTAACATTCAGTTCACTGAAGAATTCAAAGACAACAAATACAGAATAAAAAAGAAAACAAGAAAGGCAAAAAAGAGAAAATGAATTAGTCAGTCTGTCTTTTTCATGGCAGAAGGATCCTGAGCTTCATTAATGGCGGCAGATGAATGTTTGTCCTCAGCCATCTTGGACTGCATCTCGTCCATCTCCTTGAAGTACCTCTCAAACGCCCTCGGCAGAAACCGGGGAATCAGGAAACCGAAGAGATTGATGGAGAAATACGCTAGGTTTGCCACTGCTAATCCCCTTCCGAACCAGAACCAAGCCACATTCTGCAAAAAAAAATTTACATGAGAGTTATTTTTTTGTTCTTCACCGCAGTTATTGATTTTCAGATAAATTTAAAACAGATATATATATATATACAGAGTTAGTTAGTTAGTTACCTGGAAATCTGAATTTGCAGGAAGAGTTTTGTTAACCCAGACATCTTTCATCCAATCAAGGATAACGAAGATTCTCCTGGTGGTGTAAAGTAAGGGTACGAGTGCTCTAACGGGAGCAGAAAACAGAGACAGCCCGCTGATGATATTCTCCGTGAGTATTTGAAACGACAGTAGGAACAAATGAGGTGTCGCGGATCGGATGGCTTGATCATCGCCTCTAGCAAATCCGCCCAAAACGTAAGCCAACGGCAGAAACAGACCCACGGCGGTTCCGAGCATAATGTACAATCGAAACATACGACTCCCGTTGAATATTTCCCTGGATCCCATAACCCTACCATGGGATCGGAACACAAATCGGGAGAGTCCAAGTACGTAAGCAGATGTAAATGCCGGGAACAAGAGGTCGACCAGGGGAACCAAACCGCTGGCTGAGAACACCATTATAAAAGCCACCAGTTGAAGCTCAATCAACCGAAGGGATCCCATTATTCCGCCAGTTGCCGCCATTGAATCTTCTCTCGGACGCGGCAGAGGCTTCTTCCCTCCCGCTTCTTCTGATACGACAGTTTCTTCCGGCTCCGATCGCGGTGCCACAGCAAGTGTTACGCCGGACATTTTTTTTGCAGGACAAGTTTTCGATAAAATTCCTGAACGATGGAAAATCAATACTTCCGGTTTTCAACTTACGCCTCAATAATCATTCAATTCAACCTGTTACAGAAACAGGAAGCATGTAAAAAATCCAACAGTAAATCTTACAAATACAATCCAATCTTCCCCAAAACAAAATAATTAATGGCATAAACAAAAAATCAATATTGGCGATTGAATACTTACAATATTTTTCAGTAAGGGAAAGAAAGGAAATAGAAGTTATAATTAGAATTACCATGTAAGGATGGGGAAGAAGTAGCCTAATTAAGTTCAATGGAAGGCAAGGAAAGCACCGGCACTTTACACAAATTGGAGAGAAGAGTATATGACACGTGCAACTCAGAGAGCGAAAATGTATGTCATGTGTGCCACGTGGAAGACTTTGGTGCTTACGTGTGTCATATTATGCCAGAGTGGTGTCTCGTGCTTGCGGATTCGGACAAAGTTTTATTTTGGATAGAGCTTTGGGCGTCTGGAAGGTACTATTAAGTCACGTTGAATCTCTTGAAATCATTATAATATTTATTATACGAAATATAAATATTAGTATATTTAATTTTAAATATTTTTTATACCAATATTTTTAGTCTTTATCAATAAAAATGTAATTTTATTATAGTTTTTTAATTTATAATTTTGAAATAATTATAAATACGGAATTCGAAATATGATAGATGAAAAATATTATATATATATATATATATATATATTAATAGTAGTTATAAGATATTAATTAAATTGGTATAATATTAAAGAAAATATCTTCTATTGGGTGATATAAATAGAAAACGGATGGGGGTACTTGATTAACATTTTTCCACTTATTGTTTACTGCATTAACCCTAATAATTATTCAGAAAATATTAAACGAATTTTAATTAATTAAATATCATGACGAAAGAAATTAAAAGTGACCACGTTTTTTCCTTCGCCTAGATTCATAGTACATTTTTAAAGACTTAATTAATTTATTTTTATAATTCATAAATAAGATGGTTTAAAATTAAATAATACAATTAAATTTTCTTGAAATGAGAAATTCACGAATTTCATGAGTATATAAAAATGTATTATTTAGCCCCTTATCCTATTCCAAATTTCAACGTCCCAAGATTCTAATAAAACATTCCTTATGGAAAAAAAAAGGAAAAAACTTCATAAATTCTTCATTTATTTCCACCATGCGATTTTTCTTCTTCTTCTCTTTTTTTTTTATCCAACCCCAATTTTTACATTTTCTACTGACTCAAACTACTTTCATTTTTAGGTACGTGACATCATGACCAATTGAACTATTTTGACCATCAATTTCTCCACAAAATTCTTTGTATTATACAATAATATTGTGAATTATGTATTTTAAATCGAAATTATTGATAAAAATGTTACACGAATTTAATTGAGACATATTAGTAATTTATTATTGTTATTTGTTTGAAGGACAAATTGGGGCGTGACCATCGTGAAGTAGTAGAGTGTAGAGAGCTAGCTATAGAGAGTCCGGCAAATTTTTTGCGCCAGTGATTTGTCGCGCCATTCTGACACAACTCTTGTGTTCTGCAACTGAAAGCAATGGCAAAGGTACGAAATATAACCGTCTCTTCGTTTCCAGGAAACTCCCAAGAGCTATAAATGTTGGTATCAATTAATTTTTAGTTTCAGTATATATCAATCATTTCTTAGTTTTCCTTCTTTTTTTTGCTCTGTTTTCCGTCTATAGAGATATACAGTAAAAAAGTCGGTTCGGTTCGGTTCGGTTCTAAACTAGATTACTCTTTCCTTGTAATGATGATATGTGAAATTTCATGATATGATTCGCGGTTCTTCTTCATCTTATTTTCATTTTTGTGTTTGGAACATTTTGGACAGGGATGGAACGAGAGGGAGGAGAAGAAAGGAAGGTTAGCAGAAATGGAATCATACAAGGAGGAAAGCAGGTTGATCGCTTGGAAATGAATAGTAAAGCCAGTGGAGATATTTTTCTGCGCGTTTATATTCATTGCAGTGGTTGTGAGGAAACAGTAGTTAAATGTCTACGAGGATTTGATGGTAATCAAACGTTTCTCAAGTAGTTCATTCGTAGCCGTTTCAGAAAGCAATTGTTCGTTGTTTATTAACTGATGAGAGCATTTTGATTTTATATTTTGTTTTTTATTGAACATTAGGGGTTGAAGATGTCCATGTTGATGCAAACAACAATTTAGTGATTATCAAAGGGAAGAAGGCTAATCCAATAAAGATTGTTGAAAGGCTCCGGAAGAAAAGTAACAAGCATGTTGATTTGATCTTCCCTAGAAATCCAAAAATCGAAGAGAAGAAGGAAGAGAAAAAGAAAGAGGTAGATCTATTCATTTTCGAACACCATTGGCAATGGATTTTCATTTTCAGAACATGAGACTAATTAAACATTGTTGCATTTTTTTAAGCTTCCTGTGATTGATGTTTTACTGAAGACTTATCTATATTGTCCACGTTGTGCTGAAGATATTGAGAGTGTAATACGTAAGATGAAAGGTATAATATTACATATATATATATATATATATATATATATATATATATATATATATATATATATATATATTATATATATATATATATATATATTGCACATTTAAATTTAGCTTCTGTTACTTCAATGGTTAAATTAAGCGATAAATTCTTATTGTTTTATAGGCCTCTTTTCCCAAAATTTTTCCACCCCCATTACTGGCAGAAGTTATTGTATTCTATGAAACTTTGAGTTTCTGTGATCTGATTGTAGTTAAATTAATCTTGTGTATCTGCAATGGGAACTCTGAAATCTGAAAATGTTCTGATTAAAACTTTTGGATGTACAGGAGTGTCAGCAGTGCAGGCGGACATGGGAAAAAACCTTGTGGCTGTAAAAGGAGCAATTGAACCAGAAAAGCTGTTGGGTTTTGTCAGGAAAAAGACTAGGAAATCTGTGGAGATTGTGACGATTGTGAAACAGGGTCAGAAGGATATTAAGGATAATAATAACAACAACAGCAGCAACAACAACAACAATAATAATAATAATAAGAAGGCGAATGAAAAACAAGGTGATCAAAATTGCTCCAAGGATTTCAACAGCATATATCATTCTGAACTTGTCTATGCGCCTCAACTCTTCAGCGACGAAGATCCGAATTCTTGCTGCATAATATGAGAAGCTACTGTTACTTGAAGGCAAATAAGGATGGAAAATTTCACATAACTCTTCTGGTGATCCTTTTTCCAGCCTATTTTCATCTTCCATTTGAGATATTATGACTTTGTTTGGAAACGTTTACAGCCCTTATATCTTACTTCTATCTGAAATTTTATAGTTATTGCCAATATTCATACAACTTGTGTGCATGTTTGAGTTACTTTTAACTTTTTCAGAATGCCCCAATTCAGCAAAAATTAAGAGGTATGATAATTCAAATGATTCTCAGTTATCAGTTCATTTGTTTCCCATATTCAATTTGCTTTTCAGTTAAAATTTTACAATTATCATGGATGATTCGTGAAGCTTTTGTAACATTTTTGTTAGAGAATTATTTCTCATTATTACATTAAAATTTCATTTGTAATGATGCATTTAATATATATCATAAATATTCTTTATTTTTTATTTCACATATTATTTGTATGATACAATTATTATTTTTTCTTAATAATAAGTATTTAAATTCATAAACTTTTAATTATAAATTATTATTGTTTTGATTTTTTTTAATTAAACATTTTTACATGACTTATAAGTGAAATATTGTGAGCTATATTTTAGCTGGTTTAATCTTGTGCATTTTTTCCATGATTTCTCCTAAATTAATATAAATACAATAAATTTTTTTTGTCTTAGTATTAAAATAATAAAAAATTAACTTATGGCTTCATTCCCATCCCTCTCCTCTTTATCCGCATATTTGTCTCCATTTTTCTCTTCCCTTTTCTTCTCTAACCAGTCACGGCTCAGGTCCGATATTTTTTTCCCTTCTTTTTTCTCCATTATCGCCGCCTCATTCTCCTTTCTTCCTCCATTTTCTTCCCTACCTTTTGCCCTCTTCTTTTTTACTGCTACAACCCTTACAACAGGAAAGCCGTCGCAAAATTTAAGGGGACGGCGGAGCAAAAAGGAAGAGGAAAGGAGCCAACAGAATTAGTGTATTTCTTTGGACAAATGGCTGACGTTTTTGACTTAATCGTTGATTTCAAAATTGGAAATTTTTAACTTGTGGAAATTCATAAATTTTTTTAATATATTTTTGGATTAACAGCAATGTGGCTTGCTGCGACATTGTTAAAAGAGTCAGGCTTTTGTTGAGAAAAGAAACGACATTGAGGTGAAATTTCATTATCATTTTATTTTAATCAAATTATACCATTCTAACACATTAAAAAATTAATCAAAATAATAAAAATTTTAAAATACTTCCAACAATATTATTTTAACTATTAAAATTTCAATTTTAAATATTTAAAGTTAATATCAAAATAATTATTTTGATTTTTCAAACAAATATTGTTTAATAATGTTAAATATGGACATTAATGTATTGATAAATAAATAATTTAATGTGAAATTATAATGGTGGGAGCTGTCGTAGAAGAATCTAGAACGTTTTTCTTTCTTATAATTTTCAGTACATAATAAAACTCCTACATTTATGACGCCAAAATTTAGTAAGTCAAATAGGTTAGTATAATAATAATAATTAATAAATGGTATATCCCGGCACACAGCCAGCTACCTCGATAAGCACCCACAACGTTAAAATCACCACCCACTCATATTGCGCCACGTAGGTCAGGACCACTTGGTCAAATCTTGCCTGAAGCTATCCCCCTCTCTTCCCTTTTCTGAAACTCCCCAATATTCACTTCAACGGATTCTTCCACGTGTCCAAAACCCCTCCCGCCTCGTAAAATCTATCCGTTAAAAGTTAAAACTCCCTCTCTTTCTCTCTCTTCCCCCTCTCTCTCTTCCGCCTTTCTCTGCTACGACTACATTGAAGAAGAAGGAAAAGAAAGGAAAATTATTCGAGGAAAGGGGGAAAAAATAATTTGTTAGATTTTATTTTCTTTTAGTATTATTATTTTTAAAAAATTTCTTTTGTTTCTTTAGTGATTTTTTCGATTTTTCGATTTTTTTTTATAGAAAAATTATAATAATTATTTTTTGAAAATGGGGAAGCTATTATGCGACTCAACTACTTCATCGCCGGTGATTCCTTGGAAAGATCCGACCTCCACGCCGACGGTGGATCTAGTTGACCCTGCCTTCACAGCAACTACGTCGTGGGATGACGTATCGGGTTTAGAAGAGCAGCAGAAGAGGCATTTGACAAGGCTGCATGCCAAAGGGGTGTTATGGAAGCATCCCGAGGATCAGAAGACGTCACTGGTATTTAGGCTGAGCCATGGCGGCGAGGTCGAGTCTGACGGTAACTGCCTTTTTACGGCATCGAGGAAAGCTATGGGTTCGATTTTGACGGCGAGAGAGTTGAGGAGGTGGACGGTCAGGAGGTTCATGGAAGATTTTGGATCCGCCAGTGAAGAGGAAAAGGCACTGATTGGATTGGCGATTAAGCATATGTATTCTCCAGATCTGAGTTCAGGATGGGGGATCCATGTGGTCCAGGAGGTTAAGTTGTTGGCTAAGAAAGAAGATCGATTGGCTCTTGATTCGGCCATTAATGAGCTGCTTCAGCTTGGAATGCAGAGGTAGCTTCTTGTTTCTTGCTAGATCTACTTTGCCCATTTACAGAGTCTTTTTAGTTTCTTTGTTTTTGTTGCTCCTCACTGTTTTCCATTTTGAGGAAATAAATCACATTTGCAAATCTGAAAATTTGGACTATTTTATGTGTTTTTCGGAAATTTCCTGGATTTTCCCCTTGCTGTAGAATCAAAGAATATTTCTCTGTTTGCTTGGTAGCAGGTTTATGTGAAAGTACAACTCAAGTAAAAGCTGTACCGGAAAACTAATTTTCATTTGGATCTGTAAAATGTCTCTGTATAGGAAATGTTTGCTTGACTGGATATGGGGATGAAAAAAGAAATGTTTGCTTGACTGGATATGGGGATGAAAAAAGAAATGAAATCTTTGTATTGGATCTGTAAAATGTCTCTGTATTGGAAAGCTTGCTTGTCTGTTGACCTTTTTTTGTCCAGAATGAAATCTTTGAAATGAATAAGCACTTGAGAAGAGTGAAAAAGGAAGGCTAAGGGATGGATAATGGCATGACACACACATGACTTTTCTGTATATTATTTCTTGTTCTGCTGTCTATTGGTGTAGTTTGTATCCATGTGTGCTTGTATTTTTGATTCTACATTTCTTATTGACAATTGAAGAGAATCAGCTGCGGAATCTATTTACAAAGAGAGATGTATAGCTGTGGATAGTGGTTCAAGTTGGGCCAAGTACATGTCAATCTCTGGTTCCCCTGATGATGAATATGATATCATCACTTTGCAGTATACTGAGGAAGGATTGTTAACTATTGATGAGAACAGAGATGGTCGTGCAGCTGCCTTCGGAGATGACATTGCCATAGAATGTCTGGCAACAGAGTTCAAAAGAGAGATCTTTGTGGTAAGAGGTTTCTTTTTGCCTGTATACCTTTAGATGCGTGACTTTAATGAACTGGCCTTTCTGCATTATTCTAATTAATTGTTTGTTTGTTGGATTTTCAATATCCTGTTGGAATGTAGGATAATGATTTACTGATCATTGTTAATTCATGTCTTAACAAAACTCTTCAATCTGAGATTTCTATCATCCGAAGTTTAAATCTTTTTGATACTATGAAAACAATTCATCTTCTAAAAAGAGGAATTGTGAAAACGGTAATCATCTGAAAATAACCTATTTGGAATTATGTCTGAAAAAGTTCTCTCTAATTTTCTCTCTTTTTTCCAGTCTTTCTTTTACTATATGATGGATAAAAAGAGGAAAAGCATACACTACTAGCTCCTTGCAACATATAATTTGCTTGCCAACTTTTTTATCATTTCTTCCAGTTTCATAAAATGTCTGTAATCTCTGGTGTGATAACTAACACTTGGTTGCATCACCTTATTATGGCCATGCATGGCATGTGTGACAGACATTTTGTTTTCATTGATCAACACTTGGTGACAAGGCCATCTAGGATTACTAGTGCAATGTGCAATGTGCAATATGCAATATGCAATATGCGAGTAATCTGGAAAGTTGTATTTCTTTAAACATATGCGTAAACCCTGGATTACTTACTGATCTACCATCATTAATTATTTCTAGAGATAGTATTATCATTGTACGGAGGTTTTCCCATTATTAACGAGAATTTTACCATTTCTGTCCTGCGAACTTAACAACTGATTTCATTCCCTTTAAAATAACGTTGTAAACCACACATTTGATGAACTATTTGCAGGTGCAAGCACATGGATCAGATGCAATGGTTGACGAAGATAACTGTGTTTTCTTCTTACCACATCGTCCAAGAAGTGAAATATGTGAACCACCGTTCTTTCTTTTCATGAAGGGAACAGGTGTGTTAATTTCTTCCATCTCCTTGTATGATCCTGTATTTCTCCTTTAGTTAGAAATCAGCCTCTTCCTTTGTTTCGAGAAACACAATCCTTTGTCTGGGTTTCATACAATGGTATGTCTGGCATTCGCAGGATGGTGTGGTGCTGGTGCTGATCACTATGAGCCTCTCATTGCTCTTCCTTCTCCAGTTGTCTCCCAGGAGAAGGTTGCTCTGGTTCTTTAGACTTGGAAATTTTGTGTCCGAGAGAGAGTTAGGATTAATTAAAAAAAGATTTTTCAGTACTTGGTGGAAATCATCTGTGATATTATTCGCAATTTTTTCTAGGATATAGGCGGAGAGAGAACATTCCTTGCTCGTTTTCTATTAATTGTCGACAGATTTTAGAGTTGGGAAGAGCGAAAAGAGAGTGTGCAAGCTAGGCGGCCATTCAATTTTGTGTTTTAACATCATATCTAAGAGCTGGTCAGTTTCTGACCCCTTGTGTATTAGCAGGTACCTGTGCCTGCATTTGAGAGAGGTTCTCTGGTAATTTGGTAATTGTTTTCCGGCATTTGTTTTGTTTTGTTTTGTTGTTGAGGATGAGGGGTTTCTTCGGGTGTAGTTCTCATTTCTTGGTGCTGTTCATTAAAGTTGCAAGAACAGTACCACCATTTGTTGTATTCCCTGTTGGAGATGAATTCATTTTTTAGAGCTAGAAGGAATTTTTTTTTTCTTTTTTCCATTTTAGTATTCTTGATGCTTGACCTATGCTATGGGAATCCTTTTGTCTCCCTCAAGAACTGGGGTCTGAGTAAAGAACCACCCCGACAATGGATTCTCTCCTTCTTTCTCCCCTGGGCAGCGGAAACAGAAACAGTAAAGACAAAATGACTGCAATCCAAAATCCCAGTTCCTGGTAACGTATTGGATTTCCGTCCTTGGGGTATGTTGACACTTCAATCAAAGGTACAATCCCATTTGACACATTGCACGTCGATGGAAGATGCTGTTTTGAAGCATTGAATTTGAGACGGAGTTTGCAAATGCGTCCTTCTTCCGGAACCACACAGCAAGAAGGAAACTCCCAAAGGTGAACCAATGTTAGTAAGGATCAAGAATATCAAATTACTTTATTATTTTTATTCTTTTACTTACAATTTTATTTGGGTTGGAAGTATTGGACGAAAATATATTTATATGAACTTTCTCATTATTTCCTTGGCAGAAGTTATGAAGGAAATAAATGGAGAAGTTTAAAATTATTGTTTCTGATTAATTTAATTCTAATTATAAAAAATACTTAAATTTTAACTTTTTACATAATTGCTTAAACCTGAGTCAGGACTAGAGGAACTGAATTCCCCATTGGGAATAATAATAGCTTTTCCTTGTAATTTCAGAAGACAAAACAAAATCACAAATGAAAAAGTTTCTCCCTTTTTTTTTTTTTTTCCTTTTAAACGTATTGCAAAAGTGAGTAATTGCTTTTCCTCAGTTGGGAATTGTTAAATAGAAAGCTACATTCCCTGAAACTTCACGACCTTCCACTTTTACTTCTTCACGTTTGCTTTGATTTGCATATTATATATATATATATATTATATTATATATATATATAATGCAAAAGTTTAAACTTTTGTTGCCCTTTCCTTTGTCTACCAATTTTTTTTTTTGGTTCAACTGTTCTCTTTTCTTCCCCATTTATTTATCTGTGGGCTGAGTGGAAGGAATTAGTCAAAAATGTTCTTTACTTTCCAGCAGCCAAAGATATTTGTTCACTCTATTTAGAAATCCTCCCTTGTGAACATCACATTATTGGTACACATTCTAGTCGTGAATCCGGTCAAAATGTATTATAAATAATTTAATAATATTATTTATTTTAATCTATTTTAAATAAATCTTACAGAATTTAAAATTCTTCTTTATTAAATAAAAAATTTTAAACTCTATTTAATAACAGCTAACAAATTTTCCATTAACATGAAATTTTGGTTACAATAATATGAAAGTAATTTTTCCGTCCAAAATTTAAACACACGTGCCGCTACACTTATTGTGGAGTACACACTTGAAAAAACAGCTTTGCCAAAAGTTATACATTTAAGTCATAATCATCAGAAAGCAAAATTAAATTGCCCTAACTCAAGATAGCGACTTCTTCTCTCTTCCAATGGAACTTGCTTTACCTAAAGCTTAATTATTATTTCCCTAATTATATACATCAAATGTCAGGACCGGACCAGCTAGCATTAATGAAATCTTGGTAAAGTTATAACAGTTACCATAAAATCTTGATTTTTCACGTGTTGTCTTTTTTTTTTGGTTTTTGTTTGTTTTAGTACTAGTAAGATATTTTCTTAAAGTTGCCCGATGAGTGATGTTTTAGTACCAGTAAGATATTTTCTTCCACATTTTTCACTTTATTGCTACATACATATTTTAAAGATTGAGTAAAGTTTCTTGTCTCAAATTTTACATAGAAAGAAATTGTTTTGTGAATTTGATTCATTTGTGAATATATATATATATATAATAACAAGAATGAAGAATATAATTTAATACATTTTATTACATACTCTAAAAGTTTAAATTGATAAAGAATGATCATATTTATATTCTTAAGACACTCTCTCATGGTGTGAAACAAATTACAGATTTTTTTTACAATATTTAGTGAACAATAATTAATAAATAGAAACAGTATAAAAATAAATTACAGATTTTCTTAACAAAATCTAATACATGACAGTATAGAGTTCGAGGATAAAACCTTTCTTAGTTGAGCACAAAGTGTGGCAGCCAAGGATCTAATACAATAATAATAATAAACAACTAAATAGGCAAAAGTTATAAGTAGGATTATAGGGTAAACAAAAGCAAATGGTTAGGCAAGCATATTATTATACACATTTAGCAGCGCCTGCCATGCTTTTTGCATAAACTTTTTTCAAAGCAGCATGTGACGATTAAACCCCACCCATGCACCCTTTTTACCGCACTTATTGTATCTCTCTCTCTCTCTCTCTCTCACTCTCTCTATATATATATAACACTCTTTGCCCTTTCTCTAACTTCTGTAATTCTTCTTCTTCTTCTCCTAACTTCAGCTAGCTAGCTAGTCTTGATTGATCCAAAACAAATATATATATATATATATTATGGATTCAATCAAAGCACAAAAGTTTCAAGCCATGAAAACCTACAAGAAAGCTCATAAGTTTGTGTACAATTTTGTTGTTTACACTCTAACAGCATTTTTATCTTCCCTGTTTTATTTGTATATGTTTTGTTTCCCGTCCATGAGGCAGTATTTTCTTTTTGATTTTCTGCCTAACATTTATTCTTTCCTTTTGAGACCTAAATTCTTGTTTTTACTTGGAAATACCATTGTTATTATACTCTTTCTTGGAGAATCTTCTTCTAATGCGGGTTCATCATCATCATCATCCCCTGCTACTGAGATTTATGATGAGTATATGGAGATCAGAAGGCGAAACAACGACCTAATCAGAATGCGACACGTGGCAGTAGTTGATCATGATGCATGCAAGAAGAAAGATTGTAAGAATGTTATTAATATTGAAGAGATGAATAGTAATGATATTAATAAGAAGAAGAAGGAAAAGATGAGTACTAGAACGGTAATTAGGAAAAATTGTAGTTTGAACGATATTAATAAGAGTATTGAAGAAAGGAAAAAGAAAAAAGAAATGTCTATGGCCATGGTCATGGCTGGTCGAGGTCTTGGGAGGCCTCGATCAACTCTTGAACGTAGTGAAAAGAAGAAACAAAACGACAACCCTTCTATAGGTAATGATAATGATAATAATAATGATAATTATCGTTGTAATATTGATATACGATCTCCTCCTAATCAAGAGGAGGAGATTGTAGAAGAAATGTCGACAAGTCATGGCCATGGCCTCACTAGGCTGCAGTCCCTTGGGAGATTAGATATGCACGAGAACCACAAGAAGGAGATAATCAATAGGAGGGATATTATAATGTCTCGAGAAGATAAGAGAAAAGTCATAGAAAAATCAATGGATGAATTGAATCGAAGAGTGGAAGACTTTATTGCAAGAGTGAACAGACAAAGGTTGATCGAAGCTAAAGAACTCGAACTCGAACTCGAACTCAATTCTAGTGTTGAATATTGATAGATATAATATGTATACACAATTACTACCATGGATTTTTATTAGGGTTCATTATGTAACAAAGAGCATCATCATCCGTGGTGGAAAAATTAACCTAATTTTGTCAACTAAGTACGTATATATACTCCCCAGGTGGTTTAGCTTGGAGGTTTTGTAGTAAGTAAATCAAGAAATTAAATTAATCATGGTTTGGACATTGAAGAACTTATTGCAGCTCCCATCTTATATTTCTTTTTTACAAAAAAAAAAAAATATATATATATATACACATGCATTTCTGTTGATTGATGTAACTGAAAATGCAATAGGAAACTAGAAATATGTGTATATATATAAATATATATATATATTGCATGGATATGGAAAGATCGAGGATGGAGTGGGATACTGACTGTTCACCAAAAGCTAAAAATTGAAAAGGAAAAAGGAGAATGTTTCAGGTCCATAGTGGTACGTGATTCCCCGGCTGCATGTTTTTTTTTTTTTTTTTTTTTGACTTTTCGGACACGAATGGCTGATAATCTTTCCTTAATATTGAAGAAAATATATGCCCATGATTCACCCATATCCGTACTGATATTTTACCCATAATGGACAACAATCTCCTTAATATTTTTCTTTACACTTTTTTTTTAAAAAAAAATAAAAAATAAAAATATTAATTATAATGGTGATTTATAGACCGAATCTTAGACAATTATATAAGAAAAAGTCATACAATTGACTACCACATTTTCTTTAAAAGGAAAAAAATAAACCAGAATCTTTTTTGGCTTTTTGAATGTGGTTTTGGGCTCTGAGAGGAGCCCAATGAAGATTGGTGGGCCAGTAGTTCTAGATACAAATGGGCTTTTCAATCAACTGTAGAAAATCATTTTTTAATAAAAAATCAAATTTTCTTTAAAAAAAAAAGAAAATCAAAATAATGTATTAATATATATATATATATATATATATATATATAGTTAAATTAGTATTAGGTCATAAGTGAAATATAATAAAAGCAAATATACCTTATAGCAATAACATGGAATGAAAATGCCAAATTCTAAAAGAATTCAAGGGACTAATTTTGAAATAAAAGAACTCAAGGGATCTGAAAGTAAAATATAAATATTTGGGACATTGACTATTTAGAGATATAGAACACACCAAAATTGGTTCATTGAAATATACAAAATTTAAGTATCTTTTAATTAAAATTATATACATATTACAAGTGTTGTATAGATTTATCATATAAAAATCATGTATAATGCTAGATATTAAAGAATAAAATCATCGAGATTTAGACTTAGAAAGTAGGTAGGAATCATTGTCTAACATATGATTTTGATTGTCACATGTCTTAGGGAAATTAGGGGATCCCAATTTCAGTAGGCTACCAAGCATACGGTATATTCCAATTGCACATTTCTCCGGTGTCTAAAGCAGAATTTTTATATAGGAAGGAATTAATGGTGGGCTGTTGTTTTGGGGTGCTCGCAAAGCCAAAATCGAACTACAACAGCCTTTCGGAGATCTCAAGGGACTAACCCCTCGACAATTCCGAAGTCTTCTTGTCTTTTTCAGCTCTTAACCCTTTCCATTCATTTCCGTCCCTTAATTTTTTAGTTTATTCTCTTAATTATATGTTCTTCTTTCTCTAATTCACTTCATTTTAATTTGAGTTTGTTCTTAGTTGAATCAAAAAATCTTGTTTTGGCCGAAGTTAGATACATTTTTTTTTTTCTGTTGTGATATCTGAGAAAGAAAAGAAAAGATACTGATTGAAAGATACATTGAGAAAACAAAAAAGGGATTTTTCAAGAAATGGCGGCTCTTTCTTCTTCTGCTCGTGTTTCATCGTCTCCTTGTTCGAATTCTTCTTCAATTGGGATTCATCAAAATAGATGGATGGCTTTGTCTTCTCCAGTTCATCCCAGAAAAATTGGGCCCAAATTGTTTTCTTTACAGTTGAAGAAGAATAATACATATCCGAATGTTGTCTGCATGCAGGATGGTAGCTTTCTCCTTCCATTCTATTCTAATCTTATTTAGATGTTTTCCCTTTTCTCCCACTTCCCCTGTTTTTACGTATTTATTTATCTGTGTGTTTGGATATTTTACTTCGTCCCTGGAATTTTTTTTAACAAGCTTGTTCAACTAATTGTCCTGATTTTAATGAATTTGATCTAAAAGAATAGTTATTTGACAATTTTTATTAGGTATCTCGGGAGGGTAGTTTTTTTGCTCCGCTCCTAATTATTGCTTAGGAATAAAATAAAATAAAATAAAAAAATCTGGAAATGGCTGTGTTCTTGTGTTTTTACAGAGTTGTTTCTCACATTTCTGGCTGTTGAATAGTTTTCTTTTAGAGCAAAAGATGAAAAGTTACTATGGTGGATTCAGAAATTACCCCCTTTTTTTTTTCCCTATTGAGGGGAGGGGAATTCTTGGTCTAATTTTCTTGAGACTTTTTAAGTTTGTTGCTTATCTATTGTAGTTCTGCCTGAATGTGGTGCTTAAGTATTAGGTACGGGGATCCTCAGCCTATTTACCTATTTCTTGTGAATGTTGTGGTTAAAGTATCTTAAATTCTTTGCCTTTTATTCATTTCCCCTCAACTAATGTGCATCTAGGGAATTTCCTTTCTGGATTTTGGGTTTCCTTCTTGGATTTCTTGTCTGAATGCCGATATGGTATAGGTGCTGTTGCTGCTTCCATCCCCCCAGTTGCTAATGAAGCTACTCTCAAGAAATTGAAAGATGGATTGACTCCTCCTACTGTCCCAGAAGAGAGCAATGTTGTAACCAGTTTTGATATTAGTAAAGAGAAATCCACTGTCACTATCACTGTTGTTGGTGCCTCAGGAGACCTTGCTAAAAAGAAAATATTTCCAGCACTTTTTGCTCTATATTATGAGGGTTGCCTACCTGAGGTCTGTAACTTTTCTATCATGTCAGTTACTATAATCAATATGTATGATGCCTAATCATCTGCCTCACTTTGTTATACTTTTTCATGAAGAGTAAATCTTAAATGCGTAACTGTTGATTTCTTCTCTCATTGCAGCACTTCACTGTCTTTGGTTATGCAAGGAGTAAGATGAGCGATGAAGAGCTTAGAAATATGGTTAGCAGAACACTTACTTGCAGGATTGACAAGAGGTGATCATCACTTTATTGACTGTTTGATGTGCCAAATTAGTCACATTCTCATCCCCTTCAGTCTCCGCCCTGCCATAATATAGTTTCCCTGTTCTTGTATTTTTTATCCAACTGTGGTTCTACAATAGATCTTTTTTTTGTTGTTGTTTTTTACATGTTCTGTTTTGTTTAGTCTTGAAAATACATTTTGTCCTTTTGATTACCAGGGAAAATTGTGGTGAAAAGATGGACGAGTTCCTAAAAAGATGTTTTTACCATTCTGGCCAATACGATTCCCTGGAGCATTTCACAGAACTTGATAAAATGCTCAAGCAACATGAGGTAATCAATTATTTAGTGCTTTGGTTATTATATGAAGGGCATAATCTGATGAGGGGGTTTCAAGTCATGTTTTTTATTCAGTTTATAATGGTGTCTTCAATACTAGGGAATGAAACATCGGCAGAAGGTTGAAATCTTGCTAGTCTGTGTTTTGTTAGACACCTGAAGTGAGATTGTCTCTATCTTGAAAAGTACTCACTTAGATTTGCATAGTTCCAGTACAAATACTTTCAGTAAATCTCTTTATTGTTCCAAAATTTTATGCCTTCATTTCCTTTTTGCCATTTTGCTTTCTGAATAGGGTTTTAAGAATGAGGTTTGTTTTTGGTTTCTCGTGACTTTGACTATAAATGGTAACTGATCTCGAGTCTAAAGTCTCCAGGAAAAGGTAAATATGTACTTAGCACATGCTCTCTTCTCCTAAGTACTCCAATTTACTTTAATTGTTTCAGTTGGAATTCTTCCTGCATTTATGTGGTCTTTCTGTTTATTTTCTTTTAATCTCTTGAATTTCACATTAAGGTAATTGCAGTGAGGTGCTTGTCTAATTTTGTTCCAGTTTTGACCATGACTTATTTTATTGTAGGGCGGAAGAGTTTCTAATCGTCTTTTCTACTTATCTATCCCACCAAATATCTTTGTTGACGCGGTAAGATGTGCGAGCTCATCTGCTTCTTCAGCAAATGGCTGGACTCGTGTCATTGTTGAGAAACCCTTTGGGCGCGATTCTGAATCTTCAGCTGCTTTGACTGGAGCTCTGAAGCAGTACTTGAAGGAGGATCAGATTTTTAGGTGCTTCTTTATAAAAAATGATTATCTTTATCATATTTGAATAAATTACCTATTATCTCATTATAGGTTTCTAATCCCTGGTGATCACTGTTCAACAGGATAGATCACTACCTAGGAAAGGAGCTAGTAGAAAATCTATCCGTCCTTCGCTTTTCGAACCTCATCTTTGAACCCTTGTGGTCAAGGCAGTATATCAGAAATGTACAGTTGATATTCTCCGAGGATTTTGGCACGGAAGGGCGTGGAGGGTACATCATCTCTCTCTCCTTGTACATATTACATATTACATATTATGTTAGCTTGCTTAGCTTAAGTAGTTAATTTTTCTGAACGTCTTACTTGGGGGGTAACAGTTACTTCGACAACTATGGAATAATCAGAGATATAATGCAAAACCATCTGCTGCAAATATTAGCACTGTTTGCCATGGAAACACCTGTGAGTTTAGATGCAGAAGATATTAGGAACGAGAAGGTATTGGCTTCATCGGATTGATGTATGAGTCCATGTTTCTTTCTGGTATTACGCTCATTTTCCAACTTGTGCCATGCATTCCAGGTGAAAGTTTTGCGTTCCATGAGACCTTTAAAGCTTGATGATGTGGTCATAGGGCAGTATAAAAGTCAGACAAGAGGAGGTGTTACATACCCTGGATATACCGATGACAAGACAGTACCGAATGACAGCCTAACCCCGACATTTGCTGCTGCCGCCCTTTTTATAGACAATGCAAGATGGGATGGGGTGCCTTTTCTAATGAAAGCAGGGAAAGCTCTGCATAACAGGAGGTACGTCATACGAGTTATCTACTTGTAATATATGTGTTTGGTTAATGTTTTTTGTTTTTGGCTTGTACTTATGATTAGGACGGAGATAAGAGTTCAGTTTAGGCATGTCCCTGGCAATTTATATAATCGAAACTTTGGGACAGACCTTGACCAAGCAACGAACGAGCTAGTTATCCGTGTTCAACCTGATGAAGCTATTTATCTGAAGATCAACAACAAGGTCCCTGGTCTCGGAATGAGATTAGATCGAAGCAATCTCAATCTTCTATACGCTGCAAGGTAGGTTACAAGTTTTTAATTTTGCGAGTTGAACTTAGAATTTGATCATTATTATTTTGTAGAATGTTCAAAACCAATTCATGTGTTTGTGGTTGTAGATACTCGAAGGAGATCCCGGATGCATACGAGAGACTGCTTCTTGATGCTATAGAAGGTGAAAGAAGGCTTTTCATCAGAAGTGATGAACTTGATGCTGCATGGTCACTCTTCACTCCTGTACTCAAACAACTCGAGTTAAATAAAACTCTCCCTGAATACTATCCCTACGGTAGTCGAGGTCCCATCGGTGCTCATTATCTTGCTGCTACATATAACGTACGATGGGGCGACATTGGCGCAGACGAATGAATAACTACCCTTTTCTTTTGCTTTAGCAAAATTACATAATATATATATACATATATGTGTACGTGTAGAAGGCCGTGGTTTGGGCTTAGTCTTAACCTTTTGTCCATTACTTTGGGCTATTATTTTGGACAAACTACCGGATTTTTTACCATTTCATTTAAAAACAAAAGGAAGAAGAAGTCAAATTTGATTTTAGATTAGGATTAGGATTAAATGAGTAATTATGAAGAAAAATAGCAATTGAATGAGTCAGAAAACGACATGCAGAAATTTGTCGTTGTCATCCTATCTTATCTTATGTGACTACCGCCCTCCTGGCTCCTTCGTGGGAAAATAAACCACGCACACATATATTGTTTTCTTTGATAAGTTTTAGTGTTACCTCAATTATTTGCTTATTTGTTTTTATTATGGAATCGGTGACTCAAATGATCAATATATATATATATATATATATATATATATAGAGCTAGAATTTTTGAAAATTGATTTGACCATTGGATTAGTCTAATAAAAAGGAGAATAAAATATATTAAAGAGATAAAGAAAGACTTGTTAGAAAATCCCCTAACCTCATCAAAAGAGACAAAAGGGGAAAAAAAAAAAGAGAGATTCTTAATTTCTTTAACAAAAATAACTTAGTTAATCATGGTTAATTTAGGCTCTAATTGGACAAAAAGAAAAATATCCTCATGTAATAATTTGCATTTGGAGAATATTTATCTTCTTAGATACACACTTTATTTGACTTTTGATTTGACTATGATATCATGGTCAAACATTTCCACTCAAAGCTGTTCGCCAGCTCTAAATTTTAAACAAAACAAATTTTTTTTAGATCATTAGTTATATTTACAATGTTTAATTTCTCCACTAAGTAACCATCTTTTTCTATTTCTTTACAAATTTTTTTAGTTTTCACTGTTTTAGAATTGTACTTGTAATTTGAATATTTGTTGATATTCAAATATTGTAAGAGAGAAATCGCGATTTTTGTGGCAAAATCTTCTACTTTACGGGTAACATAATTTATTATAAGTTATCATCATATCATGCATGTTCCACAAACTGTCCGTTTCTTGTTATTGTAATAACATTATTTGATTCCTTTCCTTTTTTTTTTCTTGTTCTACATGATAAGTTTGACATGCGTAGGTATCATCATAATAAACACTAATATTAATCTCTGCTAATAATATTTTCTGTATCTATGTGTATAGAAATTTTATTTTTTTTTTCTGAAAAGATTGAACCCTAATTAATCTCATAATTAAGGCTTAAGTGAACAACTATTTTCAATGGATAAATAGTTAATTCATTTTTTTAAAAAAACCAAAAATAATGTAAACTATAGACAAAAGGAGAAAAAAAAAAGAAGAAGAAGAAGAAAGGATTAGAACATAAATAAATAAATAAATAAACAATGAAAATATAGAAATAAAATGTTGTGAAAGGAATAATCATAAAGTATTATTAAAAATTTAATAATTTACGAACAAATCCACAAAAAGAAAGAAGACAAATCTATAAATAATATATATATTGGTTGGAAACTATATATAATTTGAGAGAGGAAGGATTGAGTGACTTAGTAAGCTATAACTAATGAATTGTTGATTGATTAAGGTTTTACACTGCTTTTGAACCAAGAGTTCTTCTTCCTTTCTCTCTCCTCTCTCTCTCTCTCCCTATGTATATATATATGATAAAAATCTTTGAATTGAAGTGAAGATTGGGTGATATGTCAACTACTAGCTTTTAAAAGGGTCCCTCTTTTGTCTCCACCATGGCTAACAAAATTTACAAGCCATACAAGCACCGATCATCATGCCCACCAACCAATTATTATCATCTCTCTCTCTCTCTCTCTCTCTCTCTCTCTCAACCAACAACGAACTCAATCACGCATTCACTACTTCTACAATTATATATATATGTATGTCTTCTTATTCTTCATCCTCATCAACAAATAGGGCCATTTTTTCTTCATCTTTTTTTCTTTTATATATATATATACTAATTTTGAAATTTGGAAAGAGACCTGATGGGAATTTCCATTTCAAAGTTTGTCAAACTTTAGAATTTTCATAATATTTCCACTTATATGACTTTCCTTTCCGTTCTCATTATTGAGTCTCAATATGAGTAATAATTTAATTTTTTCTTTTATAAAATAAAAAAAATTTGTGACACAAATATATATATATATATATAAATAATATTTGATACCGTTACTAATATTGCAACTAACAAATATGGGTATGAATGAAGAAAGGGTATTGGCTGTTTCCCACCTCTTGGTGGCAGCGAAGAGTCTCCTGAGATTCAGGGATTTTCCCACTTATTTCACCTCAATCAATGCTTTTTGCTTATCTTCCATCCCAGTTCATATATTGTCATCATATATACACAAACCCTAATGGGGAATATATATATATATATATATATATATATATTATTTATTATATTTTTCCTCAATAATATGTGAGAATTAATGAGAAAAGAATATTGTATCTTTTTTTTCAAGAAGAAATAAGGGTTTAGTGTGTATACGTGTGTTTAGATATATAGAAAAGAAGGGAAAAAGAGAAAGGGAAAAAAAGAAAGAAATGATTGTGAGCAACCTAAGGCAGCGATGAAATGAGTAAGCATGATATATAAATACGTACCACACACACACACACACACCACACACATATATATATATATATATATATATATATATATATATATGCTTTTGTATGAAGAAAAATTGATCCAAAACTATGCATCTAATTAACAAAAAAGAAGAAACCCTCCAATAAAAGCTTGAATCAGAAGTTTCATGTCATCAATTACTACAAGAAGAAGAAGGAGATAACATAAAAAAATATAAGATTTATTTAACAATTCACATAAGAAATATATATATATTAAAATTTTATGTATTTTTTTATTACTGTATTTCAAAATTATAATCATGAAAGAATATAAATAAAATTATTATTAACTAAATTACTATTGATTTGTTACCTTAATATTATAAAATATTTATTAAGAAAAAAGGGTGAAAAAAAGAAAGAAAAGAAGAATGTTTAGTAAACAGGTGGAAGCACCTAGTGAGTGTGAGTTACTACCTTTTTGAACGTTTAATTACCAATACGTAGTCCTCCTTGACTGACATCGCATTTTGGAACCATGACAGTGAAGTCAATTATGAAAGGTATTCCAATGACTCCACATATATATATATATATATATATATGTGTGTGTGTGTGTGTGTGTATGTGTATGTATATGTGCATTCACATGCACTACTGGCAACTGTCAATTGTGTACTCTTTTTAACTATTTGTATCATTTACTTGCTTTTACCGTTGTAATTTGGGCATATTATGATTGCTTCTTCTTTGTAAGATTTTCTTTGACATTTCCGTGGATAGCAAGGTAAACATATACATACAAGTTACATATATATATAATATATATATATATATATATATGTACATCTTGGACCTTGGTAGAATCGTAGGCACCACCAACTTATACGTACAAATTTACTAGTGTTAATACTGATTGATCAAGCCATAATTGAGACAATGATAAATTTAATATGTTTTATAAAAAATATAAAATTTAAGCTTTCAAGAAATACAAATCAGTGGTAAACATATATATAGTTGTGTGAATGAGTTTTGCAATGATTTAGATAATTGGGAGTTTCTGGCTGGCACGTGTAGAGAGACTGAGGAAACTGGCTGGCTATGGGGATGGTAGTGCTTTTAACCAAAGATTTTTCCTTTTTAAAATTTTTTTTTTTTCTTACATGGGAAAATGACAACGGCGTTGCAGAAGACAAAAGCCAAAGGAGTTGTTACATCAGATCAGATCAGATAAGAAGTTAAAAAAGGGACTGATTTTATATATCTATATTGTTCTTGAAAGTAAAAAAAAAAAGAAAAGAAAGAAAGCAGTGTATTTTGGGAGAATTAGGTGGAAGTACCTGCAGCTGAATGTCGTGGTGCTTTGTAGTAGAAACAATGGAGTAGTGATAAGAAGAAATGATTGGCGGCAGGAGTTGGTGGAAGTTAAAAAAGGGTTTTTCACATTTCACAGTCACAGGAAAAAATGGTAAAAAATAGAGTATTATACTTCAAAACACCATTTTCAAAATTTGAACAAGAAAGAAAGAAAGAAAGAAAGATTATTAAGGAAGGAAGAGAAAAAGTCATCAAAGTTTAGGACTTTTTTTTTTTTTTTTTTAATTTCCTTGTCCCCTTCATCAATCAATAGGCCCCATATTTCTCCCAATTCTTGCGGAATTCAGGAGCTCAAAGCAGAAACAACAGCAGCAGCAGCAAAAACAAGAGGTGCCCACCTTCTTAAGTCGTTTCCCACCATCGGACATGGCTGAAAACAAGCCAACAGAAATCAAAGATTTTAGAATTTTAGCTGAGAACAACAAGAACAAAAAAGATGATGATGATGATGGAAGCAGCAACAAGAAACAGCAAGTGGGAGTTGGAGTTGTTGTTCCTAAGAGAAGTTGTAACAAAGATAGGCATAAAAAGGTTGATGGAAGAGGTAGAAGAATAAGGATGCCTGCTCTTTGTGCTGCTAGAATTTTTCAATTGACGAGAGAATTAGGTCATAAAACGGATGGTGAAACAATTCAGTGGCTGTTACAGCAAGCTGAGCCTTCAATTATTGCAGCTACTGGTACTGGAACTATTCCAGCTTCAGCTCTTTCAGCTTCTGGTACCTCTGTTTCTGAACAGGGGAACTCTGCTTCTGTTTCTGTTTCTATTCCCACTGCTTTACATTCCAAGTCCTATGATGATGTTGGAATTAGGATGAATTGGACTATGATGACTGCAAATCTTGCTAGATCATCTCATCCTCATTCCCATTTAGTACCCCAAACTGCCGCCTGGCCTCCTTCTGCACCCTATGGTTCTGGATTTCTACAAAATTCTAATGTCTTGACATCAAATTCAGGAGCTGCCCAGAACTTGAATTGTATACCTAAATATGGGTTTCATCATGGAGTAGAGTTTCCCACTTCTGCAGCACCCTTCGGACAGCAGCAGCAGCAGCATCTTCCTGGATTGGAGCTTGGACTTTCTCAAGAAGGTCTTAATTTTCAAGCACTGCACCAGTTTTACCAGCAATTAGGTCAGGGTGGTGGAGAATCTGCTGCCCCAACCAACACTAATAATAGCAATGATCATCATCATCAACATATGCAGCAGCAACAGCAAAATCCTGGTGGAGGTGATTCTCAAGGATCTAGACAGTAAAGAGGAGGGATTGAAAATGGGTTTTTTGTTTTAGGGATTACAAGGAGCTGAGCATCTCTAATGGTGTCTGTCTTCTTCTTTTCTTTTATTTTTCTGTTTTGTGCAAAAGAATCAGATTGTTTTTGGAAGATCAAGCAGAAAAATTCATTCTTTTGGCTGAAAATTACCCATCTCTCTTAATTCTGCTGGACAGTCCCATCCAAGTATCCCCTGATAAGGTAAAGTTTCTTTCTTTCTTTCTTTCTTTTTCTTGGAATGTAGTTTAATTGCAAAAGTAAAAAAAAAAAACAAGATTAGCTCTTTGTTTTGTGCAGGTTGTTGGACTTCAAGAACAAGGTGATGACACATAAAAGAAATTGCTTGTGATTTTCTTTAATATATATATATATATATATATATATATATGAAATTTGAGGTGTGTTATTATTTTTGTTTTTCACAGACTTGATTCCTCTCCCCTAGATATATATATATATATATGGTGGTGGTTGTTTGTTATTACATCTGAAAATGATGATGAAATTGAGTAGCAATTTTTTATTGCCTTGCTTTTCTTCCCTCCTGTAAAACAACACCTGAGGGAGTAGTTTCTTCTTCTTCTTCTTCTTCTTGATGAGACACAGCAAAAAATATATATATATATAGCTAGAATGAATGCATACACGTTAGTAAACAAGTATATAGTTAAATTTGAGTTCTTGGTTTTGGTTTGGAATTTGCTAATACTTTTCTTTTCTGATGAATCTTGATTTCTTATTGTTTTCCCAATTCCCAATGCAGACCATGGTTAATGCTAGTTCTTCTGAATCATATATATATATATATATATATATCCTCAAAGATTTCCATTTCACATTCTCCACATTACTTTGGTTACCCTAGCTATTTTGCAGGCCTTACAAATGGAAATGTGTGCATAATAGATCAAGAACTCAGAATGAGCTTTCCTTTCTGTATATCTGAAGTATATATATATAGACATATATATATATATTTTTTTTTATTATTATTATTATTTTTTTTTTTAATGGACTTGGAAGTCTCCAGTAAGGGCACCTAGTGAACCTATCTATGAATTAAGCAGCCTAATCCACAGAATTGCGACAGGTACCAATAAAAAAAAACACAAATTTCCTTTTTCTTTTTTTTTTTTGTTTAGTGAAAATGTTATGTATGATTTGGAATTGAAAAAAAGCCTTTGTAGATGAGTTTAAATAAAGAAGGAAACAAGATTGTTACTGAAAATAGAAGAAGCAGGAAAAATAGAGTACATGTATTGAGAAAGAAATATGATTTGGATCTTTTTTGTCATTCTCTTGGATTCAGAACAGACTTCACATGGTACCAACTAACAAAGGTATGGTAGAATAGGATCAATATTTGGACCTATTCAAACCCTCACATGTTCCATAGTGTCGGTGCAACACCAATTAAATGATAATTCCAAATTTTTAACTTTAAAAACAATTTCTTACCAATTCACATTCGATTCAATCAAAAAAGTTATTACTTGTAAGTGTTTGTAAAGAGAATATGGTGCAACATTAACAAGAGATAAAACTCACATATAGCTTTTGTCTAAGTTAAAAGGTTACACCAAATGCTTGCTCTTTTTATCTCAGTGTTGAATGTTATGGAGAATTCAAAAGTGTATATTTGTAGTGTCAATTAGCCCAAATTATTTAGAAGATTCTCACTACTAGCTTAAAATGTGGGCTGAATTAAGCCCATATATGATATGGAGATATCATTTTGGGCCATTCTGTTATGTATTTATAATATTGGACAAAATGTTTTAAATATGTTTCATCACATTTAAACATTACCAAAATTTTGTCTCCCAATTTAGTTAAGGTCCACAGTAACTATATATATATATATATATATATATATAAAAGAAAACTACTAATATAAATTATTACATAAGTATTTTGAATAAATTTTATTTTTATTATATTTTTGAACTCATAATCAACGTTATTACTTAATTTTAGTCAACTGTATAATAGGCAAGATGCCTTGCCAAATTGGGTAATGTATTATAGGGAAAAAGATGAAATGTGCGTTTTGATAGATTTTGTGGAAGAGATTCAATTTTCTTTATTCGAGTGAGAGTTGACAAAACTTTTCCTTTTTTCTATTCTTTAAAAGTTTTGTTCGAATCAATTTTTCTTTTTCTTTTTTTTCAAATTGTAGCCGACCAAGATTCTATATCTTCCGTATGACGTGGATGAAGATACGTCGGCTTTTGAGTAATATTTTAAAAAATTCATTACCTTGAAGGTATTCACTATTTAAAAAAAACACATGTTGATTTTTTATTTATATAATTTAAAACCATAATTTAATTTTTATTTAAAATTTTAAAAATATAAAATATTTATCAAAAACGCGTTTCTCTCATAATAAACATTCTTCTTCTGGGATCATGAAAGAGACAAAAAGTATTTAAATATATATATAATATTTATTTTAAATATATTTTTTTGTTATATAAAAAAAAAGAAGTAAATTTACTGTACTATTATTACATAGTATTTAAAGGACAACTAATTATGCTTAAAAATTGGCTGAAAATAATGATTTTTACCATTTAAAAAAAATCATGAAATTCAATTTTATTTCTAGGTATAATACTATCCAATTCGATTTGTTTTTATTTAAAAAAATAAATATTGTTAAACACAAAAATTATGACATACTTTTTATGTCATAATTTTAGAAAACAGCCGACAAATGTTTTTTAGGTGAAAACAAAAGTCAAAAGTTAAATTAAAGTAAACCCCAGGAATCTTATTGCTGCAATCTAGAAAAAATAAAAAGTCAATGACAAAATAAAATATAAAACAACATATATACATATTACTAATTTTTGAGATAATTTTTTTTAAATATTTTTTTTCATACATAATTTTAGAATTTAAAATAATAAACAAGTAAATAACTCGTAATTCAGTTTATAGTAATTTCGATACAAATATTATCTTAAAATTCTTTTTTAATAAGATTATTGTTTATTATCAATTAATTGTGAATTACCATGTTTGAATATGTCTATAGAGAGAGAGAAAGAGAAAAGGAAAGACAGAGACACAAATTATATATATATATATATATATAGAGAGAGAGAGAGAGAGAGAGAATCCGTCACTCACAACATCTAGAATGTAGTAGATTCGACACATTGAAGCGTGGAAGCGTGGAGGATCTCCATTTGTAGGAATTTAATAAGAGAATAAAACAAATCAACAGAATCTTATTTAAAAGATACCATCACTCACTTAATCTATCAATAAATTTGAAAAGATCTTCACACATACATATATACATACATACATACATATATATATATATATATATATTACTTACAAATATTTTATTATTTCTTAAATAATATTTATAATAAATATTTAAATTCGTAAACTTATATAATATTTACAATTAAAATGATTGATCTAAAAAAATATCTTTGTATAAGACAAAGTTGTAGTAAGTAGAATATTTATAAACAATTAGGTAATTAATTAAATCAATGTTTGTCTTCTTATTCCTTAAAAGGATGCAACAAAATAATAATTAATCTTTTCCTTTCTTCTTTCTTCTTCTTCTTCTTCTTATTATTATTATAATAATAAAGATAATAAGTCCAAAATCATGGCTGCTGCTATAATTCTAAACATATGAAATGTTTGGAGAGGTCCCAAATACCCAAGTTTATGGTAATAATCTTTTGCAAACATTTAAGACAAAATCACCCTCTGTCTTTTTTCTATTTTTCCAACATCATTCAATACTATATATTATTTCAAATACCTAGTTTAAATACAAATAAAATTAATTTATTTGTAATTAAAGATTTGAGACAATCTAAAAAGACATAAATAATTAAAATACCACTCTTCTTGAACCATACTCATTATTTTGTCTCACAACTAAATACTTAAAAAAACAAATCATTAATAAATTGTATATGTTTTAGGAGACACTAAAAATTAAATCTAGAATTTTTGTCTTTAAAAAAAAAATCTTAATTGTCTTAAAATATATTATATATTAAATAGCAGTTTAAAAGTGGTATATATTTATTTATTAATGTAGACGTAAAAAGTAGAATATGAGAGCTGGGCCCACCGCGGGTGCAAGGAATGAAAGAAAGTAAGTGCATTTGTTCACGTCTTTGCTAATTTTGAGTCAACGCCTCCCACTAAGGGATTCCTTCCCCTCTTTATATATTTGGAATCACAATAATACCATAAATTAATTAAGCATTAAAATTGTGAATAATATGCAAAATTTTTTTGATAAATAATTTGTGAATAGTACATAAAATATTTAATTCATAAATTTTTTTATGATAAATAACTTGTGAATGATACGTAAAATCTTTAGTTTTATTTTAATAATAAACACACACAAATTATGACAAATTTAATTAAAAATAATAATAAGTAGTTTATAAACTATCATCATCTACTAATCTTTCTTACCGAACTAAATTTGAAAATTTTTGGGTAAATAATTATAAGATTTGTGACAAATAAAATAGCTAGAATATGACTTAAATATGAGACAAAAGTTTTTATAAAGAAAAGTATTACATGATGTAGTGTAATATATATATATATATATATATATATAGAAATAGGAAGTACGAGAGCCACTAGGTAGTATTTAAAATAAAATTTATTTTATAAAATAGGGCAAGTTGTTTAAAGGCAAACAAAATAGTCTTTCACTAAAATCTTGTATAGATTTTATGAACATGTAAAGAGAGACAGAAGCACATAAAATCTATCTGTAAAGAAAACGCCATTGAAGCAGAAGAAAGGAAAGACAGAATAGTACTTTGAGATGACATGAACAGAACTTCTTCCACCATGATCACATTCACATGTTTCTTTTTTAAGTAGAGGTGAAAAGAAAGAAAGAAAGAAAGATCCTCACAGTCCTACCCTATTATTTAATGATATACTTCTCCCTCAACCCTGGTGAAAAAAATCATTCAGCCGCCTAATCTTACATTATTTTCCTAACCTGACTGACTGCCTTACGAAGAAAAGAAAAAGGGGTGTAAAAAAAAGAAAAAAAAGGCGTGTGGGGTGTATGTGAATCACGAGTCGGTCAGCAGCACTTTTACTCGTGTTTTTTTTTCTGTTGTTAATAAGGGGGTAGGGGGGGGGGGTGTGAGTGTACATATGATCTGTCCCCAACTCTGGTCCACGAACGCTTGGTACAGCTCAAGAGCCACTGCCTGTGGACAACACAAATACGCACATTTGCCTGTTTTAAACCAGCTCTTCACCCAAAATTGGACTTTTTTTTTTCTTTTTCTTTTTCCATTACAAACCTCTCTAGAGAAAACAGTAGAATCCAAAGGATCTGAACGGAGAACAGCTAGGGAGGAGAACAGAACAGAGCAGAAAAGCAGAGAGGAAATTGATTCAGAAAAACAGAGAAAGTAAAGCAAGAAAGAAAAAAGTTTCATTCTTTGCTTACTCTTATCTTTCTTTCTTTCTCTTTTGGAGTTCCTTTGCTGCTATCCTTGTTTTCCTTCTTCTTTCGCAGCAGGGAAAAAAAAGAAAAAAGAAAATGGATTACTGGTCATCCTCCGTCGCCGTTGACGATGAATTTGAGAAGCTTGTAATTCGAATGAACCCACCAATGTACTTTTTCTTTTTCTTGCTCATTCTCAAATCAAGACTCTATTTTTGCTTCTTCTCCCTTTCATTTCCTTTTTGAGTTTTTCATTTCTTGGTATCGGGAGTTGGTGGGGGGCGTTTCTTTATCTCTTTCGTTCTCGGAATTGGAATTGCTGGTTTATTATTTGCACGTTTTTCAAAAAAAAAAAAAAAAATATATATATATATAATATAATATATATATTTCTTTTTCCCCTGTGTTCGTCTTGTCTTGATTTTTTTCCTTCTGTACTTTTACAGGGTTACAGTCGATAACGAATCAGACAAGAAAGCAACTTTGATCAAGGTACGGAGGACATTTCTTATTTTTATTTTTCAAAAATGGGGTTTTGTTAATTTCCTTAACTGATGAAGATTCTTGGGTAACTCGTATTTCAAGATTACGGGTTTCAACTCTTCCTTATACCCTTTTTTTTTCCCTCATTGAATTCTAGAAGAGAGTTTTCTGAAGAATTCTCTAATGGCAGCATCTTTTTCTATGGAATTTGTAGGTTGATAGTGCAAATAAACGAGGAAGTTTACTGGAAGTTGTTCAGGTTCTTACTGATTTGAACCTGATAATAAAGCGAGCTTACATTTCTTCTGATGGAGAATGGTTTATGGATGGTCCGTTTTGATTCTTTTTTCTTGATAAAGGGTTTGGAAGTTTCATTTCAAGACTCTTTTTTTCCCCCTATTTTCCACTTCTGAATTTTGTACTTTTTTTGGTATTTTTCAGTGTTCCATGTCACTGATCAAAATGGAAATAAGCTATCTGAGGTTGATGTTGCTGAGCACATTCAGCAGGTAATTTTGTGCAGCAGCATTTCCCACTTCTTCTTGTTTAGATTCATCACTTATAAATCATATTGTTTCAGTCCTTAGCTTGAACTGTTTACTGTGTTTATAGTTATGTTTCTGCAAAATTCTTGGATCAATCAAGATTTTAGCCTTACCAGTCTTTACAAATAGTTATAGTTGTGTTTCCTTTCTCTGTATTTTCACTTGGAAAAGGAGTAGAACTTGAATTCTTTCCCAATTTGCTACAAATTATTTATCTCTAACTACTGCAAATTGTCCTTATACTAAAAAGGTTCAATCTTTTGCAGTCATTAGGGCCAAGGGGGCGAAGCTTTCGGTCATTGAGAAGATCTGTTGGTGTCCAATCTGCATTGGAACATACAACCATAGAATTGACTGGAAGAGATCGGCCCGGCTTGCTCTCGGATATCTTTGCAGTTCTTGCAGACCTCAAGTGTAATGTAGCAGCTGCTGAAGTGTGGACTCATAACTCAAGGATGGCTTCTGTTGTTTACATAACTGATGAAACTAATGGATTGACCATAGATGATCCCGAAAGACTGACTAAAATTAAGCAGCTTTTATTGTATGTTTTAAGAGGGACTAGAGACAGGCGGAGCGCCAACACTGCTGTTTCTGTCGGTTCAACTCATACAGAACGAAGACTACACCAAATGATGTATGCAGATCGTGATTTCGATCACGATAGCATTGACTGCTCAGCAACAAATGACAGAAGCAAACCTCTTGTTACTGTTGAGAATTGTACTGATAAAGGCTATACTTTAGTAAACTTGAGATGTCCAGACAGACCTAAGCTTCTGTTCGATACAGTGTGCACGTTGACGGATATGCAGTATGTTGTGTATCATGCTACCATAATTGCTGATGGACCTGAGGCTCATCAGGTATATATTTCTATAACCTTGAATTGACAAAAGAGAATCACAAATATATATATATATATATATAGATATAGATATAGATACATAGCCAGTTCTTGATCATTTTTATGTTTGCTAGTCTACAAATAAGCTTATCACTTTCCTTTGCTGTATAGGAATACTATATTAGACATATGGATGGATGCCCCGTTAGTTCTGAAGCGGAGAGAGAACGCCTAGTGAATTGCTTGGAGGCTGCTATTAAAAGGCGAACATCTGAGGTAAAATTTATAAAGAAACAGAAATTGTGATCAAAGTGTTGTAATTTGAGAAAGTAATAAATTGCATTGCATTTTGTTGGATGCAGGGAATAAGACTTGAACTGTGCATTGAAGACAGAGTTGGTCTTTTATCAGATGTAACTCGCATATTCAGAGAGAATGGTCTCTCAGTTACTCGAGCTGAGGTTACGACTAGAGGTTCACAAGCTGTCAACGTTTTCTATGTGACTGATGCGTCAGGAAACACAGTGAAGAACGAAACAATTGAGGCTGTTCGCGATCAAATAGGATCGACTGTACTTTGTGTCAAGGATGACTCGAACTCAGCAAGTTCACCACCACAAGCAGCAGGAAAGTTCTCTTTGGGGAATTTATTCAGATCAAGGTCAGAAAGGTTTCTCTATCACTTAGGTCTAATAAAGTCATGTTCCTAAGACAAACAAACAAACAAACAGAAAAACAAAAAATCAAATCATAGTAGTTGCTACCAAAATGCCACCAAAAGCTTTGTACAAAACTAGGATTATGACATAATTTAGTCATCAACTTCCTGTTGATTAGTATGGATTAAGGTTTCCCAAGTTGTGCATTCCATTTCAAGATCTTTGTATAGTTTCATGACATGTACATATACATATACATGTATATGTGAATACATACATACATATACATATATATGGTAATTGGAACTGTGTGTCCGAGCTAACTTTGGCTGGACTAATAATATAATATCTTTTGGGGAATCTGACAGGAAGTATCATCTCAACTCATCGCATTTATCTTGAGTCATAGAGAAGACTTGAACAAAGGTGAGAATTTTATTGGGAAAAGTTTTGAAGATGAGGATGATAACCTCATAATAGGAAGAAGCCAGGTACATAGAATTTTAAAAAATAGATACAGAATGAGTCAATGAATATATGGGGAAAGAAAAAGTAAAATTTTATATTTTTATTAGTGGAGAATATGGTTGGTGAAAGAAAAGATCCAAGTTTTGGTACAAATGGTAATGAGTGAATATGTTGTTAGTGGTGTAGCACATGTCTTGAATGTCCTTGTTTGGTGATTGATGGAAGAATAATATAATACATACCTCCTCTTCCCCCTCCATTGTTCCCCAATTCTTCAACTCTAGCTTTCTTCCATACATCATGGAGAAAAAAGATATACATACTTTTTTCTTTTTTTTCTTTTTTAAAGTTTGGTTTAATCTTTTTTGCATGTATTCACCAGCTAATGACTAAAAGATGACATTAACAAACACTATGAAAAGTTGAGAGGTGGGAGCGGGAAACGTTGTCGTTTAGCTGCAAATTGGAAGTAAAGGAGAAGAGCACGTGTGGTCATATTAGCCTCAAGTTAAGAGTAGATGAGGTGAGCCGCCGGAGCCGATGATGATGATAAATGGGGAAGATGGGATCCCTGTTCTGTTCCACATAATATTATTAGACGACGGTGGTGGGACCCCATTTTTTGGTCTTTCGGACAGAGGGTCACGTGCTTAGAATCCTTGGCGAAATCCTCCTCGATGCACGTGCTTAGAGACAGAGAGAAAGAAAGTTTCCCCACAACCAAAAAATCTTAGCTGATAGTCTTATCGCTTATCATTGTTCCACCCAAGGGAATTTTGGGGTCGACAATTACCAACAAAAACGCTTATGTATTATTATTATTACTAAGAATTAAAGTAATTATATATTAGTGAGTTTAGTTTTAAAATATTTTTTATAATTTTTAAAGTTTTAAATTTTTTTATTAAAGATAGATAAAATATATTTTAATGGATTTTGTATTAAAAATATTAAAAACTTAACCGTTTATATTATTTAATTAATTATATAAAAAAAAAATCTTCTATTGTTGAAATTTTTTTAGCAAATTGAAATTATTGATATATCGTCAATTGTTAAAACTGTTTAAGCAAATTGAAATTGTTTTAAGATTTTAAATTTTCCTCAATTTCTTCTATCAAGATATTGTATTTTTCTTATTTTTTTCTTCCTTTTTCGTCTGCGGTTTCTTCTTCTTTTCCTTTCTTTTTTTCTTCAGTTCTATAAACATATTTCTTATTTTTAAATTTCATACGTGATAGACATTTTTTACTTATTAATTTTAATTAAATCTATTTTTTCATATATAATGATGTTGTTATCCAAATTAAATAAAGTAAATCTTAAGTTTTTAAAATTTTAACGAAATTCGTTATAAAAGATTTTATTTGTATTTAACAAAAATATTTAAGATTTTAAAAGACTTTAAAAATAAAAAAAATATTTTAAGAATAAATTTATTTAAACAAAATTTATTTATGACTAAACTCATCAATTATTCATATATATATATATATATATATATATATATATTTAATGGGTCAAATTCTTTGTGGAAAGTGAGTGAATAATTTCTCCCATGGTAGAACAAAAATGCAAATTGCAAGAGCATTAGATTCCCTTTTTTTTTTTTTTTTTTGGGTTGGTCTCACTTTATTAAATGTAGTTCTCTTTCCAACCAACTTTAACTTTAGTACTCCCCCTCTTGTCTAATAAATGCTGTCATTTTAAGACCCATTATGTAAGAATTAAAGAAAATGTTAAAATTATTATTAAGAGTTTCATTTGGATACGTTATGACAAGAATGTCATAAAACATATTTTTCTTTTCTCTTTCATAAAAAAAAAAAAAAGGAGGAAATAATTTTGGTTACCTTTTTACTATGCATTCGAAAGCGATGATACTGTGGATTTTCTTTCTTTTCTATCTGATGGAAATAGTAAAACCATGAGCATTAATAATAATAGAGAAAAGGACAACTAACAAGTGGACAATCCCAAAGTCGAATAGTACCTACCAATAATTGACTTGTCATGAGGCGTCAGTGATCTGAAACACTTGGCATTAGGGTCTTCGGGATGCTGTGGCGGAAAGTAAAAAAAAAAAAAAAAAGCCCACACAGTAGTATGGGCCTTAGAAGAGGGAAAGAAACAAGAATAAAATGATAACGATGGATACCGGCCCATGCCTCACTGCAACAAACCCAATTTTGAAACTCAGAAAAAAAAAAAAAACCACTTTTTCAAGAACACGTGGCAAAGCTTTTTCATGAATAAAAGACGAAAGAGCAGGGGAAAGCAGTATATTGTTATTCACTGAAACATGGCTGCTGATGCTCTCTTTTTTGTCAGTGAATTCCAGACTAAGGGAATGCTTTCATGGTATAACACAAACATGTAGCAAAAAGGCCACAATCCTCCATTATAGAGGTGCATTAAGACTTTGGAATTGGGTTTTAACTTTTAACTTGAAATGAGACATACAGCTCTCTCTATATCAAGAAAGTTGCTTCCGAAGCTTCAAAAAACTGTGAGACAAAAATATTAGGACGCACAGGGCTATTGTAATCTTAGACCACAGGGAGTTCCCCACAGTCACTGATTACTACCCTTTTTGTAGGACGATCACCTCTATCAGTATCTAGCCCCTCAATTGTCTTAACAACATCCATGCCTTCCAGAACTTGTCCAAACACGACATGCCGTTGGTCCAACCATGGAGTCTGTAAATTATCAAACATACGCTTGTCAATATTTCTTTAAAGCAAGCTTTATGTCAAAGTTTAATACTTTGTAATATCCAACCAAGATTCATATACAACAAGCTGGCTGCAAACAGTATGTGATGGGAGATTGTATTATGTTGGCTAAAACTTATCACATAAAATTGCTTTAGCAAAAGGGAGTACCTTTCAATTTGTCCAAGTAAACTATAACATCACAAGGACTAGCATTTTTGGTAAATTTGAGTAAGATATACAGTATTATTTGAATGCATAAAAAAAGGAAGAGAAAGATAGTTTAGGATGAAAGGACAGGTATGGTACAGGGACAGAAGAATCAATTTATATACTTCTTCAAATCAGACCATGTGATGGGCTGTAGCTCTATAGAGGAATTCAAAGGTTAAAACTAAGCATCAAGAAGATCCTAAGAAGCAACATTTTCATATTCAGATAATCACTGATGTCTAGGATGTCCTGTTAAATTAAAAAATTAGCATACATCCATCATAAGATTTATTGTACTCCATTTCCACTTGCATACGAGAATATCACTAGTATCATTTTTTAAATAAAATTGTTCCAAAATTGTTCATTTTCATGTGGCACATACCTTAACGGTACAAATGAAAAATTGACTCCCATTGGTATTGGGTCCTGCATTGGCCATGCTAACAACTCCAGGTCCAGTATGAACTACTGTTAATGTTGGCAAACAAATTCTTAGTTCAGCATTATAATAGCTTCCAGATCAAACGAATAAAAGAAAGAATCTCCAGCTAATGATTCAAACTTACAGTTGAAATTTTCATCCTTAAACGTGCGGCCATAGATGCTTTTTCCACCAGTTCCCTTCAAGGAAAAGAAATTTAAACAATGCAGAAATAATTGCATCTACCAAGCACTCTAATGTTACATAGAAGGAAGAGAATTTTAAGTCATTCACTTAGTAACAGCCAAACAAGTTGATGATAATGAAAACAGAAGGAATATGCCTGCTGTGATATTCATATTCCCATATTAGTAATTTGAAAAGGGTGCTAAAATCTGGATATTTTCTCCAATTAAAGGATTTCCCATTAGTTAGCAGCATTCTTGTGCTACAGAAAGCATATTCTTAATAATTGGTAAACAACCCATCAGGCTACTTAAGTGATACAATGCATTAAGATAACGTCTTCATATTTTCAGGAAACATTGAGAACATTGTAGGTTTTAACTTTGTGGACTACAGTTTGATGTTATGCTTTTAACATGCAAAAAAAAGCAAATATTGACAACATAACTGTGGCTAGGTCGGTTGGGTGCGGTGCTGTGCTATTAACTTCAGAGCTGTCAAGTCATTACTATACCATAATTTCCAATAGGACCAATCTATCTATTCCTAAACAAGATTGATTTAGAATCTCCAAATATGCAATTAGTCAGGCAAAATGCCTAAGGAAAAAAAAACCAGTATATATATATATATATATATATATATGAGGGTTCATGTATTCCATTTTCAGCAATCGTAACTAGAGAGCCACATAATACAAAAAGAAAATTGTATATATATCAATAATTTTTGGGGGCACTTACATTTCCTTTATCAAAGTCTCCTCCTTGAATCATGAAATCTTTAATAACACGGTGGAAAGCTGACCCTTTGTAGCCAAAACCTTTTTCGCCTGATAAATTGTAGGTAAATTTAAAAACCTCAAATGACAAATCAGGGACAAACTAAACTTAATATTAGTAATAGCATAAATGTACACAAGCAAACCTGTGCACAAGGCCCGGAAGTTCTCGGCAGTTTGTGGCACATCATCACCGTACAATCCTATCACAATCCTTCCAGCAAGCTTACCCTGAACGCTTATGTCAAAGAATACCTTCTGGGTGACTTTAGATTGTAATGAGGCCACCTAAATTAAACACTAAATATAAGTTAGAAATACTTATTTTGCAAAACTGTGACGGAAAAGAGAAATAAAACATACTTCACTATGCACAAATTAATATTAGGGCACAAGTTAATACAACAAATCCACAGAAGTTCAACCTCTTCCCGAATTGACTGACCCAATATTCAAATTATCTTGTCATAAGATAGTGAAAGATTCTTTCAGTTGTCAATTATAATGTAGTTGCAGCCTTAAAACATAAAACAAAATAAATTCGTACCGAAATCTTCTTTACTATCAATATAAAACAAAGACAACCTCAGGATAGACATAGATTGTTCCACCGCCATGAGTAACGGAGGACTGACCTCAGCAGCGGCTCGAATGGAGCTAACGAAACCGCGGGTTTTCCTTTGAACCAAATGGTTGGAATTCGAAGACTTGAGCTGTAAGGAGCCGGGTAAGAAGCTGGACGATGAGAGCGAAGCCAATGTAGTAGATTTGTTGAACTTCGTACAAGAACACATAAGACTTGAAGCCTTCCCAAGGGAAGACAGATTCCTCCTCGGAGCTGTGAGCGACCCAACGTTTGACTGTAGCAAAAATTGGGGCAAAACAAATGAATACAAAAGAAAATAAATAAATAAGAACATTCATTTCTATAACAAAGGAGAGTAGAGATGCTTACGAGTGTTGCAGAAGGAACCGCCATGGCTGGAAGATGAACTGAAGCTTTTCTCTCTCTCTCTGAGAGGAATGTGGAGTTGAAGATGGGAGGAGGAGGTAAGACTGAGCAGCTGAAGTAGAAAAACAGCGGAGATGACGAGTTTATTGAAATGACCGTAAGGTCTTTGATTTGTACCAAAATGACAAAAATATCCTTATGTAAAATATTTATGGCGTCGCCCGGACTCGAACCGGAGACCTTCAGTGTGTTAGACTGACGTGATAACCAACTACACCACGACACCTATTTATTTATAAAATTTTGTAAATTATATTTATTTTAAGTTTTAAATTTTTTGCGTGCTTTTTTTTTATACGAATAATAAATGTGATAGTTCAATAGGGGAATATGGCAGTGAGAGTGAGCTCAGTGAAGCCATTGGCGCTGGGGATTTCTGTCACTGTTTCAAGAAACGGTTGTGAGAGAAGAAGGTTTTTGGTCCCAAATTTAAAGCGTACTTCAAGTTTCTGTGTTGTTTCTTCACGGGATTTTTCTGTTCGAAATCAAATGGCAACCAGCGAGCAAGGAAAGAAGAGGGATGGTAAAGTTATTGATTCGCATTTGCATGTCTGGGCTTCGCCTGAAGAGGTAAATCTCTCTGATGTGCAGAAAGAATTTCTTTTTAACGCCAAATTTTTTTCAATATATTCTTCAAAAAGTATGGTTTAGTAATAGTAACTGGTTAATTTCATAGGCTGCAGGCAAGTACCCGTACTTTCCTGGCCAAGAACCAACCTTACCAGGCCATGTAGATTTCTTGCTCCAGGTATCAGACTGAATTGAACTCGTTGTATATTGTTTGTATACTTGTAGGATAACAATTTTAAATTGAATCTGCTTTCTGCGAACTCTTTCAGTGGTGTCAAAATATCCATGAAAATTATCTTTGAGAATTTGATTATTTTCTTTATGGTAGTCTGCTTTTGTTTCAATTAGTTTTTAGGGCATGAACTATATAGGGCTCTAATGAAATTCGGTTATTAAATAAAACTAATTTCAATGTCTTTTGGAATTTGGTGTATACCTCGTGCTTTTGTATTGTCAACCCTAACCAAGATTAGGCAGTAGTTTGAGTCATCTTGGGATTTGAACAGCCAAAAATATATATTTTTTGCATGTAATATCTAGGACTCATTTTCATCTCTTGGTTTGCAAACAATTTCTAAGAATAAAACCCTGCTTCTGCTCTCTCACTATTAAGAATAACTACAAGTAAGAATTATTTATTTATTTATTTACAGTGCATGGAAGAAGCAGGGGTAGATGGTGCGCTCATTGTGCAGCCCATTAATCATAAATTTGATCATTCTTATGTGACAAGGTAAGTTGCTTAAGTAAATCCTTACCAATTCCCAATATATTGTGTCATATAATTTTATCTTTCCAAGCCTCAACTTTTTATGCAAATGGTGAGCAAGTTCTGGTTTGACTAATTATTTGAAAGAACTTGCTACTTATTCATCAATTTGACAAACATTTATCCACCTATTTTCAAAGTTTCACCTGAAAGGGACAAAAATAAAACTTGAAATTGCATATAAGCACAATGTAGCAACTAACTAGTCTTAGAATAACAGACATTTTCTCATGCTACCCATTAGAAGTGGTGACTTCCAATGTCTGTGAAGGGATTCTTTTCCTAGATGTTTTACCTTGAAATTGTTAGCTGTCTTTCCATATTCCTTATATATGCTAGCAATTGGGCAGCGTACTGAAGAGGTATCCCTCCAAATTTGTTGGATGCTGCCTTGCAAATCCTGCAGAAGATGGCTCCGGGATCAAGGAGTTTGAAAATCTAATTTTGAAAGTTCTGATTCTGATTACCTTACCTCGCATTATCATTCAAGTAACAGAGTCCTCATTATGGATTTTTATTCATTCTAGGATGGCTATCGTGCAGTCCGATTTAATCCATATCTATGGCCTCCTGGTCAGCAGGTACTACTACTTTTGGTGAGGCATATAGTTATTGTTTGCTTCTCGAAACTCTGTTGGAAAAGATGAATATGGAAATGGATAAAAATGTTGTGTCCTTCTCTCCACATATACTTTCTTTTAGCTTTTAATGATCCAAGCATAAGTATGCTTCTCAATCTTCACTGGAGAAGGATGGACATGGAAATGTTTAAAATTTGTGTTTCATTTTTTTTGCATAAATACTTTCTTTAGCCTTTTGATTATCCCAGCATATATATTTATTATTTGCTTCACCAATCTCCACTGGAAAAGGATGAACCAAGATGGTCAGTAATTTATGTTTTATTTTAACTAACCGTGCTAGTCATTTGTAGATGACAAACGATATTGGAAAGGCTATTTTCTCGAAAGCTGGAGAACTTGGAGTTCCAGTAGGTTTCATGTGTATGAAGGTATCTACCAATTTGGAAGTTGACTTTCTTGAGGACATTATACTACAGTCACATGATCTTGTAGTAAAGTTATTTGATAACTTCTTGTAAAGACTCTAATTGAGCACCACAATGCTGATAATATACTATTTGCTTGAAATCAGGGTTTAAGTCTGCATTTATCAGATATCAAACAACTCTGCACAGAATTTCCATCGACTCCTGTTCTGCTAGATCATCTTGCTTTCTGTAAGCCACCAATGTAAGTGGACTGAAATTTACAGAATGTAATAGTAATCTATCTGATACTGCAAGAATCAGTCTAGTTATTTTAACATCCATCACTTTTGTAGAGATGATGAGGAAAGACAAATCTTATCCCGCATGCTCGAATTATCCAGGTTTCCACAGGTGATCTTAAGTTGAATCAGACTAGCTCATGGAAATCCGTGTTAAACCACCTCTATTCTCTTCACAAAATCTGTCTACTCAAATAGTTGTACTGCTCTCAGTTTCTTCACACTTGATCATCTCAAATGATTCCTGGAGTTATATTTTCTGACAGGTATATGTAAAATTCAGTGCCCTGTTCAGAGTATCAAGAAAACCGTACCCTTTTGAGGACTTATCAGAAGCTCTATCGAATGTAGTCTCCAGTTATGGCGCAAACCGCATCATGTGGGGAAGGTAACCATTGTCAAATTGGTTTCTTTAAGAAAAGAAACGGTAAGTCAAGGCAATTTTCTTTATGTAATTCATATAATAGTTTGGTATTTGATGTTCTGCAGTGACTTTCCATATGTTGTTCCTGAGTGTGGTTATAAAGAAGCAAAAGAAGCTATTGTCCAGATTGCCCAACAAGTACCTCTATCATCTTCGGACTTGGAATGGATCATGGGTAAAACTGTTGCAAAAATGTTTGGAGGTCCGTGGCTTTCTTGAACAAATTTACTCTTGAAAGTCCCACATTGTAATGTAATTGAGCTTTGCCTTATTTTACTGGTATTCTGAAACACTGCACAAGCTGTAAGAAATAAATTGGAGAGGAGATACCTCTAATACTTCTGGGTGTTTCGAAACAAAAACAAGTTGTAATGTGTAAAATGAACGCTGTTGTATGCATCAAATGAATCAGAATAAGGCGTGCAACTTAAATTGAAATTAGCGAAAATTGGAAAAATAACTAAGTATTCTACATTACATCATTCGCATTGGGGCTGGAGTGATGACTCTAGCAATATACAACATTGAAATGTATGGCAAGAAATTTTAATGGGAGAAATATTAACCTAAAATGTACCAATTGCTGTACAAGATACATGTATTGACCGAGTCTTTTTTTCTCAAATCCTGTATGGGTGTACAAGCTCTGCCTAAGGAAACTATCCTATCAATGAACTTGATCTTAAAACTAAAAAGCAGCTATAAGTTACACCTACACTGCCAAAAATAAGACGGCGATAAGGAAATGGGTCAACATGGAAATAAGGGCGAATTAATTTTACCCATGTAAAACCTTGCACAGATATCTCTAAACTGTACACCTATGTGTGAGACGACAATCACGTCAAAATAAGACTCAATCCTCTATCCGCTGAATCTCACCCATCATTATTCTGTTGCTTGTGACCTTGAATCCAAGCAAAGCAGGATCAATTTGTCTCCCTTTTTTCCCTTTCTTTTTGCTGCTTCGCGCACCCTGAGTTCCATCCAGTGTCTCTGTTGCACCAATAGGAACTGAATTATTCTCTTGAGAACTTGGCTTCTTGGAATTGCTCTTGAGCATGTCACTAAATGATGTCTCTGAAACATCTGCATCACCTAGAGAGGCAGTCCGCCGGAAACGCATATCTTTTTTCCCAGCAGTAAGAATATCAGAGCCTTGGTTCACAGAATTGCCACCACCATCTCGTCTCCCACCTAATGACAAAAACAAACAAATTATAACTACAAGTCACGGGAAAAAGTTACCCAAATCCATAGTTATGTCATAAATAATTTTTCTTGACATTTTTTAGGTCTCAGCAGAAAACCATTACTCCATTTGAATCGAAAACTGGTTATTTTGTAAAATTGAAGGTCATATTAACCCCCCCCCCCCCCCCCCCACCCCTTCTATTCGGGGATCTGAGACCAATCACACATTATATGTAATATTATTTATACCTTCAGTGTGTACTGCACTTGGAGGATTCTTCATTCTTGAAATTGGATCAGAATTCATATCAGACAAACCATCCTGAGAAGCTGAGCCCCGTGAAATAGGTGGTCGTTTCAATAAGATATTTTCAGATCTTTTTGCCGTGGTTGCCTGGGCCCTACAGAAAAAGAAAAGAAAAGAAAGTAAGTATATATATAACTCACCATGATAAATGAACAAAAGATAAACATATTGCATCCCTGCAGTCCACAGACTGCCCTGCATCATGTCACACACACATACATGGATGCACTAACACATAAAAACTATCCTGGAAAAGAAATTGATTCTTATAAGAAAAAAGATTTGATACACCAAAATATCGCTTCTGAACAAGGCCTCAAAATGAAAACCCAGATTTCATAGATAAGAGATAGTTACCATTGGAAGCACAGAGTTGCACATTCAATGTTCTTGACAACCAACGAACTAAATGTACTAAGCCAAATTTTTACAATTTTAAAATCTGGAAAATCAAAGCAACAAGATATCCACAATATTATTGCAATAGATAATATTAGCTCTGGGACACTTAGAGTAGATTTACAGTAGATAAAACTAACGAAATCGCATCACGCGATTTTAATATTCGGTAATATTTTTCTATTAAATCACTGTGTCCCAAAACAACAAGAGCTTCTTTTGCTGGCTTGTTGGAGACTTCTCCATTTGTAGAAGTAAGATGAATTAAGTTCCAAGCTAAGTTCAGCTTGTGGTGACACAGGTATTCCATGTAATGTGAATCTAGATATCAATATGATAAAAAATTAACAGCAAGATCTGACCCATAAGAGAAAAAAAAAAAAACTCAAAAGTTCAAGGCCATTGACATTTGGAAGTAATAAGTGCAGAAATACTTAACACCTCCTTCATATTAGTTGCATTCTCTTCATTACCGACTTCACAAACAAGAAACAACAAATATATCTAAATGTGGAGTTATCCAATATTAATTAAGAGGAAACCTTTAAATAGGTTATGAGCACTTAAACATTGTTATGGAAAGTGATGCAAAACTTTCAGCAGCATAGCAAAGAAGAGACATTGTACTTGCCTATCCTTAGCAGCATCATCTGGAAATGATTCAAGTGGTCCAATCTTGTCACCATAGAAACCTGAACTGCCACCTGGAACTAACCCAGCGCACATCAACAAAATGACAAAGAAAGAAGTTAACGTGAAACAAAGGCAAGAAGAATACCTCCACTGCTGAAAGATGAATGCCTGGAAAGCACATTAACCGGCATTTCCCCACGATCCAGAGCAGCCAAACCTACTGGCTCGACCATAGCTTCTCGATCCTCTGAAGCAGGCCCCTGGATATTATCACCATCAGTTGTAAGAACCTTTTCTACATATCTAAGAAACAGTTAACCAGATCAAATTCTATGCCATATGGGAAGTCCATGTCAATTACCTGAGGGGGTTCGTTACCACCAGAAAAGAAAGCTTCTCCCTTAGCTAATACTGTTTCAGAATTAGAACGATAACCCATTCTTTCAACAGTTTCTGTTGCATTGGCTACCTCATCAGCCACAGGATCTTGTTGCAGTCCAACTGAATTTGGAATATAAGATCCTGCAGCCAAGGACTGATCCACACTTGCTTCTTGATTTGAGAGAAGACTGAATGGATGATTTAAAGAGCTAACTACAGAGTAGGAAACAGGAGTTTTTCTCTCTGAGGAAAGTCCATTCATCCCGTCAACTGGCTCAGCTGACTGGCCTGATTTCTGATGCAGCAATTCCATAAGTAATCTCTTTGAACTATCATCATTTGTTCCTGCTGACATCCATAAACTTGGATCTTCAGAAACCCTTTTGACCTCCAAATCCCTTTTCTGTCTCTCACTATTAAGATATTGTTGTTGCATCCGCGAATCCATCCACTCATTTGGCACCTGACCATTGTTCTCAAACCAGTGGCCCTCCACTGGATCAGAATTTGAAGCACGATATTGATTAGGAGGCAGTGGATGTTGAGCATGATGAGAATAGACACCAGGTGAGAATCCACCTGCCTGCCCAACAGGGTGCATCCTTGCACTCATTTCTTGCATATCAAGGCCTTGAGCACGAGCTATAGAATTAATAACCTCCAGATTTGCTCCTGCCCCACCAACAGGTAAGGACATTGAGCGTTCAAATTGCATAAGACTAGGGTCATAATGCCCCTGTTGAAGCCTATCTTGGAATGAAAGATTTCGCTGAAGATGGCTGAGCTGCTCCTCAGGAGATGGAATCTGTTGTTGGTGAAAAAGATCTAACGGGCTAAATCCAGCAGAGTTAGCTCGATGAGTAACTGCAGGGTTTCTAAGGAATTGACTTGTTTCCTCAACAGGCCAGACAGAACCAAGCCTATCTTCTTCCATGTCACGCCGCTGCCTCAAACCAGTTGGTAACTGCCTACCCTGCAACTGCTCCTGTTGAAGGATCTGATGCTCCAAAGGATGCAACTGTCCATGTTTTGCACGTGACAAAAGCTCCAGCAGATCATTCGGGTGCACTTGGGAAGGCAATTGACCAAATTTTGCCTGTATTAGATGTTCAAGGGATGGTTCTGGATGCCTAGGAGGAAGATGGGGACGCTGATGAAGTTCACTTAAAATCTGCTGGTTCAGTAATGCCTGGTCCATAAAGGCACTGTGGGGTCTAAGAATATCAGCACGTGACTGTCCACGAGCATGCTCACCCATCTGATTCTGCATAAACTGTTCAAGCAGCATTTTCCGAGCATGAGCCTGCTGTTCTTTCAAGAGCATCTGTTGTTGATGTAGCTGCTGCTGCTGCTGCTGTTGTTGTTGCAGTTGTTGATGTTGCTGAAGCTGTAGTAGCCTCTGTTGCTGTTGGAACGCTAAAATTTGTTCCAGGTCTACTTGACCAGACAACTGTTGCTGCATCAGATTCTGACTTGGCCCTCGCTCAAGCATTGCATCATCCAAGAGGGCATCATGAGAAGGCATCAAACCATGCTGATGGGGGTACTGTAGATATCGTTGTGAGAGGAGCTTCTCTGCAACATCAAAACGGTTGGTTTCCTGGTCCATACGAGGCAATAGTTGAGCATCCATCACATCATGATACATATTAGGTTCAGGTTGTGCATTTCTTCTAAACATATCAGGCCAACTGTCAAGAGGTCGACTTGATTCAGCGGTAGCACCAAAAACAGCATTCCTCCCTATAATAGGTTGATCCTGAGCACCACTACAGAATGAATTATTGGACGCCTGATCCTTCCTAGAATGGCTACCCTCAAGTTCAGACCACAACAGCCCAAATGGATGCATCTTGTCATTTTGTTTTGCTACTATTCCAGGCTCCATTACTTCATTAGGATAAGTTGGGTGGGAAACATTACTTGAAGAAGAGTCACCAGGAATTCTTGCTGGCTTCACAATTGTATTGCCACTATTACCCGGCCTTCCTGGAAATACAATTTCTGCCAACAAAAAAAAAAATGAAGATAAGTACTTGACAAAGGAGGTGCATAACCAAACAACTAATCAGCAAAAAAATCTAATAAAATTGACAACCTTCATCCTGGGCAACAAAATCTTGAAGACCCTGACTGTCGGGATATGAAAGTAGTGATGCATCGTGTCGCTCAGTCTTCTTCAAGTTACCCTGTTCCGCTGAGATGCCACCATCAAAATGGGTTAATTGCCAGCCTGGACCATCTGAAGCACCATTTGTATCAGGATGAGGAGCAGACATGTATAAACTGGCCTCCAATTTCCCCTCTAAAGATGCAGATTGTTCTAACTCAGGATCTATGTCTCTGTTGTTTGAATATTCATTTCTCACTTTCAAATGTGGCATAACATCACCTAGTTCTACAAAAGGAGATCCTTCAGGAGCACCTTCAAAGATGACGGGCAAGTCTGTTCCAAAGAACCCTTGTTCATACCAAGAAATAATGTCAACTCCAAGGAATGGACCTTGGACTACTCCTTGAGGATCACGATACAACAAACTTAACTCCTCCGGTGGTATACCCTTCTCCAAATGATTATTAGTAATCCTATCCCTAAAAGAGTAAGTATTCCCATCCCAGTAATGGTCTGAAGACTGCATTACCAGATGGCTAATATTATTGACATCAAAAGACCCACCAGATATGGCGTCATCTACCACAGGGCGTCTAACAACAGCAGTATCTAGATCTTTGATCTGAGATGCATCAAAGGGAAGATTGTTTATCGGCATTCCAATAGTCGTTTCCACGTCTTCAACATCTCTTTTGAGGAGAGAGTCAGCAACTTTTTGACTTTCTTGGCCATTGAGATCTGTATCTGAAATCAAGAACAGTTATTCAATAAAGCATCAAATAAAGGGATTTGAAAAGGAATATCTAGACTTTTTTTAACTTACCATATAACAAATGCTCTGAAGGACCATTACTATATGAGATGCTTTCTGTATTAATATTGTTAGAATCCTTATTTGAACCTTTTGGAAGAGTTTCCACAGGTTCTTCATTGATATCTGAAGGGAGGATAACCTGCTTCTCATCAGTGCCCTCTGCCACTTCTGAAAAAGGAATTTTCTTAAACCTTAGTAATATCAAAACCAAGAAAACATAAAATAAGGCCAAGCATGTCCACATAAAAATGAAATAAAGAAACTTAATCTGTCTACTGAAAATATTTAAACTGAGCAGCTAAGCAATGAGTACCAGCAACATTATCGGTAGATCTGCCCCTTCTGAAAGAACTGTATGTTACCCCACTACTGATGATTTTACCCTTCGATATATCATTAAGGATTGTCTGCAACAAACGCAAACCAAAACAGTTTATACTCTTTTTTCATTACAAACAACATTTCTTCAAGCGATAGAAGTCAAAATCACTTGAAATTTACATGTATTCATATAGCTCACCTCTTCATCATGATCAGGAGTAACAAAAGCCAATGGTTCAATTAGAGATACTTGTGTTATAGGGGGTATTTCTTCAATCTTGTCAGGCAAGTTAGCAAAGAGTGGATTTAACTTTTGCCTACGATAAATGTCAAGAAGCTTTCCTCTTGGAAAGCAAAATGTGTTTCCCAAGGAAAGTTGTTTCCCAGGAAAACCTTCAGCAGACGTGGGCCTAGAAATACCTCCACTACTTCGCCCACGTCCAACCACAAACCCTGTGTTTGAACCTTCAATTCTCCCCCTCTCAGGTCCAAATCCAGGAGCAGCACGATATGAACCTGCCCCACCAGAAACCCCTTCCATCCTATGACGTGGCCTCCACTTATCACGTGAATCTGACTCACGCTCTGAGGCAGAACGACTCGCGACAACAAATGATTGACTCTCATTCGGAGGATCTTCCTTCTCCACATCCATCTTTTTCTCAGTTCGAGCTTCCTTATCTTTTTCATCAGGTCCCCACCTAGAAGACCACTTGTTATCACGCCTTGCCTCATGACCTGAATTACGATTACCTACATCATGCCATCTATCAGTTGTCGGCAAAGGCCTATTTTCAGTTGTTTCTCTTCCAGGAGTATTGTCAGCTCGACGATCTGGTTTCCGAAGCCCTCTCCGATGAAGCAAGCCTGTTTCCCTTTCTTCTTCACGCCAACGACGACCACTATCAGCCTCCGTCGTAATTTTCCTCCAATCCTTTTTATCCTCGACAGAATCTGCACGCCAATTCTCCTTTTGATTCACATCAGCAGAACTTCCAAGAGAAAGAGAACTTGGCCCACGAGCTTCCTGTTAGAAATAGGAGTTAAGAATGATAAGTGCACACATTAATTTTTTTTTTTTTCCCCAAAAAAGAATCACCACATCTCCAAAAAAGTTGAAAGCAGTCCATGACAAAAATGGTCAAAAGAAAAAATGAAAAAAAAAAAAAAAAGAGAATAGAAAAACTAGCCTTCTCCTAAACCTTTTATTAAATATACATATGCATTCATTTAGGGGTTGGAGGAAGAGGTACAAGGTAGTCCGACATAATAAGCTATAAACTAACTCCATTCTAGAAGAGAATGTTTCAAAATAGAATTACTTAAATATAAAATAGATTGTAGCAATATCAATAGACCAATAGGATGACACCATAAATATATCAATTAAAATTATGAGATAAAAATCACCCAATTGAGTGAGAACTTACCGTTTTAGACTCACTTGGTTTAGCATAAAGCCACTGCGGTGACAAGGGAATGCTTTCTGAAGAAGCTTGATCTGTCGCAAAAGCAAAATCAGAAAATATGGTATTAGAAACCAAAAGCAAATTTTATTGCTTAATCTTCCAAAGCTAGTAAAATACTTATATCAAGGTGCAAGATAAAGCATCATTACCCTTGGACTCATCAAGCAACCCCATCAGTCCTCTTTCATCGTCATTACCTGCAGAAGCTTTACAATAAATTGATTTACACTCTTGCAGTAGAAACCTCAAAAAAAAATTAGAGTGTGCAATGCATACGTAAGAGCAAGAGAAACAAAAAAGCTAATTATAAGAAGATTATGATATCTGCGTTCACAAGAAAAGTTATACATTTAACTATCATTAGTAGGAGCCTAAGGACGCAAAGACCAGACATCTTTGTTGCAGGGGAAAAGTTTTTTTTAAATTTTTGAAACTTAATGCATTTACAAACATTTATAAGCAACCACATCAAGAGGCAGAATCCAAATTGCATAAGTACCAAATAAGCAATGGATTCAGGGACAGAGAAAGACCGTATTGAACACAGCTACTATTCTAAGTAAGTTCAAGTAAAGGATGACACAAATTTAAAATTCTAAGCAATTTCAACAAATGTCTCCCTTGTACACAAGAGGTAACTTTAATACGGTGATTGTAGAAGACTATAAGAAAACGTTAATCTCGAAGGGAATGACTTGATCTGAAACCCTAAAAAAAAAAGAAAGAAACTGAAAGAAAAACAACTCAATTGTATAGAAATAAGTTAACACTCAGATCAATAATCTCCTAGGGATAAAACAATAAATCCAATTAACAAATCCAATTAACAAGAGAAAACAAACAACCAAACCTTTCGTTAGTATATATACCTTTGGGAGTCCAAGACTGATCAGATGGTTTGGACGAGAGGAGATCGTCAGGCAGATCGAGTTTGCGTTCAGCCATGGAACAGTACAAATATCAGCCAATTGAGACAGAAAGATCGAAAGAAAAGAAATCCGACCGAGGTAAAAGGAAAAAAAATTGCACGAGAAAAACCTAAGAGAGGGGATGGATGGATGGTACAGGAAGATTTAGAAGAACAGCTATAGCACAAAGGGAATTGAAAGAAGAGCGAGTTTTTATTCGTTAAATGCCCCTGTTTGAGTAGAGAGAGAAAGTTCGTGCAGATTTTTGGAGAGAGAAAGTTACGGAGGAGAAGGTTTGCAGGCAGCGGAAATGGAGAGAGAGAGAAATGGAAGCAAAAAGGGTAGGAGGAGGAGGAGGAAGGGTTTGGTTGGTCAGAACACCCAAATCAACTAATCGAGTTTCGCTTTTCTTTTTCCTTTTTTAATAAAATAAAATAAAATTTGGGGGGGTTTTTTAGGAATAAAAGGGAAACGAGAAAAAGATGAGCTTCTTTTTGTTTATTTATTTTTTTTTATTTATAAGTGAAAAAAATATATAAATATTTCACAATTTCTCAAATTAAAATAAATTCAAAATTTTTTATTATTTATTTATTATTTATTTATTATTTATTTATTATTTATGTCAAGGATGACTAAGAAAGTCTTTTTACTCAATCACTCACTAGTCCTACTTATGTCAAAAGTTTTGAGATTTTCTTTTTTGGTCCTTTAAATTTACTTTTATAATTTATAAAACTTTTAAATAATTTAAAAATTAATACTGAACATTATATTTTGGACCATTGATATTATTTGGATTGATTTCAAATTCTCCATTTTGGATTTGAATGGAAAAAAAAATGTTAGAATGAAACAAAAAAAACACAAAAAATATAAGTGAATTGAAATGTTTTAGAAACAAATTTTTTTTTTCAATAAAAACGAATTTAAAATAGTTGAAGATCCAAACATCGCTTGCTATTTAAATTATGTATATAAACTACAAATAACAAAAGTTTATTAATCTAGTATAAAATTTTTATTAAATCTATGATAATATTGGTGTAATTTTAAAATTACGTAATTGTCGTCAAATCAAGTAACGTTAATTCAATTGATTCAATGAATAATATAAGGGGTTCATCGAATCATTTCTCTAATAAATTGAATTGAATCTAAATCAATAATGATAATTCAAAATAATAAAATGATAGAATTTTTTTGAGTAAAAAAGAAAATCAAATCAAACTTCAGTTGGAAATGCTTTAATTCAAATTCTTCTTCGTTCTATAAATTTATTTTCTAATTAAAAATTAAAATTTTAATTTGAATTTGGATGAAACCACTAGAATTCATATTACGTACTAATGAATCTCGCTAAAATTCGATTAAACAAACAAAGAGATATTTAACACAAACGTCAAATAATCAATTAAAGTTTAATCTAAAACTCGTCATATAATTAAAACATAGAGCCACATAACGATTTTAATTTAATTATAACAATAAAATTCATACTTAATTCAATAAAAAAACTTCACAAATAATCAAGTAAAATATATTTAATATTTAATCAAGCGATATAAACATTGAAATATTAATAAAATTAAAAGTTTAGAAATCATCATAAAACCCGGAAATTATGTCACTCATGAACTCCGAACTTGTCCTAGATGTCCATCATCTCAAAATTATCTCAACTTCTTTTTCTTCCATTGTGAGTTGTCCTAACCCTAGGGTAGAAAGACCCTATTTATAGGATTATTCCTTTTTTTTTTTTTTGGTGAATCCTGATATTAACTTATCTTTTAAAGAAGATAATAGAAGATAAAATAAAATAATAAAATACTATTTTAATTAAAATAGGATATCTTCCTTAATTAATAAAATATTGATAAATTTGGTGAATATCTTCAAATTTTTATTTTTTTCTTAATGATTTCTTTAATTTATAATAATAAATGCATTTTTATCTAAATTATACTCAATTCTTGATATTTCATCTATGTTATCAAAATAAGAATAAATTTCAAAATTTAGCTCAATATTTAATAAAAAATAATAAAAGAATTAAATATAATAATTATAGTCATTTACGACTTATCAAATATTTTAACACATTTAAAAAATCATATTATGTATTAAAATTTTAAAAGTTTTATCATGAAATTTAAATTTATAACTTTTTAGAAAGATATACAATTATTTACACGTAGAGTAACAAACTATCCAAATATTAAAAGTCAAAAGTTTGTTTAACTTATATTTTAATTATAAGTTATTAATTTATTATGGAATTTTACATTATTTTATTTAAAATATTAATTAAATATTGTGTAATTTTATATAAATGAATGACAGAGTATTAATGCACCCATCCAAATTGAACAATATGTTTTTTTTGGTTATAAATAATATATATCATTAAAAATTTGTAATTTTTATCTCGATAAATTGACAAATTTTATTATATAAGATTTCATTTCATTTTAAATTTTTAAAATAATTTTATCATTTATTTTTTATCATTTTGACGACCTTTATTTCTATGTTAATTTTATTAGCAATAAAGAAAAATAATTTTATATTAAAAAGGGTAAAAATGTCAATATACTAAAAACAAAAAATCACAAATATTTATAATTGAAATTTTTAAAATTTTAAAATTTCCAAGTTTTCTATGCTTATGTTAATTTTTTATTTAAAAAAATAAACAAAATTTTTAAATTGAATTTTAAATTTTGTATGCTTATTTAAGGTTGTTAATAGTTTCATTTAAGATTTTTTCTTTTAATTATCACTGAGGCAACACAATTCTAAAAAATAAAAATAAAATAAAAATTAATTAATTGAAAATAAATTAAAATAAAATAATGTATAAAAAATTTGTGAAAATTAATCGCTTGTTTACAAATAATAGAGTAAATAGCAATTCCAATGCTTTTCACTTCTTTCAATCTGAAAAATCTCAAATAAAATTGTTAAAAACTATAAATAAACATGATTTCAATTTAAAAATTAAAATTATTTAAAAGTAAAAATTAAAAAATACATTAAAAATTTGAAAACTTATTTTTGAGCTTTATCGAAGCCATTTGAATCAATAAAATTTAGGAATTTAATTTATTTTTTTAAAAAAATTAAAATAAACAGAAAAATAAAAATTGTTAAAATTATAAAAATAAAAAATAAAAAATAAAAAATAAAATTATTCAAACAAATTTTAAAAATAAAATCTCAAAAATTATATAATTTAAAAGATTAAATTTCTCAATTGTCTTTTAATCTCTTCCTTATATAATTTTTAAAAAAATAAACTTAATTATCAATATAAGATAATTTAAATAATAAATACTAGTTTTAAAATTTTATTGTTCTAATTACTTGCCAGAAAAATCTAGTGCCCCCAAAAAAAACAAAAACAAAAAAAAAACAAAAAAAAACACAAAAAAGAACTAATCAGAACTTCTTGTTCTTCGGAATTTTTCCAGATGCAGCACTCTCCCAACTAAGTTGTTCAACGTTTTCGTCTGCCTTTGGTGATTTTTACAGAGTTCTTCAATTATCTCCTGTAGGAGATCAACCTCTGATTCTTCCACTGGACTAATGGAGGCATCCTTCTCCATTACAGCACCTCCTTCTGTCAAAGTTTCGTCAATTTGACCGACGGAATGTTGTCCATCCGTGGACATACTTTCTAGTGTTTGAGCCGCGGATTCGGAATTCCCCTGGCTGTTATCCTCACAGTTCTCATCAACACAAATCCCCGCGCCTTCGTCGTCATACTCTGACCTACATTGAGATCTGCTGTTGTCGAAATTAAAACCGTCAGTTTCGTCAATTTGACCGACGGAATATTGTCCACACGTGGCAATACTTTCTAGGGTTTGAGCCGCGGATTCGGAATTCCGCTGGCTGTTATCCTCACGTTCACCCGGGGTTCGGGTTTCGGTTTGATAGACAGTCGGATTGGCAGCATCAATAAAATCTTGCAAAGCAAGAGCCTTATTAGCCACCGATTTTCTACAATCCTTAATAACGGTGTTGACGCCGCGAACAGAATCCAATTTAAAAAGAAGATTCATTAGCTTCTCGATCACCCTCAACCCTTCCCTTCTGTCAATACGAATCCAGTCAAATATTTCGACATCCGAAATCATCATCCTTTCAACTTCATCCACATCCCTCTTTATTGCAATTAGCTTCTTCACGCTTTTTCTCACCAAAAATCCCCGGAAAACTTTCTGAATTTTCAAAGCCGAGGCAGTACGATGATGAGACTGAGACTGAGACAGCGACCGGGAGGGGACCGGGTACGGTTTTCGTTTAAGGAATTTGATGGGAATCTCCACCCTTTGATCAGGCCATATTGCCTGAAACACATCATCGCGATATTCCATTGCTATAATCAAAGACTAAAATAGCAGCGAAAATTGGTTAGAAATCGATATTGAGAAATTGAGATCGAATTATCAGAATAATTAAATGAAATGACTTGAGTTACATATTTATATAGGAGAAACAAGAGCGACGCTGGAAAAATTAAAATTTTTCTAGAAGTTTCTAGACTTTTTTTTTATTTAAAAATCTACTCTAATATGATTTAGATAACTAATTTATTTAAATATTTTAAATTTGATAATAAAATAATTAAAAATAAAGAAAAAAGTTAAGAAAGTGTTGTTGATGGTAAGCACTTTTTTATGACATTTATGACTGAGAGAAACGAAAATGTATTAAAAAATAAAGTAAAAGATTATTTTTTTTAAAAAAAATGGTTTAGATATTTAGATAATCATTCACTTTAAATTATATTAAACATAACTATTTAATTAATAAATATATTCCCTTAAATATTTAATTTATCTTTAAAGATTCTTTTTGTTATTTTGTTTACTATTCTTTCTCTATAATATTTATATTATTTTTAATTAATTATTTTATAGGTGTATTTTTCTTTTTCTTTTTTTTTAGGTAAAAAGAAATTTGTATCAAGAAAGAAGATTAACATGGTAGCAGAGATAATATGTGGGGTTACGTATAATTATCAAATTAATATTTTATCAAATTTTGGATAAACTTATATTTTCATTTTTTTTTTTTGGGTGGTCAGAAATAAGGTATTTATATTATATTAGAAGTGTTTACATAATAAACCAACTTATACAAACAAAGGCAACCCACTCAAAACTAAAAAAACACAAAGAAAGGCAGAAAGCCCAGAAAAGAGAAACTAACTAACTTACAAAGAAAAGCAAAAAGGCCAGAAAAACAAGCTGTAGAAAACCCATCACAGAAAAAAAAAAAGGGAAAAACCAAAAAGGCTGTAGTCTTATTCGTCATAAAGGCGTTGCAGCTCTCTAAGTAACATGAAAACTACTAAGTACTAACTATTTATTTTTTAAATGTCTAAATGATAGAATAGACGTAGGAAGGATTATGCCTTTTCAGATCATAAAGCTCTGGAGGGTATTTTACTGGACATTCATTCTACTTGGGATTTTGATGCCTGCCCTTTTCAGAAGTTCTGCAGCAGCAAGCGTAGCCACTGCAATAATCTCCCTCTATGACATTTAAAAACCACATTTCAGGTAAAGGATTTGTTGATCAATGTTAGATAGAGACAGGAAAAGTTTAACTACTAAAAAACACAGGCAAAATGATAGAAGAAAAAATAACATGAAGAAAGGCTTTCCAGGTTACCTCAACCACAGTAAGTATTTGCTTATCCTTCATAATCCATTTCCCATTGCACATGACTGAGACAATGTTTTCAGTACGCATACTATATACAAGGCTGGAAATGCTGCACATTGGTAAAAGGAGACTAAATAAGTTCACTAGATAACTAAACCTGCAAAAAGGGAAATGAAGCAAGAAAAGATGAAAAATAATGCACTTTCAAATTAATGAAGTATGATTGCGGAGACAATAGATCTAACAACCAAGCCTGACTTTTTGCCAAAGTTTTGTTCCCCCGCCTTTTGCCCTTTTTTTCTTTTTCCTCTCTTCTTGTTTCCTTTCCCGGCTTTTATTGTTTGGACCAGAGTGGAGAAGTAAAATGGTGCATGAGAAAAGCTAATCAAATAAATAATGAACCAACCGAGGCATGATTGATGGGCAGCAATCAAATACAAATAAGACCACCTCTAGATCATCCTTCACATATCATTATTATTATTTTGTGTTTTTGAAAGAATAAAATAGCATGATCTATTAACAAATCCAAAGAGGACTAAAAATTGGAGCTCTCCTTGACCTCATATCTAAATAAAAAGACTGTCTAGCCCTTTAATAGCATATTTCACAAACACAGGATCGTAATATACCAGTCATGAAGAGGCACCATAGACCAGTTGGAAGGATTGATCACAATCATGTCAGCCTGCCATGTAATGTGTAAGAATGAAAATTAGCATTGATTATGAAAGAAAATTAAACATAAGAGACTTAAAGTTCCAAGTTGAAGGCATAGCCAATGCAGTGACAATGATAGAATATTATTATGATGGTGTAATGAAATTATGGTAAACTGTGATTTCTGAGTTTGTTGATGAGATTAAAGACTAAATAACATTATCCCCAAAAGTATATCTGCGCTTTAGTATCATAAGCTCCCCAACTGTATTACCCAATTCTTCATTTTAGTGCTATCTCTTGCCTATAAGCAGAGATGAGTTTGAAATAAACAAATAAATAAAATATCAGTTTCTCTAGAAACAAAATGGAATTTTGAGGCAATAAAGTAAAGTACCATTTAATGTATAACAAACCTTTTTGCCAACCTCAAGTGACCCTATTTGTTCATCCCAGCATACTGATTTTGCACCATTAATGGTAGCCATCTTCAGAATTGTTTCAGCAGGGAGAACTGTAGGGTCAGTGGTCCCCCTATTAAAAACCTCCATTCCTTTGTTGATTAGAGAAGCTAGATACATCTCATCAACTACATAGGATGTAATCTTGCAAGTAAGATGATACATCAAAACGTACATACAATTCTTATTTATGGGATGACACACATGAGAATTCATGTATAAAATATTCTCAGAGTGATAAGAAATAGATATTGTAAAGATCAATATAAGACATCCCTTTAGTGAATCAATGCACTTGTTACTGATCAAATAGATGAGAGATAGACCTAAACAAGGATTACTTTATCCTTCATGTCATAATGAATTTTGTTTGGTATACTTCTTAAATTAATGACAGTTCTTTCTTCAACTAGAATGATGTTTCAATTACACATTCTTCTTTGCCAGTGTCTCTATCATACTGTTTTAAGTCCACTGAGGTCTAGCTCATATCCTTCAGACAAAGCATGCACATCCATTATTAACTTGACGAAAATTGAAATCATTATCATCAATATAATTAAGAAAATCATGATAATGATCTTGAATTTGAGAAAAAAACACAGTCATGAAGGTTATTCTTGCTGAAATGCTGAATGCAACTGATGAAATCTTTCATTGAGATTCTGTCATGTAGTAGTAATTTGAAGAGAGATAAACAAACTAATTCAAAAGAAGCTATGTCAGTGTTCCAGTATTACCAGTTTGAAAAGATACCAATACTCATCCTATTATTTGAGGGTGCTCCATCTGTACCCAAAGACACACAAATCCCAGCATCAAGCATTTCCTTTATGGGTGCAAATCCAAGCATACGCATAGCAGCAGCAGGACAATGAGATACTTTGACACCAGCCCTCGATAGAAAGCTGAGCTGAAAAGAAGACATGACCTTTCTAATAGAGCAGCAACACAAGCTTATTTCAATTGAGGCCAAAACATATAAACCAAAAAGATCACCTCATCTTTGTTAACCCAAACAGTATGGGCAGCCAACAAATTCTCATCAAGGAGCTTGATTCTTTCGAGGTAAGAAACAGTTCCATGATCAACTCCATGAGTGTCCACCACAACATGGTTCTCATAAGGAATCTCAGCCACATGCTAAATTGAGAAAAGATTACATAATATCAGCTTCTAATAATACTAAAGTTGGATTTGCTGACATGAAGTGAAAGGTTAGGACTTAAATGAACTCAAATAAACAGGTAAAGCATCCAGTCTGTCTTTGTTAATTTGATTGGAACTCCGAACCATAAAACTTGAATCTTTTGTTCTTTTCTTTTCTTTTCTTTTCTTTTCTTTTCTCTTTTTCAAATACAGTCCATGAAGTGAGAGTTCCATTTAAAGTTCTCAATTAGATTAATGAATGGAAGATAATTTCATCGCACATCTTCCTAGTATTGTGTTCCATACGCATGCTATGGCCATGCAAGAAAGATATAAAGAATCATATGCCTGCAGAAAGAAAGATGAAAGAATGTGAAAAAGCTTGGCATACAATTAATAACACCTATTTCATGCCAGCCTTCTTCTCTTTCTCCTTCCTTCCATTTTCTTTTTCCCACAAAACCATGCCTGCCTAACAAAGCCTAGTGTGTGTGTTTTTCAGAGAGAGAGAAAGAAAGAGAAAGAGAAAGAGAAAGAGAAAGACCATATGGATCCCAGTTTTTAATTCTTTTGCCACATCTCTTGTAACTGTGAGTAGGCGATCAGTTGAATTCATTATTTGTCTTATTCCAAGCCACATTCTGATGCGTCCATCTGCTGTATTATGGTGTTTCTTGTAAAGTTCTTTCTGAGACTGCCCTTAAAAGAATGAAAAGAATTAGCCAAACCATGCCAAACGAGAAGATGAATAAAGAAAGAAAGACTAATGCATAGAATTGGAGCTAAAGTCCCGTATTTAACAGGGAGTGGACTAACAAATCTGGAAGAAAAAAAGAAAAAAGCCAGAAAATCCAGAATAATAATCAATTCCGTCAGTGCACAATTTGAGTAAATCTCAGAAAATGACATTTTATCACAGTGACCTTATGGCAAGTTCATCATCAATTCTCCCCCAATTTCTCCCACCCCCCAGCTTGCAAAACCCCAGGACAGGTTATTCAACCTGAATACATTGTTCAGTTGTCCGGTTAGCCCATGCTTCCGGTAAACCCTGTCCGGCATCCATAATTGACTCTACCAAACACGCACGTATGCCCAGCTCCTGCACTGCTTTTGCCATCCCCGATACATGCTGCCCTCCAGCCTCCGCAAAGCAAGTTACCTTGTTTTAGAATCAAGCACACTGTTACATATACATATAATAACAAACTGAAAGTTCATCAACATACAAAAATCAGTTTATAAGCTACATACACCGGAGTGAATCAGTTCAATTCCGCAAAGTAGAGTAGAAATATACGAATCTTCCTCCGTCATTTTAGATTCATAAGGCCAAATCCTCTGGTGTAGCCAAGTCATTAAGTCAATATCGTCCGCGATGCCTCTCGCTAGTTGTTGAGAAGTATGAACGTGTGTGTTTATAAAACCTACAGCACTCCAAAAACATTTATTCCAGAAACTGAACATAAAAATTTTACCCAAGTTTAGTTCTGCAAAAAGACATTATTGACATTCAGACCTGGAAAGAGGATTTGGCCATTGAGGTCGATGAGTTGCGGCGACAGTGAAGAAAATTGACTGAGGATGTGATGACAATGTCCAATAGCTTTGATTGTATCGTCTTCGATCACGATTGCGCCGTTGAGAAACACGCGGCTCTGAGAATCCATGGTTACGATTGTGGCGTTATGGAGAATGAGCACCGAGCTGCTGCTCTTAGTATTCGACCCTGACATTTTCCTTTTCCACCCTTTTTCCAGTTTCAGTTCATGTCATCAACGCGTCTTCCTTCGGAACAATGTAATCATTTCTAGATGACCCCAAATGTTCTTTTTTTAATATTTTTTTTTTTCAACTCGGATTCTAGCAAACAAAATTGGGCTGGTCTGTGTGGGCTAAACTGGTAATATATATAAAAAAGTTTATTTTAGGAATTATAATGGCCCAATGTAAATGTCTATTCCTCCCATATGGAAAAACTTGTTATTTGGACACCAACAGTTTAGTTTTTTTTAATTTTTTACTTATTTAATTTTTTTATTTGATAAAATATTTAACTACTTAAATTTAATAATTATATATATATATATATATATATATATATATTATAAAGTAAACAAATAATAGTAATAATAATATAATAATTTGCTTGAGAACAGTAAATTTTTATTATTATGAAAAAAGGCAAAAAATATTGATGTTTTGTTTCATAAATATAAATTGTACTTATTTTGTTTAAATATTTAAATTAATTTTTTTTTTCAAATATAAAATTTCTTTCAATATTATTTTTATAATTATTTTTATAATGTATACCTAAACGGTACAAATAGATAAGTATAATATATATTTATTCAAAATAAACAATTTAATTTTATATAGAATTGTTTTTAAAAAACAATTAGTGTCATACTTCTAATTAGATGAATTTTATATATTTTATAAATTATTGTATATTTTGAAATAAAATAAATATTAATTATTATTCAAAAAAATCTTAAATATTTATGGAAATAAAATATAATCTCCTGAGTCTATTTATGATATCGATTGATTTTTGTTTATATGTTTATTTATTTGGTTGGTTTAACGTGTATAATATAATGATCTTTTATAATGTTCTTTTAATTAAAGGTAGAATGAGATTGTAGATTTGTTTCCTATCAAACAGATTTATTCCATCCAATTGTTTCCATTCTTTCTAATATATATATATTTCTAAAATAGTTTCTAAAATACTTTATTATTTAAAATATTTTAAAATACTTTTTACAAAAAAAATTAAAAATAAAAAGAAAGAGAAAAATGAAAATTTGCTTAAGGAGGAAAATCAAGTTTATGTATCAAAAATTTTTGTCATTCAGTAGTTCCTAAATTATGTTTTTAAATATTTAAGAATAAATAATTTACGATGATAAATTCAAAATATTTAAATTACAAAAAATTTATATATATATATATATATATATATATATATATATATATATATATATATATATATATATAGTATATAGGACTCTCCGTGATCTGCTTTTAGCCGTTTTAAATCGAAGATGAATGACGATTTAAGGGTTTTTGTATGATAGGAGTAGTCTATATGTATATTAGACGAACATGTTACTGTAAAACTTCCCTCATTGTCTATATGTTATTTTGTATTTTAGACTTTTATTATATATTTTTTTTATGATGTTTATGGTTATACTTTTATATGTTTTATATATGTTAGATCCTCGGGTAAAGATGGTATGAGCCATGGTTTTGGAGTTATATATATATATATATATATATATATATATATATATAACAACTTGCTATTCTATAACATTCGACCAAGAGTTGAAATATAGAAATCAATTCTCAAAAGTCAAAACATCATTTAATGCAAAAAATGGAAACCGAAGGTGTTTAGTGGGTTAGTTTCTGTTTGGGCATCATGTTTTGATTTTAGGGGAGTAGTTGGTGATTTCTTGATTTTTGAAATCCTTCAAATTTATTATTATTATTTTTTTTAAATATATATTTTAAGTCAATTTATATTCAAATAAATTTGTTGATGCCAAATTAATTTTTTATTAAATAAATTCTATCATAAATTTTAAATAATTATATATAAAAATTCAAATTTAAACTTTTAATTTCATTTAAACAAAAAAAACTTTCGAAAAGTTAGTCCAAATTATGCTCATCAAATAACCTGAGGAAAGAAAACGGGAAAAAAAAAAAGAAGAAAAAAACAAAAACAAATGTCACGTTCTTGGATACCTTTCATGGTCTGATTTTAGTTAAAAAACTTGCTACTAGTTAGTGTATTTCGTTAAACCAGCTCACCAAAGAAAGAACATATCAGACAAAATAGCACATGATATTTTAATTTGTAAGAGTTTGTCTTATTTGACTTTTTTTATATTTCTGATTTCTGAAAGTAAACAAAAGCTTGCTATACATACATACATACATACATATATAAAACTAAAAATTTCAACATTTTTCAATTAGAATCAGTACAAGTATCGTACACACATATATACATATACATACATATATAACATGAAGAAGAAGAAAAGATTATCATTAAAACTACTGACGTACTAATGACGATAATAAAGATAAAATATTGATGTTCTTACAATCAAGACATTTTATTGGTAAGTTGTTTAATGTCCTAATCAAGTATTCTTTAAAAAAAAAAAAAGTTTAAGGCCATTGAATGTGATCGATAATTCAATTCAATAGAATTTAATCCAATAAAAAGTAAAAAGGTGCATATTATTTGTTAACTTTGTTGACTTTACATATATATAATATATATATATATATATATATAGAAGAATTTTTTTTTTTTACTGATGAAGAAATAAACCTGCAAAGAGAAAAACATGGCTGCAACTTCTGGCTGATCATCATGCATCTAAGATATACATTTTTTGGGGGAATTGGGATAAGATAAATGCATACAAGGAATTACTAATACAAAATATATATAAGATTTCAAACATACAAACAGAGACTTTAATTATTGAAGGAAAGCAAGTTTAGGGGAAGCAGGAAGAAGAAGATGATAGGAACTGTTAGACCTACCACCAAAACTGCACCTTCTAGAAGGAAAAATATCATCGGAATCATCATCCATTTCGATAAGTACTTTAATAAAGCTATCAACTTCACAGGGAAGCTGAAGGGGGCCTTCGCTATTATATCCATATTCCGATTCAGCTTCTTCTAACAAAACCTTAAACAGAGGATGTTTCAGACACTGTGTTCTGATCACAAACCTCTGTTTTTTCGGTCCAACGTAAACCGAGAAACAACCTTCGGGAGCCACCCGACGACAAATCTTGCCGCCGCATCTTTTGTCTTCTTCTTCTTCTTCTCCCAGCTGATCTGTATTCGCCCTCGGCCAGGATTTGCTGTGCTTCAGCTTTTCTTGCCCCACACCTGTTTTTCTTCCTCCTCTGTTTTTTCTCCCAATACCACCGCCAAGAGATCTGCATCGTTCCCATGTCTTGATGATCAAACCCTTTTTCCCTTTTCCCTTGATTACCATATCCATATATATATATATATATAACAAGAATATTAAAAAAAATCTATGTAATTAAAATCCCAGAAACCAGAATTTTATTTTTTTAAAAGAAGATTGATATACAACTACTAGCCTCTATCATAAACCAAGTTGAACATAATTTGCATCCTCGGCCTCATAGTGTTACTCATAGCTTTTCTTTCTTTCTTTCTTTCTTTTTGGTTCAGAAACCGAACTATAATTCTACAAGATGTAACATCAAACACATGCAAAGAAAAAGATTTCCACTCACAAAATGAAAAAGGTTTCAGAGAAGAGAAGACAGGATTATAACTTGGTTTGTATGTGTTGTCTATATATATATATATATATATATATATATATATTGGGAAGTCAAGAATGAAGGGTTGATGATAAAAAGGGATGGGAAATAGTGGAGAGCCTCACGAGATGTGCTTTCCTATCAAATCATTATGAGTTAAACCACAATTAGAGGCTGTAATTTTCTAATTATTTTGCACCCCTTTTATATAGAGAGAAATGTGATCTCATATTTTCATTTATAACTGTTATGAATTTAAAAAAAAAATGAATTAAATTATTTGAGATATTTTTATATTTATCATCTATTAAATTCATGATTTTATATAATTATAAATAAAATTGTTATCAATTAAATAAAAATTATATAAGTGCTAATCATGAATTTCTTTTAAGGCACTATTTGTTTTTTTCTATGAATAATTTATTTCTTTTAAGGCACTATTTGTTTTTTTCTATGAATAATTTATTATTCATTATAGTGACTTGAAGAGGAAAGTTTCTATGAATTGAAACATGAAGAAGTGGACAAAATTATTAGAGATAGCAAGTGTTATTTGTTTTTTGTCTTTTTTATTTATAATATGGTCCAAAATGAATATGCTTTTTTTTCCCCCAAATGCTGCAATTTACGGAATCAATCATTAAATTCATAAGTAAATTTCAATTCAAAATTAATTAACTCGAAATTTTATTTATAAGTTGGATAATATCTTTTTTTATTAATATATTAAACATCTATAATGACTGTTGATAGCAATATTTTTTATTATGTTAGTAGGTGCAATTCACATAGATTGAGTAATGGAAGAATGTAATTAATCTTTCTAAAAAATTACTAATCATAAAACCTTATGGAAAAGTAAACCATAGTTGGTGGTCATTAGATTTTGGATAACGTCATTTGCTTTCTTCGGTTACTAAACCTATAGTTTTCTTTATTCATTAATTAATTTATTTGATTACCTAATGCATTTTTTTTTAAAAAAATAAAATCATTATAATATCCTTTTAAAATATACATATATAATGATAATAAATTGTAAATATATTTATAACTTAAAGAGATTCAAGTGCTAAACAATTTAGGTTGGATCTGAAATTTTAAGTTAAACTCCACGTGAAATTTGTGTGGACAGAAAAACTTATTTTGCAAGACACTTGATAATAATAATAAAACTCGACACACATGAAAGACTGAATGCATATTTTTTATCAATAACATACATCTATTTATAATAAATATTTTATTATTCATATTCATGATAAATTATTTGAAAAAAAAGTTTTGGACAAAGATTCCTAGATGATGATGCCTAATCCGATAATATATAGAATGGCGGTCGGTATATATATATATATATATATATAGGATAAAGGAAAAAATTAGTTCCGAGTTCAACGCATTATCAAAACGGCAGGAAATATACATATATATGGCCGTGGGAAAAAATTGATTAACTAAATGATTAACCGTTAATTTTTTATCCATCTTGGACGTTGACTTTGTAACTTTGACATTACAATTTGACATCTGTAGCACTATTAGTTTACAATAATATATATTTTGATTTCTATATATATATATATATGTATATATATATATATATACATATATATCTGTGGATGTGCTTATATACTTAGATTAGGTCAGACCACACACAAATCTAAATTTATATAGGTGGACTTTGATGAGTTTAAGAAAATGCTATAACAATGCCAATAATTCAAATATAAATAATATAAATACCTTAATTTTGACAATGATATCTTCTACATTATATAAGTCAATGTGAATGATTCAAATGCTACAAAATGCCTATTTATTTCATATATTCTAAAATATGGATAATAGATGTAACAGATTCCAATTATCATAATTTTGATATTACACCAATCAAATTACGATACATGTCTTTCAATCTTTTCCTAACCATTAATTTTATGTCACATTTTTTTTATGTCTATAATATAATGGCATAATAATTCACCTTTGAGATAAATATTACTTCACAATCGTACACGTCAAATTACGAAAAATTAATAATTAATTGGTATTTTAATTTATTTTATTCATTTTTATTCAATATTCAGAATCATGCAATAAATATTACAGTAACGGTAAAATTCCTCCCCAAGCAATTTCTTCGTCGGAGATTGTGAAGTTAGTTCGAACCATTGGCGGCGGGGTATGAACCAACATTTTAAGGTTGAATTGGAGCCGGAGACGACGGAGGGAAATTTGGTATCCAAGTTCTTGGGTCTGCAAGATTAAATCCCGGTGGCCGCGGAGGAGACTCAAAAGGATAATTCGGTGGTGGGTTTGAGGAAAAAGACGGTGGTTGTGGTGGTGGTCTTGGGATTATCGCCGGTGGGAAAGGAAAAGGCGGCAGAGGAGGTAGAGACGGTAGCAGCGGCAGAGGAGGTAGAGACGGTAGCGGCGGCAGAGGAGGTAAAGATGGTAGCGGAGGCAATGGAGAGAATGGAAAAGAAGGAAAAGGGGGAAATTTTGGTAATGGAGGGAATTGAGGCAGAGGAGGCCAATGGATACGGTAGTACGGAGGAAAATTTGGTAAGAAAAATTTTGAGGAATTGAAAGAATAAGGAAACTTAAATTTCTTATTATTATTATTATTCCGACATAAACTGACATTCTTTGAGATCGGTCTGTAACTCAGTGCACTCATACTGTAAATACAGAGATTACTCTGTTTTGATTTCAACTTGATCTCATTTGTAGTGGATTTCCGACCAGGAACGTTACATTCCGCCGGAGATGCATTTCCTGACAAACCCACTTCGCAGACGAACTGAATTTCACGATCATCGGTGCAATCAACACCTTCAATGGATGGTATGTCTAATTTATAAACTCCATATTTGTCTGTTGTTCTGTTAACTGAGAAAGCTATTTGTTCTGCCGTTCCAGGGGAATTAGCCTTAAATTTGCACTGAATATGCACATTTGCACCTATTATTCATAATAATTAATTAATAAAACCACAAATCAGTGTATTAAAAAACAAAAGATTGTGACTTTTTTACCTGGTAAGAAATAGCTATGTCGTGAGAAAGTGTTGTCGTAGCATACATCACAGAAGACAGAACCCTGGACAGTGATGTGGGATTTGGGTAGCAACGGCAACGGCGACGGCGGTGGTTTAGCCGTCAGAATTAAGGGTAATTGGGATTGTAGTAAAGTTGCAAGTAGGAGAAAAAGAAGCATTTGATCCATGGAATGATGGAAGCAGAAAATGAAAGAAAAGAACACTGGATGCTGGGGAACAGAAGCTTCTACAGATCATTTCATCTGGGGTGGAAGGTGTACTTGTAGGTAAAGAAGGACATTTGAAAGCATTAATAAGTCGAACTTAAAATCTTTCGAATGCAAATAATGAACCCGTGAATGGTTGTTGTTGTTACATCTAACTGTAATCAGAATTTGGAAAAACTTTGAAAGTATTTTATAATTTATAAACACTAGAAACAGAGGCACGTGAAAATCCCTTTTGGCAGATTGTGGGAAGCTGGTGAGGTATAATATACAGCAAAGAAAAGAAGAACCAATATATATATATATATTACAATCACGGGTTGGAAGGTCAGGAATTTGATCAGAGAGATCCGCCATCTTCCATTTTCATCTTCATCAAAGAAACCTTCTTATTAATGGTAAAGATGAAGTTTTTAGCGTTTCTTGGAAAAATCTTTACACAATCTTTCTTATGCTTTATACTTATTATTCTCACAGGCATTTTACAACATATAGCCATAACAAAGCATAAATCACATGCCCTAAAGTTGCTATCTTTTTACAAGAAATACACTATAAAATCATCTTTTACTTTAAATTATAAATAAAGTTGTTATACATTCTTAACATTTGTATGCAATATTTGAATCAAAGATAGATACAAACTCTTACAATAAAATTAATTTAAAATTACATAAATAACTTAAAAAAAAAAAAAAGAAGTAAACAATGATACTTATTTGTACATTTAATGTGGATCCTTAAATGCACGTTAATTAGATATCTAACTCTAATTTGCATTGAATTGATGTTTGAATGCATATAATTAATAGAAATTTGAAAGCACTTTTGGTTTCTATATTTAGAAAGTTACTAATAATATATATACACAATTAATATGAGTGGGAGCAATTCTCTAAATAAAGAAATGATTTACAATAGTGTATTATAGGATAAAAAAGATATGTTCGTATTAAAATGGATAATAATTATATCCCATTTTGGTGGTTTAAGAAAGAAAATACAAAAAATGGATATTTAACCATAAAATATCTACATTGGAAATTGGAATTGATTTATTCACTATTATTTATTACTTTATTGGACTGAAGCATTTTGGGCCTACAATTTTTTACGGCCCAGCCCACAATAAATATATATTTGTCTATTTCGAATTTAAATTTTATTTTAAAAAAGGAAGCCATGCGCAGAAACACGTAATCATTTATTATCTTTATTTTTTGTTTTCCATATTTCACTTGAAAAGACAGTCCAATAATATACATAACATAGCATTCCCTGTAACCAACCATAAAGCCGAGTTTTCTTGCCAGCAAATTTTCCTGTTTCTCTTTTTCTTATTCATGCGTCATTCCGTAATCAATATATATATATATATATATATATATATATATATATATTTCTGGAGAAGATATTGCGTAATTCCATTCATGTTTTTACAAAGGATGACTCAAATACATTACATCTCTTTGTATAATAATAAACAGTACAAGTAAGCAATTTCAAGAAATGGATGGAACAGATAAAGAAAGGAAAAAAAAAAAAAAAAAAACCCAACTAAAATTTCTTGAAAATGGTTCTGTTCCCCCATTTTTATGTAAAAGAAAAAATTTCAAAGCCAAAGTGCACCAGCTTCCTTAAGAAGAGGAACCAATGTGCCATTAATATGGGAAGCCATAACTCTATCCATAGCACCGACTAATTTCCCACCAATAAAAACAACCGGAACCGCCGGTAGCGAGTTACCGAGAAGTCTCATGAGTGCCCTCTCGATTTCTTTCCCACCTCTTGGATCTTGATCCAGTTCGTACACGGTTGGGTTCACACCCATACCACAAAAGAGCCTCTTCACCGCATGGCACATGCAACACGTGCTGATACTGAATATCACCACCGCACTACCTGAAGCCAGCCTCACCACCTTTTCCAATGGATCAGCCGCCGTTACCACGCCGTGTTGCCTCACTGCTTGAGCCGATGACGAGTAGTAACCCCATGTCTCCGTTGCTTGATAATAATGCATTTTAATTAATTAATGAATAACAAATCAATCAAGAAAATGTAAGGAGAGATTTTGTGTAAGGAGAAGTTCAATGGGAGTACGAGGAATTAGATAATGTGGGGAATGATGATGATGATCAAGGGTTGTGAATTTATAACAAGGTTGAGTGGCGTTTTGGTGAATATGGTGGACTTGTCTGATATTGTCGCAAACGCGTGCTCAAGAAAAATACGTAGTTTTTGCTTTAAAAGGATTGTAAAAAGAAAAAAAATTTAAAAAAATGTACACACTATTATCCCTCTTTCCTTTCCCTTCTCTTCTTGTGGACAGTACCAGAAATGGCTTTACAACCCCTGTCCACTGGCCAAGGCGGCTATACGGTGAATATATATATCTATTCCAACCTACCTTACTAGCTAGTTCGTCAACAACCAGTTCAAAATATATGTTTTCATGAACATTTTAATTTTTTTTTAAATTCAATTTTTATAGTTATATTTATTTTTATTTTAAATTAACATTCTAATTATAAAATATTATTTTTTTTTATTTTCGTAAAAAAAAATTATCAGATAGTATTTTCTTCTTTTCTGTTTGATCAGTTATGCATAATTGTTTGATCATTCTTGTTGTTTTTCTTCCTCATAATTTGATCATCTCATAACATTCAAAACTAGTGAGCAATCAAGATTAAAGATAGAAGGATCAGACAGTATATATATATATATATATATATATATAGAAAGACAAATTTCTTAGAGAGAGAAACAAAGTGTAGCTAGATACATATACATATATGTACGTGTGTGTGTGTGTCTTGTTGTTGTTCATAGAGTCGGCTGTATTCGTCCTTCTTGTCGGGGGATTGCTGATGGTATAGTACGTAGTAAGTAAGGTTTTAATTTGCTACATGACGTGACCTTATTAATGCGCATGTTCTTCTTAATATTACCACCTCTCTTTTTATATATATATATTATATATATATATATATATATTTATTTATTTATTTATATCGTGAATTAATGTAATTATGAATGAAATATGAACATTATAGCAGTGTACACACAGTCAGAGACAGTGATGATCGTGCATGCAAGAATTCGGGGGAAGGTTCTTTTTTGATGTTTTGGGTAGTTTATATATATTGCATGCTGACCTCAAACATACGCAAACATATTGATTGGGATTCGGGTTTTCTTCTAATTACTACTACTAATACTACTTCTCCACTAAAATTACTCATCATTTCCATGTAATAAACCATTCCCTGCACCCTACACTTCATAGTAGTAGCTAGTGTACATATATACACACCCATATATATATATATATATATGGATAGTTAAGAAGATGATGTAAAGAACCTTACTTATAATTAATTTATAATTAATTAAGATGTCATAAATTTTAAATATGATAGAGACGAAAGTTACGTAAAAAAAAAATAAATAAATAAATAAATAAAAAAAAAAATATATATATATAAATATATATATATATATGAATACAAAATAAATTATTTATCAGGTAAACAAATGATCTTGAAAATCCAAAAAAGGAGAATGGTAGAAAATTGATTGTAAATGTGATAGTATAATAAGATCAAATTGGTAAAGTTTTATCAGGTAATTAATTAAAAAAATTAGAACTACACATCAAGAAATTGAAAATGGGGTGGTATTTTCTTGGATTACACCACACCAAAGTACACAGCACGTGGTCAAGATTAACTATGAAAGGAAGTGCAAGCTTTAAGAAAGAGCAGTGCATCAACAGTAGTAGTTGTAACATTACATGTGTTAAAAAGTAATTTTGCTTAGAATTAATATAATAAATTAATTGAAATAATAATTTCGAATATATATATATATATACACACGTTCTTCATTCTCATTCTCATGATCAAAATGCAAAAAAGCTAGGTGATTAAACCATCTACACTATTTGAAATTATTATGGTTTTAATTAATTCAGATTCAATTCGAATTGTGTATAATGTAAAATTAAAATTTAATTTTTATTTAAAAAAAGACTTTATTTTAATTTTTAAAAAGATATTTATAATAAAATTTAAATTTATGATATTATATAATATTTATAATACATTTTTTTTGTATTGTTATTTTTGAGGTAATATATATATATATATATATATATATATATATATAATAGTAGTAGTGGGTGGGGAAAGGAAGGAGAATGTAAGGGATAGGGGCATTGAGTTGAAGATTTAATGGATTGTCCACCTAAAGAAGAGACATGTGTGGCAGTTCCTAGGAGAAAAAAAGGTTGCGCGTGCACTGAAGTATTGGCAGCAGTCGGGCGGCGGGGTAAAGTACGGATACGGCGAAAACCAGCGAAAGATATGGACTCCAAACCGTATAATATCCGACCATACAACAACAACAACTATACATACATACATATATATATATATATCATCACCCTCTCTCTCTCTCTTCCTTTTTTTTGCTTTAACTTTCATCGTTAGAAGCACAAAAAATTGTAACAGTACAAAGCATGCATGCAGTTCATGACTCACGTTTCTGCCTTGAATCTTGATACTGCTGGCTTCGGTTGACCAAAACAAAAACAAAAACAAAAAAACTGAATAAGGAAAGAGAAAAGAGAAAACAGTCCCATATGGGATTTAATATATATATATATATATTACCGTGCATTTGTTAAAAGCTTTCATGATTCTCTGATGCCTATATATATGTATGTATGTATTATCTGATGTCATGCTCGCATCGCATGGCTGATCAACTAAAAGAAGCAAAAACAAAAGCGCTTCTACTTCCCCAACTGTCATAATAAAATAAAAGATAAAAATAAACTATGTCGTCCCTTTATTCCTTTCCTTCTTTTAATACTCTTTTCTTGTCCTCTCTTTGTACTCTACTTTAGTTTACTCTATCTGTACATATCCCATATCATATATGCATTTTTTTTTTTATAGAAAAAGTAAATGTTTTACCTAATCTTAAATTATGAGAATACACTTTTATATTTATATCTAATATTTAAATTAATTTCTTTTAAAGTGGGATATTAGTAATCTTTGACAAAGAAAAATGTAATTTTAAATTTCTGCAGTTTATGTCAAAAATATATACTAACAGATTACAGTATTTCAGATATAATAAAAATAAAAGTATTTAAAAAAGTGTTATTTTTTATAATTTCAGTTTTTCTTGGGCCTACTGAAATTTGGTCAGAGTTATCCCACCAATATATTTGGGCCCAAATGAATTGGGATGGAATTGATACGTGACCAAGAATATGGAAGGTTTAAAAGCGGATTGTCGGCCCAAAAATAATTACAGCCCATGAGTCAAAATAACTAAATTAGTATACAAAGTAATTTGATACAAGAATTTCTAATTTATATAAAATGAGGAAAAAAATAAAAAAAAGGACAAATATACATTTTCAAAACTTAACTTATTATTTTATCATTCAAATAATAATAAAAATAATAATAAAAAGGGACAAGAACACAAGAAGATCTTCTATCTTTCTGGATATTTTGTAACCTTTCTCTTTTTTTGATAAAAAAAGGACTACATTCTCCTCCTAGCCATGGAAGTCGAATTTCCTTCAAACAGTCCTTCAATTAAGGTCTCAATATCTTCCGGCTGATACTTGATGTACTTTTCCACTTGTTTTGATGATTCAAAATACTGTTTAAACCTTCCTAGGAACGATCTGTACGCCGGAATAACCACCGCAGATATGGCGATTCTGAGCTCCGATTGAAGTTGTTCATCGCTCACTACCCAGGTACTCTGTGTCTTATGTATATCTTCAAACATGGAATTGAAATTTTTGAACCTCTCTTTCAATAAAGATTTGTTCACTTTCCCACCGTTGAGAAGTATTCCTTCGTGACTTAATGCGTGTAACAATCTAATCCATGTTTCCCTTTGGTAATTTTTGTGGAATTGCCGTACCACCGTTGATCTTCTCCGGCACCAATTATCACCCATGACCTCGTGTAGTTCAGTAGATGCTCTTACCTTTTGCAATATGTATCTTCCATTGTTCATTAGGAATACGTACCGCAGTGAGATGTCCTTGTACATCCACGATTTGGATTCGAGATTTGTATCCAAGTTGGCGATTACTCTTATCGATTGTTTTGAGAAATGTGGGGTAGTGACCGGAATCAGATCGGAGTGATGTGGGCTTTCTCCATCACTTTCTACGTTGTTTATTGCACTAAATTGGGCTGATGGATGTGTTGGAGTACTACCCGGAGATTGCTCCGACCTTCCATGGTATTCGAATATTTGTTCTAATGTGTCCTTGTATTCACAAGTGTTATTCATATAATTCATCACGTACCGCGTGAGTGGGTGTATTGCACCGCCTGGAACAGGGCTTTTATTTGCTTCGCATTTGATTGAATTTTGGAGATCAGAAACTATGTTCACGGCTGCCTCGCCGATTCTATCGCGAGCTTCTGCGATTTCTGTATTTATGGGATCTAATTGTTGTTCCCAGCTGTCGGGACATGGTGGATTGTTCATCTCCGTAATAAGATCTCGGAGGGCTTCGTACATATCGAGGATTTTGAAGAGTTTCTCAGAACCCCTTTTCGTCATCGACACCGCTCCGGCGAAATCGAGTAGCCGAGTGATCTCGTTCCGGGCGAAATCGTTGAATATGGTACCGGAAGCAGAGGGATGAGAGGCGAAAACAGAGAGAATCAGTAATTTTTCTCCCGGGAAGATTATTCTGGAACAGTTCCTGACTACCTTTATCCATCTTTTGATCTCCATTTCCAGACAATCCCAGCTCATCTTCCAGATGTCATCCACGTTGATTTTCTCGTAATCCATCTTTTTCAGTTGTTCGTGGAATGAAGTTCTTCTCGAAAGCGCGTAGACTTGGCAGCACTCTGCCTCGTATCCTGACAATATCATGGCAGAAACGATTCTGCTCATTTTTGTTATGATCTCTTCAGAGTATCCCGGATAATAATCCTCAGAAAGTTCTTTCCTCAACGCGCCGCTGCCGTCTTCTTCCTCGGCGGCCTGCTTCATTTTATCTTTTCTGTTAAACGAAGAAAATCTACAGAACGTGTCGACGGGATTAGCTTTATCCAAAAGCGCCCGTAAGTCATCTTCGAGGAAAGCCATGGCTCCTTGCAAAACGGTGCCGGTTCGATTTAATAATGTCCCGGAGGTAGCGGGACTCTCCGGCGGAAACTCACTAATGGCTTTGTTTAGCTTAGATATTCGAATCACGGCTTCGATGAAAAATGAATCTTCCTCCGTCATCTTATTACCTGACCTCCTCCTCGGAGGAATTTCAGATTCCGAATTATATTTAGCAATTCTGGATTCAATAATCTTCGAGAATGTCTCGACCGCATCTTGAACGTCGGGAGGATTGGACTTATCATCCGTAGAATTAAGGAGATCCGTGATCTCATCAATATGATTTGAGAAATTCTGGACGTGGGACGACGGAAAATCATCGTCGGGAAAATCATCGGAGCCCTTTTTGTCTGTTTCGGCGCTATCCCTATCAGTGGAGGTGGTGAAAGAATGCGGGCTTGTAGGACTGGAACTAGGGACAGATACGGAGGCATTTCCATCCCTGGAAAAACTTTTGCTCTTATCCATAATTTTGATTTTAATTTTTTTGAGTTGGGTTTTTGTTATTTGTATTTGGGACAGAACCAAATGATCAAAAGAGAAGAAGGATAGAATGGAAAAGAGAAAGAGAAAAAACGAAATGAAAGCCGGAGAAAAAGGAGAAAAATTTGCAGTGGCAAAGATGGATACACGGATCAGCTTTTTGGTTTTGTGAATATGAATTAAAATTAATATTAAGTTAAGCCAATGGATTAATAAGGTATTAGGGTTTGTCATTTGTGGAATGTTGGTGGTTGACTTTTGACCAATTTTTAGACAATCGCAGTTTGTTTTTATGCTCCTCACGATTATTTGCGACAAAAAATAAATTAAGCTGTCAAACATTTTTCTATTCCAAACACTAACAAATGTGTATATATATATAAAAGGTGGTAGGATGTATTGATCCATGCATGCATGGGACTATCCCTTAGTGCTTTCCCATTATGATTCAATGATTATCTCTCTCTCTTGGAAGTTGGAATGAATGGTTGAATAGTTTATCATAATTTCGTTAGTGCTTGGCATTGCTTGAGAATAATTTCGGTAACTTTTTATTTTAAAGCTTCAACATTGAATATTTGAATTTTTTTTTCTTAGTTTAAAATCTATTTAGATATTTAAGTCTTTGTATATTGAAATTAATAACTCCTATAAAAAAAGTTGCTCGAATAACACTTTATTTATAAAAATATTATGTCATGAGTTCGAAATATAATAGAGACGAAAGTTATTATATAAGTATTATATAAAAAAATAAAATTAAACATTGTTCCAAATTGGTTAATTGCTGAGGAATTCTGCATATAAAGTTACAATTTGAATTCTTAAAATTATTTAGGAAAAACAAAATTAAAATTCTTAGGAATTTACCTATGATTAGTTCGTGGATATTTGTTCTGGGCTCATTGGATTCCGTCAATAGACGTATTATTTTGTAGTTTATAAATAATATGGGCCTTTAACAGATGAGATATCTTATGCTGGGCTCTTAGGATTCCAAATTGTTGAGGATTTTATTGAGCCCAATATTCTTACCAATATTGGGCCTTTCTAGCAAGATATTTCTACTACGAACTACTTGGTTTGGCCTCTTATCAATTAAATAATATATATATATATATATATATTTTCTTATATATTTTTTATAAAAACTTATACGATATTTTTTATTTTTACTATATCTTCATGATCTCTCAATCATAAACGATAATAATGATGGTGTTTACTATCCGATAACCCTCTCGACTTCTTATATTAAGTTTAAATGGACCAAATTGTTAGATAAATTACTAAACAAATGTCTGAATTTCAATATTATATTTTGTTTAGATAAGCCTTATGGGAAAAATAGTTATAAGAGCTCTACGTGACTCAAAATTAATTTAGTTACAATAAGTTTTTATTGTACATGAAATAAATTTTTTTTAAGAGAAAAAAAAGAGGAAAATTTTAAATAGTAACAAGTTATGAATTTGAGAAGTAGCTTAGTTCTCTATTCCTAAGATTTCAAGTTTGAACCTTACTCATGGAGAAAAATAGCCTAAAGAAAGCTTTCTTCCAACTGAGGTTCGCGACTTGAATCTAATTTAATTAGAGTTTAAAGTGACTATCAGACACAGATAAATTATCAAAAAAATAAGTTATAGAATGATAACCTAGAGTTCGAATTTTGTATTATTATTATTTTTACAAAAAGTTATTTGTTTTGAGTGATTTAAGACAATAAATAAAAATAAAGGTATGAAGTGTATATATATAACATATATAGTTGGTCCTCTACGTAGCAATTATTGATTGCCTGAAATTCAAAGGCAAGGTAGATTTGGTTTAGAAAGCCTTTGTCGTGCTGAATGAAGAATTAGAAGTTAAAGATTGAACATGCCTGTACTATCTCCTGCTACTATTCCATTTTCCTTTTTAAGTCTAATCAATACATTTATACATACTTACACACACACACACACACATATATATATATATATATAAATACATTCCATACAGCTGTCTCGTCCTCATTATACTTCCATTTCAACTATGCTTCAATTTTACCTTCATGAATATGAATATATACATACATACATACATATATATATTATATATATATATATATATATATAATATATATATATATATATCATTATAATGTAAGAATTAGCATAAGAGTAAAACTCTATCCATACAAACTACAAATTTATGGGATAACTTAAAATCTCTATATATATGTATACACCCGATCTAGCTACCTTTAGTATAACCCTATAGTGTATATATATATATATATATGAATATATATGTTGGGAAATGACTCTACTCTTGCATAGAGGACCACCTTGGCATAATTTCAAACAAACAACTCCTAGTACTCGTCATTAATATCTATATATATATATATATATACACGATATTGTACGTGGGAAACAGTGATCAAGATTGGACATATATACCTTATATATATGTTAATGTGAAAAATATATATCATCAACCACCAATTAATATGTATGTTACACAAGAAAAAAAAAACCAATTTGATAATCCACGAATATATATATATATATATATATATATATATATATATATTAATGTGAAAAAAAGAAGAAAAAAGGGTTGAATTTATATAATTATGAAAATGTTGGAAATTAATTAAAGAATGATGACAAACAATGTGCGTTTGCTTTTATACATTATGTGGTTTGTCTGTCGGCGGCACACGTTGTTGTGGTAATTAAATAAAATAAAATAAAAATTAAAGACCATTGAATTAGCTTGCTAGGTTTTTCACGGTAAGGGAAATTTGGTCCTGGGAGATGATTGGATCCAAATCCGACTTAAATAGAAAAATCAAAGACCATCTCTCTCTCTCTCTCTCTCTCCTCTCTCTCTCTCTCTCTCTATAATATATATAATAATATATATATATATATATATATAAGCTATTAAGGAATTGGAGTTGATATTTAACCCTACTTTCTTTTCTTAGTTTACTTTGAAAATATATTCAATTCTTAAGTGTTAAATTTTGATACAATTTTTTTTAAAATAAATAAATAAGAATAATACGCAGTATAAATGTTACACATAATTATGAGTTTAAAATTTGTTATAGTTTTAATTTACTCTGGTGGAATTGTGACTCTTTTTATATGCCATTATTATAGTAGGTGTACTAAGACAGATGAGTTTCGTTTAATTTATAATCAGTTTTTCAAATTTTAAGTAAAAAAAATTTAAATTAGTGAAAATAATAATTGTTGAATTGATTTTTTCATATGCATCAACCTAACATCTCCACTTACGTTATTTACTTGCCAAAAATAAAAATTATTTAAAAAAGAAAAGAAAAAAATTCTATCTTTTGGAAAGCAGTATGTGGAATTAGATTCTTGAAGAAAGGTCAGATGTAGATGAGTTTGGTATTACGAGTGTGTGCATGCGTGAATTGATTCCCTTAACTAGTTTTTGTGCTTTCATTTCCAAGTCAATGCTTATAACTAGGTTTCCTTTTTCATCCTAAAATCTTGTAGTGATTTAGGGTTTGTTTAATTAATTCATTCAAAATTCTACCGTATATATATAGAAAAGAATGAGAGCACTAATTAGTGCGGTATGGAGAATTTGTTGTTAGTCAAATGTATAATTTCTTGCTTTCACAAACAAAATTTACTTATGTAAAGATGAATTATTTTTATTTATGTAAATGAAAAGAGAAATAATATATATATTTTTTTTTAATTCAGAATACTATTTAAGGTCGTGAATTCAATTATTGTTGTGAGTCTTATCAGATTTATTGATGATTTTCTTAATAAAAGAAATTAAAATTTTTAAATATAATTTAGATGGAATTTAGATTAATTAGAAATGTGACAATTTAAAATAGATAAAAATAATGATGTTGTTGAGTGGGTTGATGACTGAAACGAATGCCATGAGTACCCATCACATGGGGATTCAGGTTTCTTCTTCTCCACCATTGAACCCATTTTCACATTTATTTTATAAAGGATATTTTTGTCAATTAGGCAAAAATATTACTTAAAAAAATTAATTTATATTTTTATGAATTGACGAAAATAACCTTAAAAATGAAAATACGTAAAGGATGTGCATGGAGAAAGATGACAAAAAAAAAAAAAACCAGCAGCACGTTGCATTGGACCGTCCATCTTAGTTGACAGTCAATTAAAATGATGCAATAATCACGGCAGTTATTTCCAAAATATCTTCAATGGCAATCTCGTAAATATCTCTCTACTTTTTTTTTTGTTAAAATATTATTTGATTTTATAAATAATATTTAATACAAAAAGAATATTAATATTTTACAAAGTAAAAATGTAAAAATTTATCTAATCTTGGAAAAAGGTAAGAAAGAGTGGAAAGTATTTTATAATTATTTATTCCTCCAACTACTTGACTACCAACTGATTAACTACCGGAAACCTGCAAATGGCCGTTTCCATATATTAATATTTTTTTAAATAATAATAAATATATCTATTTTTAAAAATATTTATGTCCGAACAAGGTGACTAAATAATAATACTCTTTTATATATATATATATATATATATATATATATATATATTGCAACTTATATATTATTATTTTAAAAAAAGTTAAGATTTTGTTTTTTTTTTTGAATTTTTTTTTTGTGGTTTATATACGAGAAATAAAAAAGGAGAGAGAATAAAAATACATAAAAAAAGGTCAATCAACAGTTCCGATTCCTTTTGTAATAAAAGAAAACCACATCTTTTCGTTGTCTTTTATGTGGTCAAACTTCAAGGTAACTTTTAGGAAGCTTCCTCTGTACACATTTATATATATTATAGTTACAGCAGGTCCACCGGCCAGCTTAAACGCAGCCTCAAGTGGCCGTCGGCGAGCCTCCCGGAGTTTTATACAATATTCCCATCGGCCCCCAACCGGCTGTCCCCAATTTTGGCTTGACAGAAAAGAAAGCTACTCGTTATTCTGCCTGTAGAGCCACTGGCTTGGGAGCCTCCCCATTCTGTTCTACAATGTTCTTCTTTTAGATAGAAAAATTAAGTTTTCTTACACTTTAATTTTTCTTCTTATTTTATAAATTATATTTATAAACTATTTTAATAAATTTAAAATATATATTTCTTATAAATATTTCAATAATATTATATATTTCAAGATTTAAAATATATTAAATATCTTTAAATAAAAAGTTTCGGACCTGTTTAATTATCATTTAAAAATCTACTATGAGACAATAATATTATCCTTTTCAATTATTACCCATTTTAGTTTTTAAAAATTGTAAGTAATATATTTTTTATTTGTAATGTTAAAAAATAATATTAATATTTTATTTATTTATCAATAGTAACCTTATTTTTGGCTTATTTAAAATTAGGATATACAATTCAACTTATATTGAATATAAAATTCTAAATTTAAAATAATATATAATAGAATGATAATAATAATATTACGTTTCATAAGTTTAAGTTTGTGGGTATCAAGTTGCAGTCAGGTGATCAACTTTTCCTAACCAACTTGCTTTCCCACTATTTCATCCACGAAACTTACAAATTGTAATTTATTTATTATAAATTACCTAAAACGTCATTATCATAAATATTATAAAACAATACATTTTAATTAAAATTATTCCATAAATTTATATATCACCCGTTTAATTACTTTTATTTTGATCAATCATCCACTTTATTTCCTTTTTTTTTAAAAAGGAAAAATTTCCACGTTCATATTCTTTATTCATTCATTAATAAATTCTATACTTAAAAAAAATAAATATATATATATATATAATATAACAATTAATTTTATAATATTTTATAAACAATCATAAATTCATTTTAACTGTACTATAGTAATTCAAGTGTGTCAAATATATATATATATATATAGCCTTAATTTGTTTTTATTTCAAAATAATAAATACTGTTTTTGTTTTAATTAAATAATTATATAAACAAAATGAATACTAAAAAACATATGATATATATAATTCCAGTACGAATTACATATATAAAAATTAATAAGTTATAATTGAGTTCCAGTGACATTGCCTCAATAACTTTAACCCAATTCAATTAAATCTCAGATTTATTATTATTGTTATTTTTTATTATTCTAAATATATATTAAATTTATTATTATATATTTTAAATATATTTCAGATTTTTATTTATTTAAAAATATTAATATTAGTTATTCTTTATATTAACATGGTTTATAATTTTATTATATTATTACTTAATTTGAGAAAATAAAAACATTAAATAATAATAAGCAGAACAAATTATTTAATATATAAATGATATAAAACTGTTATTTATTTTGTGTTAATCACCTTATTATGGGGTAGTTGGAAATTAGCTGTTGAAAATTACTGGTTGGGAGAATAAACATATTTTTGCATAAAAAAAAAATATAAAATTTGTTTGATGCCATGGTGCAACACCAACTTGGAATTAAGGGTTAAGAATGATTGTAAAAACCAATTAATGGTACCAAATTTAATTTTCTTAAAGAAAAGAAATTAAAAAATAAAATAAAATAAAATGAAATAAAATGTTATCAAATTGGTATATATATATATATATTTTAAAAATTATTATTTTCTAGTTTCAAATGTAATATGTGAAATTGAAAGAAAAAAAAAGAAAAAAGAAAAAGAAAAAAGAAGGAAAACTTTTCCTAATACAGGTGCATTCACAATATGTACGTATACTCAAAAAAAATAGAAAACAAGAAAACCATAATTCATTTACAAATATATGTGTGTTTTTTTTAATTTATAAATATTTGTATATATAAATATATATATATATATATATATTAATTATAAAACACAGACGGAAAATAGTGTTTTCAGTTGTGGATGGGCGAGTGACACGTAAGAACCAGACCTCGGAAGAGAAACAACAGCGGGAAACGACGATTAATATCCCAAGAAAAATAGACATATTCATGTGTATTTTGTTGATATATTTTGTTAAATAAAAATAATTTTAAAATATAAAATTAATGAAAAAATTAGAGAAAAATAAAACAAATATGCTTCCCAATTGAAAATAAACTTAATGAATAAAAATATATATTTATAGAATTTTAAACAAACATTTTATATAAAACACAAAACAATATTACAAAGATTATATCTATAATATATATAGATATAATTTTCTTGTAATAAGTTTGGTAAGAATTTTAGGGCGTGGGTGGTATCCAAAATTACTAAAAATTGTAAAAACTGCTTTGTGGTGGTCAAAGGAATTGAAATGTGATTGGAAATAGTTAAATGTTTGTGTCTTTGTATCTACAGTTAGTGCAAGTATTTATATATATATATATATATAAATAAATGTATATATATACACACACTAGAAGAGAATCAGAAAGCTAACCGTGGATGTAAAGCCGACGACAAAGCCGGCTATAGCTCTGTCACAACAACACTCGCTAGTAATTATCTTGAAGACCTTTTTTTTTTTTTTTTTTTTTGCCCCTTTTTTGGTTCTCCTCACCCAAAGCAATCTAGAAGCTTTTTCCTAATCTTTCTTCTTCTTCTTCATCATCTTCTTGTTGTTTTTGCTGCTGCTGCTGCTTTTTAATCGTTGGCTTTGTTGTGCCTTTTGTCATCGTTGATGAGATAAATTGGTTAAAGAATTAGGCGTGTCTGTTTGAGACTTGTATATCTCTATCAATCATGCCGTGGCCTCGGGGGTTGGATTTTTAGGAACATGAAAGTTGATTGATTTTTATTTTTTGGGTTGTATCAGCAAGTTTGGAGCAAAGGGTTTCAGAAAGTTTGATTCTTTTTTTACCTTTTGGTGGTGCTAGATAAATGGGTTGTTTTCCTTGTTTTGATTCGAGGGAGGAGGAAAAGTTGAATCCTCAGTTGGAAAGAGACGGTCCAAAAGAAGTCCACACAGCCGTTCCTTCTAACATTTCCAGATTATCTTCTGGTTAGTGTCACTTGTTTGTATTTGTATTTGTATTTTAACTCATCCATGATTGATCTGATCTGGGTTTTATTGGTTTCTGAATGTTTTCTGCATCTATGACTTCGATTGACTTCCTGCTGTTTGAGAGATGTATGTATCTGGATTCCATATTATTCCCATTCATCTATAGACTTCCCAACGATGTGATATGAGTTGGAAAAATGATGCTTAACTTTTTACCCCTTTCTGATTTTAAATGAGTTCTCAATTGAGATCTCAAGTGAGATACTTATTTCTGTAGTTGAATTGATTGGTATTTAAGGAAAAAGTTAAATTATGATATTTGATACGATTGATGCTCTGCTTCTTCAATTGATTTGAAATAAAAGAGTAATCTTGAAAATTTGTATATTTTTCATGCCTTGATGAATCTCCTTTGTTATGGTTTCTTCAGGCTTTATTTATTTATTTATTTCTGTTTTAAAAAAGGGGTGTCCATCTAAAAACTGTGTTTTAGCTCTATGATGATCTGTTATATCTTAACTTGTAAATCTAGATTGCATATTTTAATGCCTAGTTAGTCCTTTTGTTATGGTTGTCTAGATGTTAAATTTTGATAAAAGATAGATATAGTGAACTGTGTTTTAGCTCTGTTAGTCTCTCCAAGATGTCTTAAATCTCTACTGTTATTATGCTTAACTATAGAACTCAGTACTTGGTTCTGTTTTCTGTACTGGATGTGCAAATAATTATTAGGGCTCCTTGCAGGAGCAGATAGATCAAAAGCAAGAAACGCCATTGGGTCGAGGAAAGAATTTGCTGGGTTAAAGGATTTACCTGATGTTCAGATTGCTGCACAAACATTCACTTTTCGCGAGCTTGCAGCTGTCACAAACAATTTCAGGCAAGACTCATTTCTAGGCGAAGGAGGATTTGGGCGTGTATACAGAGGACGGCTTCCATCAGGACAGGTAATCTGCAGTTAAATTGACATTACTATGGTTATATTCCTTCCCCCAATATTTGCAGCTCAATCTCAATAATTGATACTTGCACTACACTTAGTGTTGTTGGTTGGGAAAATTTCGTACTTAAATTAAGGAAGGAATGTTCAATTGGAGGTTGTTTCCAAATTGACATTTAACACTGTTTTTTGTTGAATCATGTGAACTTTAATAAGCAACTGTGAACACTATTTTTGCCGGAGAAAATGAACATGTTTATGCTGTGAGAGTTTTGTTGCCATGTATGCGCTCCATAACATGATCTGGGTGCTTACGAACCTTTGTTTATTTATGTTTGAAACTTTTGGTGTTAATAATAGTCTTGCTTGATCTCGAACAGGTTGTTGCCGTTAAACAATTAGATAGAAATGGACTGCAGGGTAACAGAGAATTTTTGGTTGAAGTTCTAATGCTGAGTCTTTTACATCATCCTAATCTTGTGAACTTAATTGGCTACTGTGCTGACGGTGACCAGAGGCTACTTGTCTATGAATTCATGCCTTCGGGTTCATTGGAAGACCACCTACATGGTATGGTTTTCTTGCGTATTGGTTCTTGCATTATATTACATTTTCTGTTTGACAAATGCCCTATATTATGTGATTGAAATCCAAATTCTTTTTCAGAAAAAATTATTCCTTGTTCCAATTGAGTAATAGTTAGTGTAACAAAAGTAGCGATTTATTCAGTTGTGTGCGATTGCTGCATAGACTGAATTTTGCTTATTTTCGGCTCTTGTTGTTTTTCCCTTCTTGCATCCTGAATTTCAAGACTGTCCTTTGAATAGAGACTAATTACGTGGAAACGGGAAAGGTAGCTTAGCAAACTAGAAAAACTATATTGAGGTAATAATCACTTGAACCATAAATTAATCCACAGAAGCTCTCTGTTTATGGCTGCACCTTTCTCCAAGCTGTGCATGCATTTCCATGAAAGGGTCAACATCTTCCATTTTATCAAAATGAACAAAAAGAAGTGTCAAGACACAAATGATCACCCCAAATTTTAATAGGCAATTTCATATCCAACAGATGTATGTATTTTGGCAACCCAGTGTTTAGGTATGAGTGACTCAATTTCTTCAAAAGAAATGCCTAATCCCAAATTCTACTTTTGTCCATTACCATGATAAAGGACAAAGTGAAAACGTGGCATCCCGCTACCCCCGGTAGAAGATCTGTTGATTGATATCTACTACTTTCCATTCATAATGAAGAAACATTTCCCCCTATGTTGTGAGTTTGATGTTTGTGAATTGTTTTGTCGGAAAGTAGTGTGTCTTTCATATGCGTCCAGGTCTTGGCATTTAGTATTCTTTAGCTATGTAGGGTTGTATCTGATCTCTAGTCCATGTGAATGTGTTCTGTCTTTGTTATTGCAAAATCAGAGTCAAATTATTGTCTGCTATACTTGCTGCTGTCCTTTGACAATTGATTGTAACCATGGATAAACCTTTTCACAGATCTTCCTCCGGATAAAGAACCGTTGGATTGGAACACAAGAATGAAGATAGCTGCAGGTGCAGCCAAAGGTTTGGAGTATCTTCATGATAAGGCAAATCCACCAGTTATTTATAGAGATTTTAAATCATCCAACATCCTTCTAGATGAGGGCTTTGTTCCTAAGCTCTCTGACTTTGGACTGGCAAAACTTGGTCCTACTGGTGACAAATCACATGTTTCCACAAGGGTCATGGGAACTTATGGTTATTGTGCTCCCGAATACGCCATGACCGGTCAACTAACAGTAAAATCAGATGTGTATAGTTTTGGGGTTGTCTTCTTGGAACTAATAACCGGGCGTAAAGCTATTGACAGCACTCGACCTCAAGGAGAACAAAATCTTGTTGCCTGGGTAAGTAAGTTTTATTGACTATGTTGAAGTTGCAATTTTTATTTATAACTTTGTAAAAATTGTAGGCTCGGCCTTTATTCAATGACCGTAAAAAGTTTGCAAAACTAGCTGATCCACGACTACAAGGTCATTATCCAATGCGGGGCCTTTACCAGGCTCTAGCAGTGGCATCCATGTGCATTCAAGAACAAGCTGCTGCCCGGCCTTTGATAGGAGATGTTGTCACTGCCCTCTCTTATCTAGCTAACCAGGCATATGATCCTGCAACAGTGCCAGGACACAATTACAGAGTAGCTGCTGGGGACAAGGATGACAGGAGAACAGGGGCAAGAATATCACGGAACAACAACGAAGATGGAGGTGGTGGTTCTGGACGCAAATGGGATTTGGATGGATCCGAAAAGGAAGATTCCCCTAGAGAAACTGCAAGAATGTTAAACAGGGATTTGGAAAGGGAAAGAGCTGTTGCAGAAGCTAAAATGTGGGGTGAAAATTGGCGTGAGAAAAGAAGACAAAGTGCTCAAGGCAGTTTTGATGCTAACAATGGGTAGCATATATATATATATATATATATATATATATATGCAAAAAAGGAATCAAATTTACCAGTTCCATTTTTGCTGAGGTAGTGAAGAATCCTGGTCTCTGAACAAAAACTGATGGATCTTGTTTCACCATAAACACACGGGACCATTTCCCCCCCTTTTTTTCTCAAGATCAAGATCAAAGAAGAAGAAGAAGAAAAATGGAAAGAGAGAAAGATTGTACATTTACAGTTACAAATGAATAGGAGTAATGATGGACGTGTTTTTAGAAAGGAGTTTTGGACTAAATTAACGTCTTAGGTTACTCCTTATTTTCTGCTACACTGTCTCCTTTGTAACATGTTTATCTAACTAAATTGGTTCAGCCTTATAACAGATGTTCTCATATCTTATTATCATGTGAAGCTGGAAAAAAAATCAAGAATTACGTACACATAATGTTGATTTTTAAGAAAATGGGGTGTACTAATACAGTCCTTTCTGGTCTGTTTTTTTTGTTTGTAGCGGAACAGAAGATCCATCCTCCTTTTTTTCTTTTTCTTTTCTTCTTTTGTCTTTATTTCATTCGTTTGTAAACTAATTTTCTCCTTTTAATATATGATCTGATAACCCTTGTACGAAACCACCATGTTTTCTACTACTTTTTCGACACCTTTTTTTTTTCCTTTTTTTTCATTCAAACAACATTATCTTCACGTATCAACATATGTTTTCTTTTTCTTTTATATTTTAATTTCATTCTTTTTTTCTCTCTCCCTCTCTAAATAAATTCTCTCTCTATAACTAAATTTAAACTCAATTTCGGGACAAATTAATTTTACCTACCATGTCCGTCATGTGCAATATATTTCAATTTTTATAATGAGTGGAATTTCTAGATCATTCCCGTAACTTTGTCTCATGTATTTATGAACAATAAAAATAAAAGAAAAAACTAGAGGAAAAGAGAATGCCATCAGGCATAAGCAATCCCAAATTCAATTTATGTTGTTGGCAGTATTTATCAAACACAGCTTCCATATAATATAATATATATATAATAATGTAGAATGGTCTTGAATTCTTTCTTGGACCAATATTCTTCAATAATTCGAGGGGTGTGGTGTAGGATGTTCTAAACTTATGTAACGTAATGTCATAATATATATATATATATATAATATATATATATATATAATTTTTTGTATAATTTAATTATTAATCTTATTTGAGTGCTTTTAATTAAGTTATTTTTGTGATTTTATATGAGGTGTGGAGGGAATGAAAAAGATTGTACAGTAAGAAACATAAATATAGGCATATGATTATGAGGTGGTGCTAATCAAAATAATACAGAAATATCCCAAAAAGAAGAAGAAAAAAAAAAACGTTCTTATCATTTCTTGCTTTCGTTACAAAATCAAATTACATGGAGAAAGACACAATGAAAGAGAAAAGAAAAATAAGATCAAGTTTTTTTTAATGAGGAAAAAAAAAAAAAAGTAAAAAGGAGGGGGTGAATATATATGTAGGGAAAAATAAAAATGGAAAAAAAAGGTGAGAAAATAAAATTATGAAGTTGTTGTTTTTAAGCTGCACAGAGCACAAGTACTGGAACTGGAGAATCAACCTGCAGGTTTGGTTTACCACATGGTTCTTCTGGTGCTCTAGCTACTGCCCTTTCCTCTTCTTCGTTATCATTATGGTCCGTTTGATTCTCCACGTCAGCAACGGTAACGGCATCATCGGATTGATGAGATTTGTCACAGCTGCTTCTAAGAGAATCAATGGGATGAACTTCGGAATTACCAATAACCACAATATTTATCATCTGTTCAGCTGGCATCTTCTTCTCTTCATCATTCACAACTTCAATCGGTTTCGCGTTTCTGTATATACCGTACAGTAACATTTGTAGAACTCCCAATAGGAATCCCAGAATGTTCGGTATCTGCAATGGAGGACCAATTAACCGTCATCACGAGTTTTACATTTTCAAATTTCTAAATATGGAAATAAAGTTACTGTAATGGATGGCTTACTTACCGCAACACACATATCCTTAAGTAGAAAGCCGTAAGAGAACCACACTACAGCACTTATTGTGAGGGCGAAAGACAACGTAAATGGCATGAACTCTACACTTCTCGTTCTGATTACTTGGAACTGCGTGCGTACAACGTTAATCAAATCAGTTAACATTAATTAATTAATTAATTAATCAAGTTTAGTTTGCTTTTAAATTAAATCAGTTAATTACCACAATGCTAAGAGGAGAAGCGAAAACGCTGACGGCAAAACCGACACAAATCCATCCCACCACGGAGATACGAACGCCGTGGTCATGATGGAAGGCAAAGTAAGTTATGAGAAAAATTGCAGAGAAAATCCCAACGTTCATTATTGCCACTAGCTTCGTCGTTTGTTTCTGTACAACGTTTGTTGTAAGTATTAATTAATTCATTAATTAATCAAATTTTTTTTTATTAAAATAAAATAAAATGAAGAAGAAAGTATGATATATACCTTGGCTTCTTTAGCAGCGTAGAGAATGTAAATGAAGATGTAAATAGATTCGATGACAATTCCGAGGGAGTTAATGGTGATGAGTAAGAAAGTCTGTTTGAGAAGTGCATAGTACAGCCAGAGCATGGCGGAGAATAGGGAAACAACGTACGGAACAGATTGGTAACCCATTGTAGACTTCTCTTTACATATCCTTATCATCGTCGGTCTGAAACCAAACCAAACAAAAAAACAAATTCCATTCATTTCAGATCTGTAGAATTAAAACTAATTTTCCATTCCATTAGGTATTAATAATAATTACTTACACTGGAGCAAGGAACACGCAAATGGAAATGAAGTTACCTGAAACAACACAAAAAATAGGAAAAAAAAAAAAACGTTTGTTAGTAAAGTGGTAGATTCATCATGCAAAAACTGATTACATATATACATATATATTTATGAACACAAAAAAACTTACCCAACATTCCAAAACCAAAAACTAAAGGGTTGTGAATATGAAAAATTGCCATCTCTCTCTCTCTCTTTTTTTTCCTTCTTGTGCAAACAACACAATTAGGAATTCTCTCTCTCTCTATGTATATATATAGAGAGGAGGAGGAACTCTATTTTTTTTTTCTTGAAGGAGCTAGGGATGAACTCAAGAAGAAAAAAAAAACTAGTAGTCCTCAAGTTGAGCTCATGCAAAATGATTGATGAAGGAAAAGGGGAAGTAAAGGATGAGTATTTATAGTGAAAAGAAAGGGAAGGTGAGTGTGCACATATCGAACTCGTGGTCATTGCATGACAAGTGGAATCCTATTAGGTGGCGTACCCTAAAATCATTTGCAAAACGGCCAAAAAAAAGTAAAAAGAAATAAAATAAAATAAAATTTTATGTGTAGCTCACGAACCCTTCGGGCGCGTGACCAAAACAATCATCAATCCCTATTAATTCCCATACCTGTTCTCTTACCTCTTACCTCAACAAAAAGAAATATTTATTGCATGTATTTTATCTTACTTAAATACTATTATTATATTTGTTGCAAACATAATTTTGTTATGGATTAATTAGAAAAGTTGTCCTGTAGTAAAAGCAAAAAAGAGGGAGAATACCAAGTCCCTGAAATTGTCCAGACAATTCTGAGGATTAACGGCCATTTTTGTGCTCTCTAAGATTGTTTGTTGGGGGTCTTATGTCAAGAACTCACGCAAACCAGACTTGTAGCAACAGAGTGACGCTGATATTTTACGTTACCCTCATGGCATCGATACAAAACCATCCAAGCTTCTCTCTTTTTTTTTTCCTTTTTCTTTTCTTTTCTTATACTGTTGTTGTTGTTCATCACTCATCAGCCCCCCTCATTTCACGTGAAATTCTCCACGGAAACCTTTTTAGCCGTTCCTTTTTCGTGGTCCAGAACATGCTCACCTAACCATTTCACATATACATACATATTCTTACATTTTTCTTCCACTCTTTAAAATTTATAATAATAAAAATATCTTTTTTTAAAAAATGCATGTCAAGAAAGAGTTACTTGAATAGTAAACACTCTCATTTATAACAGAAAAATCATGAGTTTGAGACATAATAAACATAAAAATCACATATAGGTATTTTAAAAAAATATATAAAATGCATGTCATAAAAGCCTAGTTTATAATTCTTTATGCTTATTTTTCGGCTTTTCTTCGCAAATATGTGTCTTCTATTTTTAGCTTTTTTTTTTTTTTGTTTTTAGAAAAGAAGGTATATGGTAGTAATATATATATATATATAAATTTCTTGTTTCTTCTTATTCTTCTTATATGAGCCGAATTCTGTACAGGGAGAAATATATATAATATATATATATATATATATATATATATTATATATTATATATATTTACGTGGCACTAAGACAAAAAAAGAAAAAAAAGAAATAATGAGACATTAACAATAATAAATTAAATTTACATAGAAATAGAAATAGATATATATATATATATATATATATATATATATATATATATATATATATATATATATATATATTGAAAATGTCGTTACTTGTTGGTGTTATGTGAATTTTGGCACCTTTGTACGAATGCTAGGTGGAGGTTGTCTAAAGTTTGATGATTCTGTTATAAGATTTATATGGCTTGTGTACAAAACTAAGGTGTAACTCATCAATTAATAGACGTGAAAACAAATCTTCTTCCCCACACTACCATTATTATTATTAGCTAACCCTAGCTCTCAGTTAAACCATTTTTTCTACTACATACCCACCCCATTTTTTTTTAATTATCCAATATACTAATTAATAAATGTGTTCGACTATATTATTATTGTTGTATATGTAATAAATGTACAACATTCTTTTTTTTTCTTTTCTTTAAAGAAAAATGTAGAACATTCTTTATATCAATTATTATTATTATTATGTAGATTCACGATTTTTCTATAAGCAAATGCTTAAAATTAAATTAAATTTAATTGAGTAAAAATACCAGTCTTGGACCAGCAACTCACATGCAAACGTAATAATTATTGCTTCCCTTTCTTTTCTTGTGTAAATGGAACGAAGACTTAAATGTAAGAATACGATAAAAATTTGGTATTATTATCATATTTATAATTGTGTTATGGTAAAATTATTTTTAATTTTAAGTGAAATTAAAAAATAAGAAGATGAGATACGTAGGGGGTGGGGGTGGGGGGTGGGGCAAGGAGTCAAATCCCAATCAAATAAAACTTGATATGTATGAAATATGATGACAACCGATATCGAAGCATCAACGTCAAGAAAATAATTGAGGCCTTCTGATAAGTTGCATGCATGATTAATATATATATATATATATTATCAGTGGCTGATATTTCTTTTTGTGTGATGATCTTAAAATCAATTCAGACATTAATGGAGCCCGATTTTATGGGACAATATGAACACTTGGCTTATTTTCTTACCAGTTGATCCACCTTCTTCCCCCCCCCCCCCCTCCCCTCCCCCCTACCCCTAAAATCTTTTTCTTTTTATATATTAGGGGGAAATGTGCCTTGCAAATTAATTTTAAAAAAAGATAATAAAAATAAAAATCAGAATTATTGTGCCATGGAGAACCTGTTATATGGCTACAAATGTTCAAGAAGAGCAGGCATCCATGCAAAAAAAAGGAGAAAAAAAAATAAAATGTAAGACGACAAACATCGAAAAACTCATTTACGGCTTTGATTGTAGGGTGGTGTTTGATTAAATTCTGATCAGTAACTAAAATACTGTGCGCGCTAGAAAATAAAAAAATAAAAACAAAAAAATAATAATTCCAAAGATGAGAGAAATGATGACGCGGGTGGCACCAAATTAAAACTTCTCCATTAGAGGAACTCTTGGCTTACGTGCAAGTACCATATGTATTTACTTTGATTAATTACTTCTCTCTCTCTCTCTCTCTCTCTCTCTATATATATATATATATATATATACACATATTAGTATTAGAATATGATGGAATAATTAAGTTATTGAAGATTAAAGTGAAAATCTTGAAAAAATTAATACGATAAAAAAACTCGATCTTGGACCATTGACATTTAACCACATTAGTCATAGTGTGGTTTATTGATACAAGTAATTGATTAAATTTGTTCATGTCGACAAGGAATTCAATTCGCCCATCTTTTTCCTTGCCCCTATAGGAAATTAACTTGTCTTAATGGAAGAAATTCCACCTCCAATCCCTCTTTCTCTCACTATATATATATATTTTTATATAACTAATGTTTTACGGTTAGTATTTTTAAAAATTAGAAGACATATTAATTATATCGTACGTACGGTAAACCTACTAACCAGCTGTGATTGTAATTACTATGCTTAGGTTTCCAGATGGAAGGTTTGACTGTTTCTTGAACAAAGAAAAATGGTGACCACAAGAATTTAATTTTTTTTTTGCTTTTC